>OX291557.1:10032500-10378278 GCA_946406115.1 Apoda limacodes
TACAAATAAGTGCTACGACACGCTACAGAGGTGCGTCTAAAACGTCGCCCGATATGCCCGATGACATAACAGAACTCTGAACCACATTCCAAATAAAACTGTATGTCATATTAATAGAGTTGAATTTTAAACACTAGTCAGACTCAGTTCATGAAGACTAGCCTGCCTGTGCTACGAGCTCAAAGCTACGATACGCTTCATCATTACGTAACTGCCGCATTCATTTCGCTACGCGCAGTTCTTTAGCTTATATCTATGGCCCTTTCACTTTTACAATAAAAATACTCACCTTATTCATTCCATTCCCCATAGTTAAATCACTAAATAGTTTCTAAAATACGTAAACAAAACTTTTATTGTCTTCGTTTTCAAACAATAACAACAAGAATAAAAGACAACGCATAATAAACATGTTTCGACAAATCAACACCATAAAAAATATAACATGAAAATTGCAATTTGTCAAACCAAACGCGTCACTATAGCTACATTGTTGACATACCGGTACGAATTTGTCATAATATGATTGGTTATATAAAAAGGTTTAATGTGGTAAAAGTTTCATTGCTTAGTCTCCAAGGTCTATTATATTTTGCCAAGACTAATTTTATTTTATCGATTGGTAATAATTTATTCGCGCGGGCCGGCGTGCAAAGGAATGCGGCTTCGTTTCATCGGCTTTAATTTGCGACTTGGCATTAAATGCGTGCGATGAACTCGGCTCTCGGCGAGCAACTGCCGTGCTAGCGGCATTGATGCGTCTATACCGGGCGCCTATATAACCCAAAGGAATGTCTACTCTTATATACACGTATTGATACCGCTTGGGTTGGCTGAGAGTAAAATATAACACGCGATTTGTTTAAGAAAAGTGTTTTTTGATTTATAAGCAAAAGCAAATATTACTACGAATTTAACTCTAATTCGATTTCTTGGCTAAAGTTCCGTACTAAAGGACTTACTCAAAGTAAATGATTAAACGTAACTTTAATAGACGTCTTTCAAAAAAGGTCTGAAATTCAAAAATAAGTATGAAACACTTTATATATTTTTATAACATATACCTAAAAATATCCATAAATCTATTAAAGAAATTATTACAAAACAGTGTTTAGTTATGTGAGTAGTGTTATTGCAACTAAATTAATAATAAAATTAATCAAAAACTTGAACACTTAAGGAGAATCCCTCTCACAACAGAAATAAAAAGAAATACATTTCTATTAAAGATTTTCTTTTTCTAGGGTTCCGTACCCAAAAGTTAAAAAACTATAACCTATCACTAAGACTCCGCTGTTCGTCTGTCCGTCCGTCCGTCTGTCACCAGGCTGTATCTCATGTACCGTGATAGTAAGATAGTTGAAATTTTCACAAAAGATGTATTTCTGTTGCCATAGCGGCTATATACTAAAGAACAGAATAAAATAAATATTGAATGGGCCTCCCATACAACAAACGTGCTTTTTTGGCTCGTTTTGGCTTGATATTGATAACGGCAACAGGTAGACGCTTGAAATATTCACTTTAAAAATAAATAATTAAATTAAAATAAAACAAATACTTAAGGGGGGCTCCCATACAACAAACGTGATTTTTTACCGTTTTTATAGATAATGGTACGAAACCCCTCGTTCGCGACTCGCACTTGGCCGATTTTCTTGGAGCTTATTACGAAAAATCTCGAGTACTTGGGAGTCAGGAATTCGAGAGAAAAATGTATGAAGTAGGTCTTACCACTTTGAGACCCTTAAAAGTACTTGCATACATTTTATTCTTTAATAAACGAGACTACTGGCGTGTACTCATGACTTAAATACATGTAAGTTGGACAAAGAAAATATCAAGTGAAAATTCAAATAAGAGTATTTTTAATATTTTTTTCAGGTTCTACTGTTCGTAATTAAAAAGTTAATATACTTGAGATGGGTTACGGAAATGAATCCTGAGGCATTGGCGACCCTAAAAAAAAATCAAATCACCCCCTTCTTGAAGAACGCAATACTTTTTATTAATATGTGTGATCCCCTTCCGACATAGGTCCAATATTTTCCAAGTACCAACTAAAAAAATATAAAAAAATAACATCTGACTTAAAACTTAAACTTTACGTACGCACTTTGTTTTCTCAAAAACTACCAGACCGAATTGTTTGATGATCAATCGATACGCCACGTCATGACTTAGATCTGAAAAGAGTCTGAAAAAAATCGGTCCAGCGGTTCATTTATTATCGGAACATTAAAAAAAAAAAATTCCCAAGAGAAGTTGCTTGTACGGTACTTGCTGCCGAACCGATTTTTTCGTTATCGGCGTAGGTTCTTACGGCAACTCCTCAATTGTAGAAAAAAAATAAACAATCAAATCTTTCCTGTTTAATAGCATAATACATTCGTGTCTGTGAAACCATGGAAATATTTTGTATGTAAATTTCAACCCAATCGGTCAATCCGTTTAATAGTTGACATAGCAACAGCAGCGCCACCTACCGAGTCCAATTGTATTTTTAAATCATCCAGGAAACCATCTAAATACCCATATAAAATTTCAACCTAATCGGTTCAGCTGTTTAGAAGTTATGTGAAAAAGGAAGTAATTACGTAATTAAGTAATAAGGAATGTACGGAAGGATAATTCTTACTACCCGTTGTCCTATTACCCGTTTTCCCGTAGTAACGAAGCATTTCACGCGGTAAAAAGTAGCCTATGTTCATCAGGGATAATCGGCGTCTAATGGTAAAAGAATTTTTGAAATCGGTCCAGTAGTTTCGGTGCCTATTCAAGACAAACAAACAATCAAATCTTTCTTCTTTATAATATTATATTATAGTATAGAGTATAGATTAGTATAGAATACTACCATCCATGTCAGGTGTGTAGGGTTTATTTTTTTACTTTTTACTAGGAATTTGAAGGCGGTTAATCTTTTTTGTTTTCTTTTTTATTGTAAATAGTTAGACCAACCATGTAATGGTAGCAAGAAATGAATTATGACGAAACTAAGTCTTCGCTTACCGCCACTCACCATATTTAAAAAAAAAAAAATCAATCAGCCTGTAGGACTCCTCTGTTGGACATAGACATTTACTACTAACGCCACTACACTCGGTCCTCCGCCTTTCTCATGTAGCCTCTTTCAGCTACATTGTTTAGGTCATCGATCTACCTGGCTGCACTTAGGTAACGACTGATCCGTGGTGTCTACTCTATAGAACACTTCGACCCTAACGGATATCGGTTCTGCGACAGCTATATGACCTGCCCACTGCACTTCAGCTTGTTTATTCTGTGCGCTGTGGCGGTTGCTTCAGTTCTTTGTCGATTTATCACTTCTGATTATATCCTTCGAAGAAACAAGCATAACCCTTTCCATAGCTCGCTTTTGAAGTCTTAAATCACGTTGGCCATGTTACTAAGTCCACACCATAGACAATAGAGTCTGGACTGCTCGTAACCTATCCAACTATGAAATAAATACGGGCGCTGTGACAGAAAGCGACAAACTACTTGGTACTTATCAGGTAATTGCCGCATTGTCGCTTTGCCTCTTTCTAAGCAGTGGTAAATTTTTTGAAGTCATTGCGCATTCCATAGGCCCGATTACAAAAACTCCAAGTTAGTTCCATGTTTCCGCTTCCACTGCATAACGCTGTTGATCCGGTTCACACAAAAGCTATATAAATGTAAAAGGGTGTGATCAGAGATATGCGTGTTTCGTCACGCACGCGTGGACCCATTTTCGCGTCTCGATTAACAACGATAATTTCTGTCAAAAAAAATCAACAAGGAACTCAATTATTTCAAGTTATAACACAGAACTTTGTTTATCAACTAACAAGAATACAATCTGTGTTGAAACACTTAGCAATGTTATAAATAATAAATAAGTTAGTGAGCAACTTAAAACGAAGTTGTGAAATCTCTTTCAACTAATATTTTTTGTAGTTTCGCACCATGTGAAGCGTCAAATATCGTCAATCTTGTGAAGGAATTCAGAAATTTAAGAGTACTCCGATTTTTCCTTTATAGTATTATAGTATTAGACTCATTATAATTATATTCTTGCACAACCATAAGTATACATACCCTTAAAATTATCCATACTATCAATCCTTCCTTCAAGTCCTTGCTTCATGCAACGGAAAAAGACCACTTACCAGCTTGGCCCTTTTCACTCAGTTCAACGACGGGCTGTGAGAATTGTCGACGATCCCAAACTCACTTGGCGTATTGAACCCTTAAGTCTGAAGAGACTTTGCCTCCCTGTGTGTGTTCTACCGCTTGTACAATGGGATGTGTTCTAAGGAATTGTTCGAAATTATGCCCACGGCTACTTTCTACCATCGCACTGCTCGCCATCGGCAGGGAAAGAAACTTCAAGAAGTTATTGTATTTTGAAGGGTCGGCAACGCGCCAGTGATACCCCTAGTTTACAAGCGTCCATAGGCCGGTGTGCTTGTTTGCCACCTTAGTGGTATAAAAAAAGACAAATAATTTTTTTATGGGATTTTTGTATAATGTCAAAAGCATTCACAAAAAAAAATTGAAATTTGGACAGGACATTGTCTCTCAGTTCAGCTATTTACCTACCGTTTGCCAAAAGTTGTGTCATTGCCACCTTATAGCAATAGTTAATAAGTATTATTATGGCACCCTTCCTTGCCCTTCCCATCCTAGCTTAAGCCTGTTATATCATATTCTAACCCTCACCACGCTTATGGAGACTGGGACGAATTTAAACAAAGTTATTAACAACAATACTGATTTATTATCCTATGATGTACACATTAATATTTGAACAACCCCAACAATTTCACATACAGTAATTAATCATTGATCATGTTCAAGTTTGTTCCGCGGGCGCACTACCAAGGCAAGTCCCGCCACAATCAGCATTGTGCCGATCCACCATTGCACAGATGCACTTTCGTCGAACACGCCTATGCCGATGGCGCCCTGCAGAGATACACCAATAGTGATATGTAATAATTTATTATTGAACTTATTTTTAATTAACTCATAGAATTCTACATTATTTAGGCTGGGTTGCACCAACCAACTTTATCGTTAACTAGATTCTGCCAGCGGCTTCGCCCGCGCTAAATTTCGTTATCGACGTAGGTTCTTACGGCAGCTCCTCAATTATAGAAAAAAAACAAACTATCAAATATTTCCTCCTTAATGGCATAATTCATTCGTGTCTGTGAAACCATGGAAATACCCAACATAATAATCTGTCAAGCCGTTTCGAAGTTATGTGAAAAAGATAAGTACTGAAAGACAATTCTTACTACCCGTTGTCCTATTACCCGTTTTCCCGTAGGAATATGGCATTTTCCCGCGGTTAAAAGTAGCCTATGTTTATTAGGGATAAAGTCGGCTTCTAATGGTAAAAGAATTTTACAAATCGGTCCAGTAGTTTCGGAGCCTATTCAATACAAACATATATAATTACATACAAATCTTTCCTCTTTATGATATTAGTATAGAAGTATAGATAAGCCGTCAAAAATAGAAGATTGTATGAATAGTTTTTTTTAAACTTAACCGGAAAGTCTGGACTGTTTATTCGTGGCAAAAAAGCTTACGGTCTGCCTAATGTGAAGCTATCACCGCAACCTTTAGACGCTTGCAACACGACCGGGCCCGCGAGTTGCCGACCCTTCAAAATTCTAATCACTTCTTCCTTGAAAAGGTTTTTCAAGTAGTATTGTAGTACCATATTGTAGTCCCTAGAGGACTGACTGTCTCGATGTTGACGGATTTATCAAGTACGATGACCGACTGTATGAATGTTTAAGCTATGCTGAAAGGGTCACTGACTGTGGTTCCAAATAAACCTAGCGTTTCAGATTATATATCCAGGATAAGCTATGCCCGCGGAAATCTGATTTGGATTCACCTTAAATAATTTTGATTATGTTCTCAGCCCTTCATAGGGTTAGCAATATGGCGTATTAATAAACTCGGCAAGTCTTGTAGCATAGAACCTTTGTAGAGTTAAGTGCCAACCTCTACAACGCTTTACTTTTGATTTTTACTTACATTTTGGCCTAAATTTCAAATTTAAAATTATTTGGCATTAGGAACAACGACGCTTTTTGTCTTAGCGCGAGTCAGTTTTGGAATTTTAGATAGAAAACATCTAATTTGTTAAAATAAATCGTTTCAGGTCCTAAAGGACCTTCTACCTTCTTTTTGGCAATGTATTATACTAATTAAAAATTATTCGTGAAGTGAAGTTTAGTTATTTTACTATAAAAGTCGCGTTCAAGCCGATCTAAAGACAGCCTACCTGCAACAGTCTTAGCCTAATATAACCATATATATATCGCTAAACATCAACTTTGGTTACACACGACAGACAGATAACACAGGTTACATGTAGTAAATAATGTTACTGTTATCTGCGGTAACACCCAGAAGTACTTACTTATTTATATAACACTAACCTATACGTGAGCCATGTTTTATCCTGATCCATCCAGTGGTTGAAGCGCGATTGAGTGACAAAAAACCCAAACATCAGAACTTTCGAATGTATAATATTAATGGGATAGCTGGTAATTCATGACTTTTTCCAGCGGCTCCACCCGCCCTAAATTTAGTTATCGGTATGGAACACCTTAATTATACTAATGAAGTTTGCTATAGTAAGCTATATTTTGTTTCAGCTCGCTTATAGTTAGTCTTGCGAAAACTTTTGAATTTTTCGGGATAAAAACTATCTTATGTCCTTTTTCGGGACTATATATAATAATATAATATACTAACTATCTCTATTTTATCTAAATCGGTTCAGCGGTTTAAGCGTGAAGAGGTAACAGACAGACAGAGTTTCTTTCGCATTTATAATGTTAGTATAGATGGACATATTTTTTATGTATTTCTAAATATAAAATAAATAACTTACAGAAAGTACATAACTAGAGCCGGCAGATATAACAGTAGGTGCTACAGAGTTGGTGGCAGCATCCAGTGAGCGTAGGTAATAGCGACAACCCCAAGTGTTGACTAACACCATGAGAATTAACAATCCTGCTTTCACCACATAACTTTCGCCCTAAAATATAACTAGAAATCAAAAAACCAGTTTTTAAAAAACAATTGTAACAACTTTGTCTATAAAAACCGGCCAAATGTGAGTCGAACTCGCGCGCCGGGGGTTCCGTACCAACACCAGAATGCACGAACCCGACTCGCAGTTGACCAATTATTAATTTCTCTTGAGGGAAGTTATAATATCCGAAAACCTCTGGGTACAGAACCTAAAAAATGGTCGACGGCATAGCACCGCTTAACAAGATCCTCAGTGGTAATTTGAAATATTTTATTTAACGACACCCAAATCCTCATCGAGTTATAATTTTGTTTTCATTTTCTATTAACATATAGGGAATACCCCTGAATATAAAAAAAATAAACATTCCCGCCTTCAAAAATTCACTAAAATGTAAAAAATAATCTTCATGGAACATTGAGCTAAGCTAATTCTCCTTGCAAGTCGAATGCTAAAAATTTGTAGCAATGGTACAAATACAAAAACATTTATTTGTGAATAGCATATAAGGAATCACCATATCCTACCTCATAGAAGGCGTACAAATACAATTTACAATATAATGAAATAACTAATTATATAATTAATTAACTAATTATATATTATTATGTTCACACATTTTTCTACAACTTATCATTCAAGTACTCTCTGATTGTGTAGTAAGTTTTCTCTACTAGGAAATTTCGCAATCTATTTTTAAACTCTTTAACATTACTTACGTCACGAATACTTTTTGGCAGCTTATTATAGATCATTGGAGCCATATAAACAACACTATTTTGTAAAAACTAGTTGTAGCTTGTGGTAATTTCAATTTACCCGGAAATCTTTTATTTTTACCAGACTTGAATAGATGCGTATTCGTTTTTACAAATACAGAAATTTCAAAAATATATAGTGATGGAAGAGTTAGTATACCGAGTTCTTTAAAATGTGGTTTGCAACTTTCAATTTGCTTAATACCGCAGATTGCTCGTACACATCGTTTTTGAGATTTAAATACTAATTCTTTGTCTGTAGAATTTCCCCAAAATATAACACCATACCTGAGACTAGAGGCTAAATATGCATAATATGCTGTAATAACTACGATTTATCTACAACTTTACTAAGCATATGCAAAGCATAACAGAATTTATTTACTTTTTTACACACAGAACCCACATGCTGTTTCCACGTAAGTTTTTTATCAATTTGCATTCCTAAAAACTTTTTTGTGTCAGTCTCATTAATCTTAGTACCCGAATAGGTGATGTCCAGTGCTTTATTATGGTCGCGTCTATTGTAAAATGTAAGATTAGTGTTTTTCCCAAGTAAATTGTAAGACTATTTAATTGTAACCATTCTATTATTAGTTTCAAACTGTGATTGATATCAGTTTGTATGGTATTTTTGCTACTATTGCTATAAATAACTGTACTATCGTCCGCAAATAAAATCATTGTTAAACTTGTGCAACTTGGCAAATCATTTATATAAATAGAAAACAAAAGAGGCCCGAGAACACTGCCTTGCGGTACACCAGTTCTAATTCGACGCAAAGTAGATACAAATGTTATTTCCTCCTTTAAGGTAGAAGAGATATTATTTATTCGAGTAACTTGACTCCTATCACTTAAATATGATTTGATAAGTTTTAACGCAACACCTCTTATTCCGTAGTTTTGTAACTTTTGCAATAGAATATTATGATCTACAAATTCAAAAGCCCTGGTGAGATCCATAAATAATGCAGCCACAGGTAATTTGGCATCTAAGTTTGTTACTACCAATTGAATTAATTTAAATACAGCCATATCTATTATTTTGTTTTTCCTAAATCCAAATTGTTCTTTAGCAAAAATGCGATTTTTATCAAAAAAAATATAAAAATTGTTGTAAATCATTCTTTCCAATATCTTTGAAAAGATTGGTAGTAACGCAACTCTCTACATCACCCCTTTAATAATCGATGTCTCAAGTTTTAAGGGGTAAGTTCCATATTCAATGCATAAATTGGGGCAATTATTCTAGAAACGTATTTAACAACGTGAGTAGAGATTTCATCGATACCTGTGCTTGAAGAATTTTTTAAGGAGATTATAATTTTTAATATATCATCTGGTGTGCAAGGTTGCATAAATATAGAATTATTGTAATTTATGGCACTAGTTCTCCTTTTCTTTGTATTATTTGAATATTTTTAACATTCTGGTAGATCTGTGAAATAATCATTAAAGACATTACAAATATCCTTTGGTTTTTCATAAAACTTGTCTTTATAACTAACTTTACTAATATTTTTCTTAGGGTATTGTGATTAAGAATTGTTTATGACTTTCCAGACGGCCTTAGATTTGTTTTTGAACTGTTGAATAAAATAGTTGTTTTGTGCTTTTTGTGTTTGATAATCCGATTATATTTTTTAGAGTACGACTTAAGCGTATTTTTGTTTTCATGATTTGGTAATTTTCTATATCTCCAGATTAATTCCCTTTTTCGTTTACTGCAAAGTTTTATACCCTTTGTTAACCACTTTGGTTTCATTCTAGTAGTTATTTTATGTTTTCTATAGGGAAAACAAAGGTCACATAATAGTTAAAAGTCTTCATAAAAATAATTGTACGCTTTTTCCGGATCATAGTCATCATTGAATATGTCATTAAAACTGAGTGCTGCGATGAAATCTCTGAATTTGTTTAAGTTTTCCATGCAAAAGTCACGTCTCTTAATAAACCAATAGTCAATTGAACAGGTTAGTTTAACTGGAAATTTTATTATTTGCGCAGTGTGGTCTGAAATTGCAAGGCCAAGGACTTCAGTTTTACATTTTGTGCCGATAGTAAATGCTATATTATCGATACAAGTAACACTTATTAATCTTGTAGGTTGTCTAATGCTTAACTTAAGATTATGTCTAAGTAAAAGTTCTAACATTGATGACATTGTTGATTTTTTTAAAACATCGATATTGAAATCACCACAAACCAAAATTTTCCTATTGTTTTTGTAACTAAACATAGATAGCATTAAGTCTAACTTGTTAAAAAATATGTCAGCTGACTGAGAGTCTGATCTGGGCACGCTGTATATACACATTACAACAATCGAATGTTCACTGAGTTCTATCGCACAACATTCAAGTATATTGGAGACTGAGAGAGATGTTACTTGAGACAGTACTTTGTACTTAAGATTATTTCTTATTAAAATACAAGAACCCCCGTTTCTGTTTTCCCTTGAAAAGTATGAAGCTAATTTATAATCTGGTATTTTTAATTGATTTGTGTCACTTGAGATCATGTTATGTTCAGTTATACATATTACATCAATTCTTTTTCCTTTATTTAATAATTCATCTATATTTACGTATAGCATATCTGACTTTTGTAACAATCCATTAATATTTTGTATATGTAATGGATATATTTATACACGAAAAAAAATATTATTACACTTTTTGTCAACAGAATGTTTAATACTACTTCTATCTGACACAGATTCGGTTTCAACTTGTATAGTAGTAGCACTGTTATTAAAAATATGAACGTTATTTGGTTCAGTTTCAGTAAATTTATTTAACAAATTTTTTTTAGGTTTATTTAATGCCAGTAGTTGCTAAAGGTACTTATACATTTGAAACTTATAGTCAATGTGCAAAATTCCCATCAAAAGTAACCTACTCAAATTAACAATAAAATAATGTTTTTCTGGAATAAAGCTGCTATAATTTAAATCTAAGAAAGTTGCATTTTCATACTTATCACAAATATATTTCAGTTTATAATTAAGCTTTTTTTCGTGTAAGCATCTATTAAATGGAATTTCACATGCTATAACATTTTTGTGTGTAACAGAATTAAACCACATCAATAAATTCGACTTAAATTCATAAGGATTAGTGAACGACGCGGTACGAGACGAGACATTTTATTTTGACTATGTAAATGTTTATTTATTTATTTATTCATTTCAAGACCAACAGGTTCCATGTTGCATTGAAATTTTATTTTTTGGTGGGTTTTTAAAGGACGGTGTAATACTGGTCTTTAAAAAATGTCTAAAATGTTTAAAATACATATATACATGTTGACCAACTTGAACACTGACATTTTAGTGACGTTTTGAAGGTGGAGTTTTTTTATTTTAATAGAATAAAATATAAAAATAAATTTTTCTTTCTTTGTTTCTATAGCGATCTGGTGAGTTTTTGTGCACATGGCCGGAAAGGTTTCTCTATAGGACAACCACTTTATAATGTGCGTGTAGTTTTAACAAAGATGTGTATTTCATATTCGTACTAGCAATCCGTCGCGACTTAGCCCCGCGTGTATCTTACGGAAGCCCTAACCTTAATCCTTAAAAGGGTTTAGGCTCATTGAGAGACTTATATCCAGAAAGTACAAAAAGTCCTGTAGACTCGAATATAAAAATGAATTTGTGTCCATTTTGGCGGATATACATTTTTGACAATCCGACACATAATAAAATTATTGGACAAATCACACAGCGCCAACTGGTCCCAAACTAAGGCTTGTAAATATGGATACCAGACAACGAATACAAATATATAAATATCTGTAAAAAAATACATTTGTAAATAAGTAGGTACATCAATACATACATGTTATACATAGAAAACCAGACCGTCACGGGAAAACAAACATAAGTGTACTGTACGGATATCGAACCCACGCCCACGCCCAAGCATGCCATTACCCACTGAGCCACAAAAGCTGTCATCTTTAGTCAGGAGCATGCTGATGCTGCTGAAAATTGTGGGTTATTGTAGTTAACCGATGTATTAAATAGAAAAGCAAAATCAATGAACATACGAATAATTTATTTTATCGACTGTTGTCATCTTAATAAAAAACAATGTAAAAAATGGTCAAGCAACAAGCACGTTGTCGACGATCGCAAGGCTAAAGGTTAGTTTTGATTATTGAGTTTTTGCAACATCTGTGCAAGTGGCTGTTGACATTCCATTATGGCCGCTCCCAAGCCAGGGATATTATTGAAAACGCATCCCATCGCTATAGTACTCCACTCCTGAAGGTCTGTAAATGCGCTTCTCTACTCCGATATGATGCTTCTCTAATGCGATACACCGCTTATCTACTGAGATACGTCATTATGAGATACGTCGCTTCTCTAATGCAATACGCCGCTTCTCAAAGTAATCTAAAACAAAAATACAATTTTAATCTGCGTAATCGAGAATTTTAAATTTACATATAAATAGGTCTACGACATACAGACTGACAGACATCACATAATAATAATAAATATTCCTGAATATTCCAGACAGGAAAAGATCCCAAAATAAGCGAAGCTTGTCGAAGTCAATTTTTTTTAATTTAATTTAGGTTTTTACAAACACTTTTGAATCGTCAAAGTCATGAAATACTATTTTTGGAATTACTGCAATTTGTATCATCAAAATGGTAGAATGTTGTAAAAATAAATTTGAACCCCTAGGGGTCGGAAGAGGGGTCACAGACAAAAGAACTTCATACAAATGCTGCCGACGATGTATTCTATCGATTCCCATCATCAAAATATATGGTTATAGGGAAACCACAAATGTTTTTACAAAATAAAAAAAAATTTCAGCGTCCCCATTTGTACGCGCTAACCGTAACCAAAAAAAAGGAAAAACGTAAAAACATTTTGATTCCGGTTTTTTTCCTTGCACGCCCTTTTAGTTCCTTTGATCATTTTTTTGCAATCTCTACATTGAATAGACTTCGCGGCCTGGATTCGCGGATGTGGAGATTAGACTCTACGACCTCCCCTAATAGGGCCTCCCCCCAAACACGACGCCGACGTCCCCTGGTTCTTCATCGGCGCCCGCAAGGATACACGAGGTATCAAAGAGTGCCGGGGCACTTCTCGCCCCTACTCAAACGCAACCGCACCCGCGTAACGGGGCACTCCCCTCCTGGCGTTGACTCATCTTCGGGTTCGAGACCCACGTCGGTCGAAGGGACGCCCCCGAGAGCGACAACCCAAGTCGAGGCTCCCCCTGCTTGAGCCCTTGAGCTTTAGGCGCTATTTGGGCTGAGGCTCCTTCAAGGTCTTGTCCAAAAAGCCCAGTAAAGCATTAATAGCTGCAACAGCCAACTGCATAGTCAGTCAGAAAAAAAATGTTGGTACAGTCGAGGTTCCTACCGCTTCGTCAGTCTTGGGTGGCTTGCATTTCTAAGCGTTGGTGGTGGGTCGAGCGGTTTTTTTTTTTTTTTTTTCTATATCACTGATGTGGCAAACAAACTGACGGTCCGCCTGATCGTAAGCGGTCATCGCGGCCTATGGACGCTTGCAACACCAGGAGCATCACTCGCGCGTTGCTGACCCTTTAAAAATCAAAGAACTTCTTTCTGTAATAACCCAATATTGGCAAACAGTTTACACAAAAACCGCGTGAGTCGTGGCTAAAACTACAAAGACTGAAAAGCGTATACGAGCAAATGTACACATGTTCTACTACAGAATCTTCACAGAAATAGTGGCCGTATTGCATGTTTACTATTATGTAGACTGTGTATGTATGTAATGCGCAGTCTGGCCACTTTTAGCTGCTTTCTAGTCCCACCTGTGCGATAGTAGCACTGTTTACTATAAACTTGTGCGTATATGAATGATGCGTAGAAGCCGTGAAATATTATACACTTACTTTGCCGGGGCTTGAACCTTCTCACAGGCGTTCGGAGCGTCTGCGGAGCATCTTACGTCGCTCTGAAAAATGAAACGCAGTTACAACTTTGTTATGAAAGAACGTAAGTTATAGAGGAAAGTCGAGATTGAAACTACTGGCCATAATCACACCGTAGCCACTTCATAAAAAACCACGTAATTCGCGCGTGGCATCTAATAAATGACGTACCTATAGCCGCGAATGTGTGCGTGTACTATGTGACCGGTAACAGAATCGTAACAGGGGCGGTGGGGTCAACTCTAGAGAGCGGCTGAGTATGGCCATACTGCGATGTGGCGTAGTGCGATTATTTATATTGTAAGTACCATAATTATTACTTAAACACATTTTTCACTCCCTAATTGCATGATTTGGACATCTATGAACTCGTAAATATAATAATTGTGACTTACGGAAATGTTCACACATTTTTCGTGGTTATGTCATTAAGGTGTTAAAATATTTGTTTTAATAAGAAATTTTTCGCCTATACTTATACTTTTTTTAGTTCGTCAATATCTGGCAAAGGAGTAATATTATCCTGCCCCAATGGGACCTGTATTTTAACATTTTTACTTTAGACCAGATACACCTAGGACACTTGATACAAAAATCACGTTGTTCTTGAGTACACAACAAAAACAAATGACATGTGTGTTTAATGATGATGATAAAATGCACAATAAAGTGTAACTTAAATTGTAGCTTACCTTGCGTAGTAAGAGCTGCGAGCTTAGCATTTGGTTCGGGCTGCTGCTCCGCTAGGGTGTCTGGAAAATGAATATCAAAGGTTGAGTAATCTAGTAGTTTGACCCGAACAAAGGTCTCGCAAAATTAAGTTTCGTAACTCTTAATTTAGCCCTACAGTAACCCTATCAAATTTTAACCTACTTGGTCCAGTAGGTTCGGAGCAAATTGGTTGTGACAGACCGACAGACGGACTCAAGAGTGATCTTGTTTCCCCACTTTTCATTCGGACGTATGGAACCCTAAAAATATTTAGTAGTGGCGATATTGGATAGACTACTACTATCTAGCGCCGCCATTACATATTTTTAATTCCCTGGTCGTACAATGCATATTTCAAAAATGTTCACATATGAAAAGAATGCAATCCAAATTTAAAAATATCTAATGGCAAAACTGGTTGGTCAGTAGTCAATTGGGACTGATCAGACAAGATGTCTGAAGTAATAGTAAATTGTTAAGGCGGTTGGTATAAGGCCACCAATTTAAAAGTATATTTCGCGGCTTACCTATTAGTAAGATAAGACCTAATTTACTAGCGGAGCAGCTCCTTTCCAAGCGCTCTTACTTATGAAAGAAAGAAAGAAAAAGAAAAACTGCAATATATGCTTCAATTTTTAGAAAGTTAAAATAATTGAAGAGTCATAAATAAATAATTAATTAAATAGTTATAAGTAAATGTCGGCTCCGTGGCTCAGTGGGTAATATCCAGGCTGCTGAATCGAGAGGCGTAGCTCGATTCTCGCACAAGACAAACATTTATGAGATGAACAGTTGTGTTTGGCTGGGTGTTTCCTATGTATAATATGTAAGAATTAACATTAAAAAAAATATACAAATACAAATAGTTTTTATTTGTTAGTAAGACAAAATGCATAACTTTTGTCTTAGTAAGATTAATGATCAAATTATTTTTTTCAAAATCAAAATCAATCAAAATCAAAATCTTTTTATTCAAATGGGTTTTATAATAACAATTTCGAATCGTCAAGTAAATTAACTACAACTAGCTTTACAATCTAATTACAATACTGTTTTAATGTGTGCGTCCAATAGAAAATCTTTGTAAAATCACAAACGAAACATAATATTATAGTGTATCAACTAATAAATACATGTTTAGTATTGAAGCACTTAATAAACAAGATTTACAATGTAAATAGTTTGATTTAAAAAACAATCAAAATTTAGGTACTATTTTAATTGCCTATTGTTTTTCATAGGGTACGTCAACCATGTGATACGTCAAAAGTCTTCAATTACTCTGTGATAGGATTTAAAGTAACTCCCAAGAGAAAAAAAAAATATTTAACATATGATATTACAGAGCAGACGTACATATACATATAAATATATACTAAGAATACAAAGGAGCCCCCACAGGCGGCACCCGTTCACAAGTATGACACATTAATCAGCCATCGCTTCGCTCAACCATGTTTTAGGGAACGTAACGACCCGACGCACATGCCACCACCGCAGAGACACTTTGAGAGAGCATGACACACTCAAGCAACTCCAATAAATTCGATTGTACTAACCATATAACATATAATATTACACAGCAGACGTACATATATATATGTATATACATAAACATCTATATACTCACACATATACACATACATACATATTTACATTTTACAAATATTTAAATAGGTATTCATATACATATTCTAGATAATATAAAATACACATACATGCACATATTAATATATACACAAACAGACATATTTTAATACATATACAAGGTGTTTGGTAAATGGTGTATACTCCCATAACTTACGTATGCACCATGTATCATATGAGTACTGTGCCGATGTCAGAAGGTGGAAATTGTGAACTGTGTAAATTGACAAATTTCCATACAAACTCAATCAATGTTTTCCGTACTTTATTTTTTGCACAGCCCTAACTTTAATCATATACAACTTACGCGCCACGGCCTTAAAATATCTTCGGTATCTATGAGAGCCTAGTACTTTGCGTATTAGCGCGCGTGGGTCACATGAAAATGTAAACTTAAATTTTATTTAGGTAATAAACTAACAAATAACTTACAGACTCTTCTTTCTCTTGCTAGACGCATCTCACACTCCTCACACGACGATTTTCATGACGATCACAAAAAGCGTAATATCCACTTAACTTAACACTACACTACACAAAGACTACAAACTGCATTCGGGGTTCACAGTCACTGTGCAGCCTTCTGCAATCTTTCGATAGTAAAACCACAAAACGGGTGCTGTCAATCTCTGTCGACAGGATAAGGAGTAAGCCACCTCATCAGCGGTCTAAAATCACATCACTGAATTTGAAACTCAGAGACATCTGCCACTACGCACAATGCACATACACACATACACAAAAACACTACCCTGATTTAATTCGATTATCGGCATTTTCAAAGAGATCTGTAGCGCCGCGCCGCGCCGGGCTAAACAGGTGTTGCCATAGTTAGTTATATTGTACATGGATTAAAAAAATACCTTTACGTAAAATCGTTTTTAAACCACTACCACGGGGTCTTATCCCAAACAAAACAGAAATGATTTAAATTCATATCAATAGATGGCGTTGTGTGTATCGATTTGTTGATTAGGTTGTTATGTTATTGAAAAATAAAAGTAACCGACCCTTAAAAAATATTGTTTTAATATCAAAATGTCCCTTAAGCTAACAAAAATGAAGTAATGGGCGCCTTTATAAAATTTTCGAAATTTTACATAAATTGAATTAGGTCGTTGTACTTTAAGCGGAAATAAATTGAACTACGTGCCGTTTTAGTTAATAAATTTTCACTATTGATTGATAGATGACGCTGTTCGCATGTTCTGAGTTTGACAGCGACACACAACAGTGTCTCTGAATAATATGAATAGGTGTAGGTACTTACCAACCAAATAAAAAATTTGGTATCTACCCACCTTAATACTTAGATATATTATAAAACAAACGCACGCAAGCGTGAACTTTGACCTGAGTACAATTTGTTTCTTTTAGTTTTATACCGGGTCGAATGCGTCTAAGTGCTTAAACAATTGTTTTGTGAAAAGGATAGCTCACTTTTGAAGAACAGTATGCCATCGCACAAGTACACCTATTTTAGAATTAAACACTTCAGATAATAGCGCTTACATTTTTAACCAATTTAAAAGAAGGAAGTTCCTTATTCCTCGAAATCTTTTTTATGTATGTTTTCCGATTACTCGAAGTGTACGAGAAAAAGCCAATAGGTCACTTAAAAGTAGGGATGTTCCGACTAGTCGGTAAAGCTGACCATCCGGCCACTTTCGTAGGCGACTATTCGGCAAAGAGCGCCGACTAGGACTGCGAATGAGAGAAATTGTCTGTGGTCGATCGAACATTTAATCATAGAACCTAGCTGAGGTATCGGGGTTGGTTGACATTATTGGTTGTTCATACTCGTAGTATTTTCTGTTTTTCTCTGCCTACCATGAGAAATTATCATTTGGCACTGCTTACACTTGATTTAAAGGAAATCATCTAAAAAAATCAATACATGAAACTTTCTTTTACACAAAATCACCGCAAAAGCAAAAATCAAGAAACAATGCGAAGTCACAGATAATAAAATACTATACCTCCTAGGCGAAGTAAACAAAACATGTTTCGTTCGACCCGCTGGCAAGCGGCGTAGTCCTGGGTGTACGCAAAAAAAAAACCGCAAATTGAAGTAGAGTTTAGCCGTTTGGCACACAGGTACTTTAGGGCAAAACAATAATTTTGAGCCGCAGTTCGTCAAAATATTAACAGAAGCAGCAGGGTACAGTACAGTTCCACATAAGTCTCATAAATATCTGAAGTTTAAGGAACCGTCTCACATTGCAATATTCAAAAATTCAAAAATAATACTAAATTTTAATATTTGCCAAATTGCTTAAGGGAAATATTTTGAGGAACTGCGGCTCAAAATTATTGTTTTGCCCTTAAGTACCTGTATGCCAAACGGCTAAACTCTACAACGATTTGCTGTTTTCGAGCGAAATTGCCGTTGTACACCTGCCACTAGCGGCTGCGACTTGAAGTCAGTTATTCTTAACTTGGCTGTCGGAGCATAGGTAAATGTTGCTTACTAGACCCCCTAACCACATGACTAAATAACCCACCAGACTGATAGCTTAGAACAACGAATCATTCTTAAGCTGGTAATGTTTTCAACTGACACATTTAGTAAATTAAATCAATAGATAGCTGATATCGATTTCGTACCTCAGTTAAATGTATGGAGCTACGCAAAATATTTTTTCTCAATTTCATTACAAATCTGTTTGGTGGTTCACATAAGACTTTCCTGTAAAATTTCATCACAATCTACATATGCAAAGATAGCGGAATTATAATGCTGTGACATACGGATAGACGGAAGTATATGATGAATTTATAACGGACCTTTTTGCCATTTGGCTATGGAGCCCTAACAAATATCTCTGATTTAATTTGTATTCAATAGGGAGGTACCAATAATATAATTATGCATATCTATACATATAATAAAATTTTAGGAAAATGAAAACTGTACATTGAATATTTTTTTAAAAGAATACTTGGGGTGTGATCTACAATCGATACCGAAGCCAAAAATATAGTTTTTAAAATTTTTGTCTGTTTGTCTATATGTATGTTCGGGATAAACTCAAAAAGTACTGCATGGATTAACTTCAAATTTGGCACGAATACTATTAAGATGTCGGGTCAACATATAGGCTCGCATTATCACGCTATCACCTACGGGGAACGAGCAGTGAACCTTTATTTCTTCAATGCATTCTGTAACAACATGTAACATGTAATCTAACAATCCGCATATTTGACTTGCTTTTTAATTATTAATTATTCTACTCACACTTAGCCATTTATTTTATGTTAAAAAATCGTGTAAAGTCATAACTTAGATGTGTTATAATTTTTCACTAATAATTCTTCAATAGTGTCCTATTTGCTAACTAGATGGCGTTGGCCTCGAATTAGATCGCGCTATGGTTTCGTTCACAAAAAGTGATGTTATAGTATAGCGTTCACGCCGACGACGTTGCGGGCAGCAGCTAGTACATTAATATATGCATGTTTATATGTATCATTATTACCTACCTACGTTTTTACGTTTTTTAAGATTCACCTTCCTAAAGTAATTATTGAGCCAACTTAGGCAAATATAGGTATTTACCCGTCAAGATCTATTAGGTATGTAAAAAAGGAAATTTCTTTTTGCTGCCTTTTTCCTGCCTTTTTCCGCTGACGCGCGACGTGTCAGTGACAGGTCACGCACACATACCCGTACTGGTAGTAGTGCTCTCGCCAGCGCCGGTTGATTGAAGCTATCTGTAGGTTTAGTCATGTGCCCTAACCAAATATGCATTTCAACGATAGCTACGTTATTTTACGGAGTCACGGGCAAAAGCTAGTGAAAAATATCTCAGGAATTTTAGATACCTAAACATTCAACCACCTATCGTTCTCCTTATCACGACTCCTTTGTACGTATTATTACATATATTTATGATAATATGAATTCATTTTAAAATTTAAATCTCAACACCCACTAAATACTAGCAACTAACACAAAAATATAGGATTTTCAAAAAATAATTTGATCACAAAACATCTGTCATTTAATAATAATTTAACCTTTGGTATTTAATCCGTGCGTTTGGTGAGAATTTTTTTTATTAATAAACTATTTTAAATTATAAACCAGCCCAAAAAAAATTTTTTAAAATGTTATGCCCCTAAAATATATTTTTTTTATTTAATTTGCAATTTTCACATACCTACACTGAAAACTAATTAAACCCACCTTTTGGCCCCCTTATTTCGTACTTGAAAAAGCTTCCATCATTACATATTTTTAATCTTAAACCTCAATACCAAATTTCCTGTAAATTACCTGACGCAAACAAAGGAATTCGGTAGAAACTTTTAAACACCTTTGACCCCCAAATCCATACCGGTTGTAAAAAAATATAATGAAAAAAATGTACTGCTCCTAACTGTAGCGTTTTAGCTTTCGATTATAATTTTATGATGTACCTACCTACTTTTACATATTTATTAGGTACCTACCTAGTAATTTTCTTAACTTGCATAGATATCTGCATTTCGGATCGTTGCCGATTGGTTATAAAAAATACTGTAAAATAATAGGTAGGTATATAATTTCATGACATATCTTCTTTAACATTATTATTTTTAATTTGAATAACTAGATGCAAAATCTTATTTACTAGTAACTACTAACATTACCTAGATAATATTTAATTGACTGAAATCTCAGAGCTTATTGCGGGGGGCAAATTTATGGAATTGCAACTCTCCTCTTAAGACCTTTTTTTTCTAAATCTTGAGAGGTAAGATGTACTTCCATTTACATTTACATTCCCTAGAAAAAGGCAAGATCCGAGTTCTCGAGACTTTTTCGCAATAAACTTCCTCGTCTTCCTACTTCATGATAAAAATATGTAGAATCGCGATACGCGATGTTTTGTCGTATGGCTCGATATGTAGCTAGGTATTAGACCGCCATCTATTGACTTCAAAGAACCAGTTACAAGTATAACAGTAAGTGTTCAACGAGAAACGCTAGATGTCGTTAGCTAATATTTTCGACCCGCTGTTACTTACGGCATCTAGCGGCTAAACAAAATAGCCCGAAAAATAGCCCGAGTTACGGCGGTCCCATTTCATTGTATGGGATGAGGCATCTGTACTAGTATAGTATTATATAATCTGTGCCACTACTAACTACTCAGGTAAAGGAGACTCTCTTAGGGAGAACTTATAAACACATAGGTACTGATTTTTGCTAAAGCAGTAGATTCAATTAACTGTTATGTTTTCCAAAATCAACAAAAATTACAAAAGCTGGGTAAAGACATGCTACAAAACAAAAATGACATAAAATCATAATAAAACAATAATAATCTGAAACTGCACTATTTTTTTAATGCATTAAATTGGTATTTCGGGAAACCGTAAACTATCTGGTGATGGAGGAGATCAAGCGCTAGATGTGCAGCGCAGGCGCGTTGAATGCAAGAATTTCCTGTAATGGACGCAAAAATCTACTTAATCACTTAACAATTTAGGTACTCTAAAAAAATTCACTATTAAAAAAAAGTACCGTACCTTTACACATAAAACAATGACTTACGTACTTGTACTTTTCCAGATATTTTTTTTTGAGCTGGTAACATTCGCAAAGGAAGTGGATTCCCTGAAAATTAGGGTACCGCTTTCGCTTTTTTTGACCTTATTTGAAAATACCAGCTCTTGTTTATGCAGCCCTAGTACGTAAATTTTAGTTTATGATGATTTTGGTGATATTTCGCACTGAGATGAGAGAGTAGGTAGGTACGAAGTATGTATGTTGTTTCTTTATTTTGAGGTTTTGTATTGTTTGTTGTTAATAATGAGTGTTTACTTGCAATGAAATGGACGATTTCATAGTCATTTCGGACATAAAAACTAGTTTTCGACTTTATTTGAATAATACCTTTCTAGGAGTAAAAAATTGCAAATAGCTAGTAGGTATCAAAATAATATTTTTTAAAATGTTTCAATAGCATTTTTTTGATAGTATCGGCACTTAGTCTGCATGGTGACTTAAGCTTTAGATTCCATGAGCAAAGAACATAAAAAGATACATAGAAACTGAGACGAAATCCATACATTACTTGGGCAGTACCAGTACTCTGGTAGTACACGAAAATACGTAAATTAATTTTCGGGAACCCTTCATAATTTATGAAAGAGGAAAAATCTTGCTATCTCAGGTGCTCAGGGTAATTTCCCCGAAAATTACGGTACCGTTGTTAGCTTATTTGACCTTATTCGAAAATACTAGTTCTTATTTATGCAGTCTTAGTACGTAAATACTCCTAAGTTTAGTTTTTTTACTGATTTTGATAATATTTCGCACTGAGATAAGTAAAAGTAGGATTGTATTGTTTGTATGTTGTAATTAGTGGTTACTTGTAAAGAAAGTATTCATGGATAGTTATGTCTTATAATAAAATTAGTTTGTTTTCGACTAAGGTATCTAGGAGTTAAAAATTACAAATAGCAAGTAGGCGTTAGAATAATATTTTTTTAATGTTTGATAATAGGTACCTATTTCATAATATTGCTAAATCACATACATTACTTGAGTACACAAAAAAAGATAAAAAATAATTTTAATTATCGAGAACCCTTCATAATTTAAGAAAGAGATAAATAAAACCTTGCCATTTCTTTTAATTTAACTTGTGTGTGAGTATATTGAGTGTTTGTGTGAGTGAGAGTTGTTGCACTCTCAAAGAGTTGGACCGCAGAGGCGAACATTTAAAGTTAATAATTTATGTAGTCTCATTTTTGCCTACAGTTCAAAGATATTGGGTACAAATTACTTATTCTTATGGTTCAACTTTAAAAAATAGGAAGTTGTTATCACTGCAGTTTCTGTCGAACGTCAATAGTTCATAAAAAGGAACAAATTTTTTGTGTTTTACGTATTTATTAACACGTAAGATAATAGGTTAGTAATAAATTATGTTTAAAAATTTAAAATTGTTATTGAATGTGAAATATCATTTTTGAACCAAATATAAATACGATAAAATAAAATAGGAAATTGCAGGATTGATTTCTCGGTTCGCCAGAATGATAGTAGGTAGAAATAAAGTGATTAGAACTATCTATCTGTATTTTTATTCTTTCGCCTGGTATTTTGGGGTCAACGGTCATAGTAATAAACATCTGATTTCATTCATAATTATGAATGAAATCAGCTGTTTCAGGGCTGGCACACATCCACTTTACACTTTCCACACACACTTTCAAGCCACTTTATCGCCTTAGCCAGTGCTTCATTAATATTATTTTGATAATTTATCATTTTCGTTTTTTACGTATATATAGTAAAAATAATAATGGTCCTAATACACTTTCCTTTCCTTGTGATACGCCGCATTTAACAGTTTTCGCGCTGGATAAATACTTTACTTCTATTTTTGTTTTTTGCATATTCTTGTGATCTCAGTATATTGATGTCGGTCTTGTAAGTATGACCTAATTAAATCTAAAATCGGTCCTCTAATACCATAGGCTGTTAATTTATCAATTAATGTATCTACGTGGTCAAACGCTTTGGTCATGTCTGTATATATTGCACATTTTTTTTTTTTTTATCTACATTAATCATGATTGAGTCTAGGAAACCAAAAATGGCCATATTACAGTACAATACAATACAATATTCTTTATTGCACAATTAAGAATACACAAAAAAATAACAATAGAAGAAATAGCACAATAAGGCGGCCTTATCGCTTATAAGCGATCTCTACCAGGCAACCTTTGGGTAGAGCAATATTGACAAGAAGAGGTACGTGATACATAAAACATCATAAGTAAAATTATAAGGAAGAATAAAGAATATAACAATACTCATATATACCTTTGTAATTACTATATAGATAAAACACATATACATACTAAATATAAATACTTAAACAAATAATATAATATATATTATTTGTTTTGTTTTTTCTGAATCCTTTCTGTTCTGGACAGAGTATGTCAAATGTAGTTACATAATTGGAAATGGCTTCATAAATATTTTTTTCAAAAATTTTTGCAAATATCAAATTTAAAAAATTATAAGCGCAATAGGTCTGTAATTTTTTAAATTTTCTTTATCCTGCTTTTTAAAGACAGGTTTTATTAAAACTGTTTTTAGTTTGGTTGGAAATACGCCTTCTTTTATACATAAATATATAATGTGACATAAAACGTTTGTTATATCTGAAGCCACATATTTAATAATTTTGATATTCCATCATAGCCAACACTATTTGTATTTTTTAATGTTTTAATTATTCTTGCTACATCATTTTCTGTCACTGGAAACATGAACATAAATTGAGGTTGATGACTCACATCGATTTTGCATTTAGTATTTGTCATTATGAATTGAGAGTTATTAACAAAGTAATAGTTAAAAGTATCTGCTAAAAAGATCTGGATGACGAAAAATTGTTTTTGGACAAATGAAATTCGGATAAAAATAATTTGAAACAACAATAGGTTACCGCACACGGCACACATAATGAAAGTTCCAGTTTTGTAGTTTTGAAAAAAACTTGCATTTAACTCTATTATTGATCAAATACTGCTGTAGAAGAGTATCAAAATCGAAAAAAAAGTACTCAATTACCCACTCTATCGATACCCCAAAGTATGTATACATTGTCCCTAAAAACAAATCTCTGGCCATAGATTATACAAATATTACGACTTTCAATGCATTTTTCACGATTTTCAAAACTTCATAACTCAAACAGTATTCATTTCCGTGAAGGTCAGAGTAACTAAGAGGGGGCGCAAGGGAAAAAATGACTCTTGCTTTTGGTTTGTTGTAAAGTAGTTGTAGTGTTGTATAGGTGGCTTTTAGTTACTCTGTCCATATTTTCAAGATTTTTTGTTGATACAGTACTTACAATAAAATCCGTACTGGCTAACTTTCCTAATGTACTACCCACTGAAGCCCAGAAACCTGAAAATAAGGCTTCAGATTGCAACATTAACATCTTTGTTTTTAACAATCGTATCGTACTCATTGTTTTTACAATTGTAATACGAAAATAACGTAAATAATGTACGAAAATATAACAGTTTTTCTGTAAATATACACTTTTGGTATCAAAGAGAATATAATACTACGTAAGTATTTGTAATTTTTTTTTTTTGTGGCTTTAATTAAATCAGAAGACTCAACTATTTGCCAATGTCAGTTAACTCGAAAAGAAATAAGATGCTGGTGAACGGTTTCTATTAATGTAAATATTGAGCTTACTCAGTCTATGTACACTACAAAAACAAAGAACTACTAGGTAACTAAAAACAAAATTGCAATACAGACATATTTAAAAATATCATTACAATACATAAACAGTATTTGTTTTCTCCACTCCTCTATTCCTCTTGTTTTAAAAAAAAATTGTTCAAATTCAAATTCAATTTAATTTATTCAGTTTAGGCTACAATAATTGAGCACTTATGAATGTCACTACGCCATCGGTTCGTAAGTCTACAGGGCGGGAGACCTTGTACTGAGAAGAACCGGCAAGAAACTCAGCAAGGGCATTTCTTTTCTCCCTTTCTCTTACAGAGTCCAATTAAAATATTGGAAAATGTCCTCCCTATCATAAAAGGACACTTTCCATTACAAACATAAAAAAACATGAAATATAAAGCACAAGCACAACATAAAAAAGTATCTAATATAAACAAAAGACAGTTTATGTATTCATCACTAAGGAATAATCAATCTCTTACAGTATTAATAAACAAAACAAAAAAGTAAGACTAAATACTAAGAATACAAAGAAGTTTGCAAGAGCAGACCAGCCTCCACAGGCGGCACCCGTTCACGAGTATGACACATGAATCAGCCATCGCTTCGCTCAACCATGTTTTAGGGAACGTAACGACCCCACACACACGCCACCACCGCAGAGACACTTTGAGAGAGCATGACACACTCAAGCAACTCCAATAAAACCTTGATTGTACTAGTTACAATGTGTGTAGTAAAGGAACAAAATATAAGAGGAGAAGATTGGAAGGTTCGTAATGCTTTACTACCGAGAAGCAACGGCAATAAACTCACTAGTTAATCTTTTATACATCATATAAAAATACAATATAGCCTTACACTAGGTAATAACATAATATACAATGTTTTAATTTAAAAAAAAAAAAATTTCAAATGCCCCAATACAAATCAATTAAGTTCTAATTTTTCCAAGCATTTTTATCATTTATGTATTCATCTACTTTGTAATAGCTTTTTTTCATTAAACTATCTTTGACATATATTTTAAATTTATTCGAGGGTAAATTAACCACATGTTCTGGAATTTTATTGTAGAAAAATATACTTTGTATTGCGAAAGATCTATGTACCTTCTGAAGACGACATTTTGGAACTACCAATTTATCCTTATTCCTTGTATTAACACTGTGGAGGTCACTATTTTTAGCAAATAAGTGACAATTTTGGCGTACATACATTATACAAGCAAAGATATACTGGCAAAGAACAGTTAAAATATCAATTTCCCTAAATAGTTCCCTAAGAGAAATTCGAGGTCCTAATTTATAAATTGACCGTACTGCTCTCTTTTGCAAAATAAAGACTTTATCAATATCAGCTGCCTTACCCCAAAGCAAAATGCCATAAGACATGACGGAATGGAAATAGCTAAAGTAGACCAAGCGAGCAGTGTCAACATCTGTAAGCTGCCTAACTTTCCTAACTGCATAGGCAGCTGAACTGAGTTTTCCGGCAAGAACTGAAATGTGAGGGTTCCACTGCAGCCTATTGTCTAATGTTATACCTAGAAACACTGTTGAGTCTAATAGTTCTATTTCTTCTCCGTTTAGGGATAATTTTGTGTTTCTGACATTTGGCATCATAAATTTTAAACACTTAGTCTTTTTCGCATTAAGAAGTAAATTATTTGCCGTAAACCAAAAGAACCTGAAAAAGCGCGTTCTTTGTCCTCTCTATGCTTTTTTGAAGTTATATTTCTTTTTTCTAATTTTTTTAGGTATTGGCTATTAGCCATCAACCTCCACATAAATAAGTAACATTCCGTGTTCAGGCCCACAAAACTGACTTTTCAGGTACTTGTCGTCACACTACATCATACGCAGTATTTGTTTCCTCTATGCATCATACGTAATCTGTGCATCGATGCGAAATGTGCTCCCGAGTAAATTAATAAAAATGTCGATTTGTGCAATAAAATTGTGCTAAACTATAGGCAAAAAAAAAAGTTCATGATAAAAAATCACTTTTCACAAGTTATTACACTAATCTGCTGGCTATACTTGAGCTACAAACTAAGTTTTCAAAATAATTATTCGCTTAACAAACAATAAATGCAAACGCCAATTCTTTGACGCCCTCCGAAGGGCGCTACCCAAATCTTAAAAATCAAAATCCACCATAAAATATTTAATTCGACATATAAGATGAGGTAAGGACAGAATTTGGAAAATATATAGGTAAGTAGTGTGGAAATCTGTGAGCTGATAGCTTGTTTATGCATACTTTAAGTTAGTACCCCATCGCTGACACCGTTTTTTAATCAACGTTCCCGCATTTTCTTCAGAAAATAGCAACACTGCCTAGTGTCTAAATTATACACTGGCTGCACAGTTTGTGACTGTTCTAAAAAAATCTGTTTAAGTTGTGGCGATACAGTATTTTTAATTTATTATTATTATACATATGTACTGAAATTCATTGATCAAAAATAATTAAGAGTTTGTGCTTTTGTGGTCTACAATATTAATCAATTTTCCTGGTATTTCCAATACTTTTACATACGAATATTCATTTATTAAATTTTCGTAACTTCTATTCGATTTAGAATAATGAATTTCGTTAAAAGTGGAGAGAACGTTTTAATTATTTGGCATAATTGTGGGCAAGAGGATATTTCTAATTTGGTTAATGAAATAAGAAGTACAAATTGTACTGTTTCCGTAGAAAACTCCGAAAGGATTACAGATTGTAAGTTGATTTTTGGATTGGGGTTTACAATTCTGGGTGCTTAGGAAAAATATTAAATTTTCCTTTTACCCCCTTTTAGTTTCTTTAATTGTTAATTTGAAATAGGGGGTGGGTAGGGGAACAGTCCCCGTGAAGAAGAGGACAAAGTAATTAAAAGGATGCGCTAGGGAAAATGGGAATGGGGAAGATGATAAAAAATACGAGGGGTATTTTTTTTATTATTATTTTGTTTTGTGGTTATGTATAGTTTAATTCTGGCAATTATGTGCAAAAAAAGATATGCGCTGTCTTTAAAAACAGGGCAATAAAGTAAATGTGTAGCACTGAAAACAGACAGCTAATAGATTTTTCTGTACATGTAGCTTTGTAAGAGACAGCATAAAGCTTAGATTTTAGAGATAAAAATATAAGTTGACGTAAGTGATACTGTCACTAATATTAATATTATATAAAAAAGTAGGTAAGTATGTCATTGTGTCAGTGCCAAGCACTTAGCTGATGTCTACATACCGAACAAAAGAGAAATGTGATGCATTTCCGCAGCAAATTTTTTAGAACTGTGGGGGTGATGAGGTCAAATCCTGGTGCTTTCTGTGAGTCAAAATCAAAGAAAGAAAGGTGAAAATCAAAGAAAGACTTCCACATTCGATGTTTTCTGTAATTCAGTCTTACCACTCTGGGCGATCATTCAAGGTTAAACAAGGAGAAGCAAGATCAAGCCTCTATGTCATTGAGGCTGGAGTGCCACAAGGCTCAGTTCTTGGTCCAGTTCTCTATAATATTTTCACTTCTGACTTGCCCATATGCGACAGCATTACCGTTGCAACATATGCTGATGACATAGCATACCTGTCTGTTGAAGATAACCGGCAATCACCAGCTTTAAATTACAAGGACAACTAAATGAAATTCAAAAGTGGCTTGATAAATGGCGTATCCGCGCAAGTGTGGCTAAATCCAACCATATAACCTTCGCCCTCAGGAAAGGAAATTGTCCCCCGTAAGGCTTGGGAACGATATGCTTCCAAATTCTGATTGTGTGAGGTATCTTGGCTTTCACCTTGATAAGCGCCTGACGTGGAAGTATCACATCAAACAAAAAAGGGATCAGGTCTATCACAAATTTCGCTCCCTATACTGGCTCATGGGAAGAAATTCAGTTTTATCTCTCGACAACAAACTCCTTATTTACAACTCAGTGCTTAAACCAATATGGAGGTACGTAATCCTGCTTTGGGGTATCGCCAGCAAAAGCAACATACTCTGCCTCCAATGAGTGCAGAACATCCTGAGGGCAATAACCAATGCCCCTTGGTGTACAAAAAATTGCAAGATACTTAGTTATCTCGAAATGCCGACAGTTGCAGCTAAAATAGAGCATTATAAAAAAATGCACAAGGAGCCCTTAACTTTGCATCCAAACCCACTTGTTGCTGAGTTGTTAGACGGTCAACTGTGGTCCGAAGGTTAAAAAGAGACCACCTTCTGTAATTGGGAGGTGCGGCAATGGCCACTCCCCTTTAATGCCTTTCTATATATTTCTGTTATAACTTAATTCTTTTGTGTAATTCGAAAAAGAGAAACTAAATAGAAAAAAAATTACTGACACACTTAGAATTCCTTTAACGTGATATTTGTACTGCTTGCTACAGATGAGTACTGAATCATAATTTCTCGTTACTACCTACATAAGTACATAAACATTCACGACTAAGTTAATGTGTCGAAATTATCACTATTAGGTAATTTTCAGACTGTGAACTTCTGTGCAATTATAAAGAAAAATCATTGTACCATTTAAAATGTGCTATTCACCTGTTATTGTCACTGTTTTTGTATTGTAAAGGTTCTCATGTAGGTGAATTTTTATAATAATTCTTATGGGAAATAAAGAATTCTGAAACTTGATATTTTATATAATTCAACAATACCATTAGTGTTCCAGTGTTATTTAAGATTAACTTAGTGACCTAAATTCATTAAATATGTTAGATATTTTGTTTTTAACATATGCAGGGTACTTTATTATAGGATGTTAAATATGTAAAATAAGCAAAATAGTAATAAAATAAAAATTACATTTATGGACATATCCAGGGACAACTTTTGTTTTTGTTTGCTTGATTTGACCAATCATCATGAATTTTTGCATATCAAAGATTTTGTTAAGGGAAGAGGGTTTTTTTGTGGTTAGTTATGCTAGGATTCCCCATTAGAGGGTGCAGAATATCAACATGTTGGCTGGGCCAGCTAGTATCTTATAATATTTGTTTGCACTTTAACGTTTTTTGTGTAAATGAATCTGTTATAGTGATTCTTCATGTTGAGAATTAACAACAAAAATTACTACTGTAATTACCTACTAGAGTAAACTATAGTTTATTGTATTCAAACTTTAAAATCTTTTTGTTACAGCTTCTCATCCAAATTCATCATTTGACACTGTATTATCTAATTTGATCAGACCACACACTGTTACTCATAGTGATAATTTGCTTGCTGTAATAATAAAGCTACTCAAGCCGAATGGAAAACTAGTATTGAAAGATGGTGCAGATTTAACTAGCACTCTTAAACTGAATGGCTTTATAAATGTCACAAAGAATTCAGATAACATATATGTAGCTGAAAAACCAAAGTTTGAGGTAAGAATACAGGGTTCTTATATTTCTTGTCAACTTGTTACACAGAGAGTAGGTATGGGTTGTAAGGAATCCCTCTATTTTTAGGGTACCTCCGCTACATGTAAAGTGGAGATGATTATTTTTTTTCTCCTAGGCTAGACCTGTGGTGTGAAGTGTTGTTATAGGTCATTTAAAATATTGTGGTTGCAGGGAAAACTTTTTTAATTAAGGGATCCATTAGCCAAATATGAAGCTTTAAAGTGCAAATTTTTTTACCAACTTCAAAAAAGGAGTAGGTTCTCAATTCATTGGAATTCTTTTTTTATGTATGTTCCCCGATTACTTGAAGATGCCTGGACCAATTTAAGAAATTATTTTTTTATTCAAAAGTGAATACTTCCCAGGTGGTCCCGTATTAATGTAGTTAATTTAAAACTTAAACTTTCGGAGAACAAAATAAATTAACTGAATTTTAAACTGGTGAAACGACTTTTATGTTGATTGTTTGCAGTTGTAAGTTCACACCATATCAATATGGCGACTGTAGTTGCACTGCAGTGTATGTGTATGGTGTTTATGATCAAAAAGATTGTCTATATTTTAGGTAGGCTCCAAAGCTTCAATAAAAATAAGCAATAAAAGTAAGTCAACAGTGTGGAAACTGGATGATACTGTTGAATCAGCATGGCATGGTGCTGCAGATGATGAAATCATTGATGATAGCCAGTTGCTTGATGAAGATGATTTGAAAAAACCAGACAAAGAGTCTTTAAGAGGTATGTGTTTTATGTTTTATGAAGTCACATATGTTTTTGTTGTAGTGTAGAAAAAATCAGTTAATCGATCTATGCTATGATAATAAGTTACTTTGAACTACTAGTATCAATATAGTGTCCAATATCTTTGATTTTTCACTTTTACATACCATTTGAATGTAGAACATTTCAGGTGACACAGTGGCCTATCTGCTGTTGAACCACTATTCATTGTTAGTTTAGTGTTATAAATAGCGCTCTTGTTAATTATTAAAGTAAGAGTTATATTTTTTTTTATATCACTTTTAATATATTAATTCAAATGAAGGTATAATTTTTTATGCGGTTTTCTCGTTGTTTAGGGTATTTATACTGAAACGTGTAGATCTTTTAGTGCATTTGCGCATGTGGCTTTTATTTTCTATTGGAAATATCATATCAAATGCTTTTAGTGGTTCTTAGCTTTAATACAACAAATTTGGCTGAGTTGCGGTTTCGCCCGCGTTTTTAATAAGCTAAGTAGTATTTTTTATCACTTATATAAGTAGCTTTAATCGCTCAAGTTGTTTGTGATTCGATAAAAGCAAAAGATAAAAAATACTATAAATGAACAACAGTTTTCTGTAGCAATGTTCAGTGTCCTGTTGCCTTGTGTCAAAAAAAAACAAAAAAAAACTGGTTGCCTGTAAAGTCGGTATACGGGCGAAAGTTTTACGTGACAATGATTTTATGTCTGTCTCTCTCGCTCTTAGGCGGGCGCGTGCCTCTCACTCGCTCTCATTGTGAGCGCATAACGTGAGCGGAGCGTAACGCAGTTTCTTGAAGTGTCACCCGGCAAACCAATTTATAAGACGTTGTCACGTCAATATTTTTATTCAAATGGGTTACTAAGAACACTTTAGAATCATCAAGTAAATTAACTACAACTAGCTTTACAAACTTATCACAATACTGTTTTATTGCGTGCGTCCAATAGGCAATCTTTGTAAAATCACAAACGAAACATAATATTATAGTGTATCAACTAATAAATACATGTTTTGTATTGAAACACCTAATAAAGAAGATTTACAATGTAACTAGTTTGATTTAAAAAAGAAAATCATGTTTAGGTAATATTTTAATTGCCTATTGTTTTTCGGATTGCATAGGGTGCACCATGTGATACGTTAAAAGTCTTCAATTATTCTGTGACATATAAAGTAACGTCCGAGAAAAATATATTCATATAACATAATATTACACAGCAGACTTACATACATACACACATACATAACATCACGCCTGTTTCCCAGAGGGGTAGGCAGAGACTAAAGACCTCTCTTGCCTCATCTATACGTATCAATGCTTTCATACATTTTCTACGGTTCCGAGTACTCCTGACCTGGCCTTTTCTGAGAACGTACTCAATTTGATCTACATACGTTTGCCGAGGTCTACCTCTACCGACCTTACCAATTGCTTCAGATTCATAAATCTGTTTTGTGCATCTATTTTCGTTCATTCTTTCAATTTTTTTCCATTTTTTTTTAATTCCATTCTTTTTGAATGACTCATACATAATCGTTACCATTTCCTGTAACTCCTCTGCTGCCGATGCAAGAATGACCTGATCATCGGCATAGAGGAGGCACTTGATTAGTAACTCACTCATTCTTATACCACATTCTTTCTCTTTCAAATCTCCAAGACAGTTATCCATGAATAGATTGAACAACCAAGGTGACGCCACACATCCCTGTCAGCTGCCACCTTTTTCGATGTTAAACCACTCTGTATGGGCCCCATTTGTCCTGACACAAGCACTAGTCCCGGTAAAGAGATTTCAGTGCTCGACGTACATATATATATTTTCATCAATATATATATATATAACGTAACGACCCGATGGACATGCCAACACTGCAGAGACACTTTGAGAGAGCATGACACACTCAAGCAAGTCCAATAAAACTTTGATTGTACTATATTCATATTATACAGCAGACTTACATATACACATACATATACACACACACATATATATGTATCTATACTAAAAAGCTGAAAAGTTTGTTTCTTTGAACGCGCTAATCTCAGGAACTTCTGGTCCGATTTGAAAAATTCTTTCAGTGTTAGATAGCTCATTTATCGCGGAAGGCTATAGGCTATATATCATTACGCTAAGACCAATAGGGCGCAGCACCAATGAAGTATGTTTCAAAATCAGGGTTTTTTTGTCCTTTTGAGCTTACACTGCGTGCGCTGCGTAAACGGTTAAAGTTTCGCAAAAATCATGTATGACAGAATTATTCCCCTTTAAAAGTTTAAAAAAAAAAGTCCATGACAACATATGTCTATCTTTTAAGGTTGGTTCACTAATCTCTTTATCGCGAAATAACCTTTTTATCGCGAGGTTAATCTATTAGTTAATTAATTTTTAGTAGTTAATTATTTAATATTTTTGAGAACGAGAAAGAGAGAGAGAGAGAGAACGTCAAGTGTGAGTAGGTTTTTTTTCTATAATTGAGTAGTTGCCGTAAGAAGCCTACGCCGATAACCAAATTTAGGGCGGGCGAAGCCGCTGGCTATAGCTAGTATATATATATATATATATATATATACACATACATACATATTTACATTTTACAAACATATAAATAAATAGGTATTCATATACATATCAAAGATAATATTAAATACACTATACAATATAAATATAATATAAATATAAATATATATAAAATAAAACTATATGTAAATTAACTTATAGGTCTTATCTGATTCAATCCTCTACGCTACACACAAACACGCACATATACATATATACACACACACATCGCACACCCGAAAGTGGCCCAGCCCCTACACAACAGCCCGGCAACAAATGCAAATCATTTAAACTACCATCACCTCGGAAACTAGCCTAAGGGAAGAAGAAGTGACAAGAAACTCCCGGATGTACACCTGTTACCAATCAGTCATGCAGGAACCAAGCCATCAAGTACACAATATCTATCCAAATATGTATGTACACAAATAAACGTACGTACTCGTGTGCCACACCCTCAAACATCCAAAACCAGGCACCCAAAGGCGGACTGCACGTGGTACATCCCCTGGTAGCTCGCCACCAACCACTATAAAGTAAACAACAGAGACATAACATCGTTACTTAGCTTGGTCTTTAGAGTGCTCCTGTAACTTATCAAACGTAAATTATTTAAGTTTGAATAGAATAGAATATGTCGTCTAGAAGTCTAGTTATAGGCTGACCTCACTGGACAGTCGAGCCCGACATCGCGTTACGGTCTCTTGTATATAACGGTCCTGAAACTAGTCAAGCAATACTAAACTATGTGTCTACGTTTATAATTATATATACTACATACCTAGACTCTGTTAGACCGTAGCCTTAACGCGGGACATTTACATGAATGTCCCCGGTACACTATTCATTAACTCTGGTAGGAAAGTGGGAATAGTTTTCATACTTATTATTTCCTCAATGATATGGACTTGAAACCTATTTTCTATTCCTATTGAAGTTAGATAATCAGGGGTCAGGTCATTGTCGCGGAAATGTCGTGCTGTGAGCGGCACGTTGCTCGCGCTTCTCACTAGTTAGCACTTGTGGCGAACCTGACGCTCGGCACGTTCACTCGTTCTCAGAGCGGAGATGAGCGGACATAGGCAAAATGTCCTACGTTTTGTCGGGTACTCTATTCATAATAATAACCAACACGCATACAGCGTGTGGGACAATGCACAACCGTGCCGCGTCCTTTAGAGTTTGTGTTGCGCGTCAAATTAGGGATCATTTCATTTTGTCCCCCTAATGAAGTTAGTTGGTTATATGTTTTCCGCACTTAGCCTTATAATTGGGTTTGGCTTGCTTGTCGTTTGGTTTCTCATACCACTTCAGTTCTGTTCAGAAATCCAGGAGGTGTCTGATGTAAGTCACTCAGTGCCTGTCGTGTTTTTCGCTTTGTTCCGGTTGCCCATTGATTGCTTATGCTTTTGCATACACAAACAAACAATTCTGCAAATTCTACACCCTTCATAGACACATTCATATTGTTTTTCCAGTATTTCCGTATATATAATTTATTTAAAAATCCTGCTACTCTAATACCATTTCGCCTTAAGCGTCCAATACTAAAAACACACATATTCTTTGGGAATAAAGTCTATAAACAAAAAGTACCGATTTAAAATCGGTGCGTAAAATGTACGTAGATGACCTCTCGCTTACATATTTTTAGTCATATTCTATCAATGACGAACACTTATCTCTTTATCAGTAGCCAATGCGTAGACTGAGGTTTTGCGTTCCAAAAATTCTACTCATAACAAACTAATAATGTTACGTTGGCTAGTGTGAATCACCCATTTAGTTTGCATAGATTGTGGTTTCAAATATTCATAACCTGCTTATAGTCGAGTCAGTAAATTTTAAATGCTTCTTTACATATATCGTTTGAAATCGGAAACATTACAGTGAGGGCACAGTCATAAATATAGACATGTTTTTTGGCTCTCCTTTCACCTTTCACAGAAGTGAGAAAAATTTAAATCTTTGACTCGCATGTACTCTGGAAGTTGCTAGCTCCCAAAGTCCCGAATTTTGGGTAAAAAGTATAATAATATATATATAATAAATAAATATTTTTGGACATTACACACAGCGTCTGGCTCCAAAGTATGCAAAGCTTGTGTGACAGATTCCAGACAACGGATACAAATACATAAATATTACTCTTTTTTTTGTAAATACATACATATCTTACATAAATACACCCTGGCTCAAGACCAACACAAATGTTTTTCCAGTGCGGGAATTGAACCCATACCTCTACTCAGCAGCCGGACACACTATCAACTAGGCCGTGAGGGAGTCGAATTTATCATTATCCTAAATATCAAGTCGCCACGTTATCATAAAATGACAGTTATAAACAGAACGCTCGCATTAAGTAAGCTCTTTAAACTTTTCCCCCGCGCCCATACGACACGTACATGAGTTCGAGGTATTTCAAAGGCAGGCTGTATCGAAGTCCGTGGAGGGAGTTTGCCTCCCTGTGTGTGTTCTACTGCTTGTATAATGGGCTGTGTTCTGAGAAAATAGTTTGAAATTTTACTCACGGCTACTTTCTACCTTCGCGCCATTCACCATCGGCAGTGAATTTTGAACTAACGGCCCCGTATGGTATTTTTAACTAACCCTAAAAATCAATGAATGACATATGCTTTAATGTAGTTAACTTTACTAATATAACTGATAAGAATGCATCAGAAATCATGAAATTATTAGCTTTTCCTTGAGGCTTCGCTTGTGCTAAATTCTGTAATCGGTGTGGCATTCCTACGACAGGCAGCTTCCAAGAAAATTTTTTATAGCAAGCTATAGCTGTAGTTCGTATATGTTGAATTGGGTTATATATAATCTAATTATACATATTAAATTACAGTTCAATTGAATCCTCTGTTGCAAAAAATACAAATAAACTTACTTTCGCATGTCTAATAATAAGTATGGATTTGATAAAGAGATGATCGTCACGTTTACTTAATCTGTATTCTGTTTCTATAAGTTGCGCACGGACTTAAAGATAAGTGTTGGATTAAGGTTGAGGTTTTGTGCTGTTCGCATTTGGTTTTTTTTTTTTTTTTTTAATATTGGTATGAGAAAATATATAGTCACATACTAAACGTCATTGTGTCGTCATTTTTTTTTACTGTTAAATGATGTGGAATAAGCTCCCTGCAGAGGTTTACCTAAGGACTAGAGTATGGGGTTTTTTAAGAAAGAAGTTTTTTGAAGGGTAGGCAACGCGCGAGTAACGCCTTAGACAAGCGTCCAGTAACAAACAGGCTGCAGTTACATAAAAAAAACTTGGTCGGTTTTTAGACAAAGTATTGCAACAATTCACGTAATTATTGTACGGCGTGGCCGGCGCGGCGTGTTGTCGCAGTTCGCTACGAATAAACATTTACTTGCTATGCAAAGGTCGTTGCCTTCAATTGACGGGCAAATGTAGTATGAGCTGTTGAGGTTTTGTGTTGCTAATTCCTTCGTGATACAGATTTGTGGAGTAAGACCTTGTTTTTTAAAAAATACGATTCGCTGCGCCTCTCAGCGTGCTTCATACGAACGAATTTCTCACTTATTTTTGCCACTTGCTGATCAAACACTTGACGTTTTTGAATTTCGATTTTGAACACATGTTCTAGTAATAAATAAATAGGTCTACAGTGTGTCAGTTTTCTATTAAATTTTAAAGTTCAAAAGTTATACAGGATTCTAGTTTTTCATATCAATGGTTTCAAAAAAAGATTTCTGGTTAACAAAAACATTTAATAAGATTTTGGAAAACCACAGACATAGGTATTCGGTATAGGATTACAACTGAGAAATTTAAAATGATTGTTCAGTAAATGTCATAAACAAATAAGAAATTCGTTTGTATGAAGCCCGCTGCGAGACGTCTCAAATCAAGAAAATATTAGTGGACTAAGGACATGGGTGGTTTCAAAAGGAACTTTTTATTCAACTGCATTTCGTCATTATTTTAGGATAGGAGTGTGCCGCATCTCATGTTTCGTACATTTTGCATACTGGGCAAATTTGTCCTGCCTATCACTGATGTTTTTTATGATAATGTTGATATCTACTTGTATAGTTGTAGAACTTGCTTGCCAGCATTTATCTGAGCCAAAAAAAGGAAAATGGGAAATGAAAAAATCTATAACTCTAGAAATGACTAGTAGGTAGTAAAGTATGGTTACAGGTAAAAATTCAGGTTTAAAAACTGCCGCATCAAATAACGCACTCCCACATACATTTTTACACACATTTCTTTATTCAAATCTCAACAGACACATTCAATTTTTTCATTAGTTGTACATACACAAAAATAAAATAACTGTTCTGTTAATTGATTGAATATTTTGATACTAACATTACTTTTATACTTAAACTATTTTTCATCCCACTGCCTAGCAATGGCCTCTTTTTTTGATTCTAATTAAGTAGTTCGGGCTCTAGGTGTAGCTGGCTAGTTATTATAGCTATTCTGTTCATTGTTTTCAGTATGCGCGACGACTGGCAAGCGCAAGGCCTGCGCAGACTGTTCCTGTGGTTTGGCTGAGGAGATTCAAGGAAAAACTAAAGATACGCCCAAGTCTTCTTGCGGAAGCGTACGTTATTATCTAAAGTATCTTACTAGACGTTGCTCAAGATTGTGTTGAAATAATTACCTAGGTACTGCATTACATTTGCAGTTTGCACCCATTTTTAAGGTTCTGTAGTTCTAAAAGGAATCATTATTGTTAGAATTTCTTGCTATGACTGTCAGTGTGTGCTACTATGGGCTTTTTGCTATTTTTAAATTTTTTACTATGCCAAATTTCATGAAGAATTGTACAGCCGTTTCGAAGCTGAGTGGGGTATTAAACAAATACACAAACTTTCTAATTTTTAATATTAGTACGGAGTTGGTTGGCAAAATACTTTCTCTCTAAGGGTGTTTAAAGAGATACGTGTTTCGCCAGATATGCGGGTGCGTGGCGCCTTGTTTAACCGACTTCGAAAAAGGAGGAGATTCTTTGTTCGACGGGTATATTTTTTTTATGTATCCTGTGATTTCTCCGTTAATTGTAAACTGATTTCAAAAATTCTTATTCGAAAGAGTATCTTCCTTAGGTGGTCACATATTAATGCAGTGGATTTAAAACTTAAACTTTTGGAGAAGAATATAATTGATGTTAATTTGGAACTGGTGAAACACGCCTTTTATGTTGATTCAATCATCAATATTCATAAAACGTAATTTTTTTTAACAAGTATTGATGTCTTTAGTGTAATAGAGTACAAAAAAAAAGAATTCGTCACTGAAAAATAAAAACTTTTTAACAAAAAAAAAAAAAAAACAACCGGCTTCAAAAAGATTCACTAAAAAGGTAAAAATAATTACTTATTGCCAAAAATCTTGAATAATGTAACTTGGTAAAGACGAAGAGACTACAAGAATAGCTTCTTAAATTATTTTAGACATTACTTTCGCTTAATGACATTTTTTTAAACTTCAACCTACACGTCATTTGTTTTTAGGTTTCTTTTTATATTAAAAAGGCGGCTTAGCTCAGAGACTTAGGCCCGAATTAACAGTCGTAGCTCAGATAAAGTAACATTCTAAGACAGAGACTTAGCAAGCTTAACGTAAAAGGCAACAATGAACAACTGAGGTCACTTATAACAGTCGTTGCTTAGACAAAGTATAACTTATTGCTAAGACAGAGGCTTAGTTCGAGTAATGTTATAATAAATACTGCTTAGGCACACATACGTTGCTAAGAATGCTCTTATTCTTAGTTAAGCCTAAGTAACGAATTTCGTTTACTCAGGACGGTCTAAGCAATAATAATAAGACATGGATTCAAATGCTCAAATATCCATGTTTTATCTTTTCCTAGCTGCTTACGTTAACCGATGTAAGGGCACCATAGACAAATGGGAGAGGTGCGAGGGGTGGGGAAATAATTCTATTACTTAAGTACCTACGGTAACGTTGTTGGTGCGCAAGTTAAAACTCGCACTTGACCGGTTTTTTGCTCTTTATGGCATTCGATGTACGCAGGTAAAGATTACAAGCCATACAGCGTTGTCGATAAACAAAACCACTGTTTACAATTAATTGATAGAATTTTAGGTACAAAAAAACGGAAGCCATTTATGATAATCACCGAAATGGCTTTCTATTTTTGAAAATCCGGTAAATATGACTAATAGCAGTAGTAAGTTTTGTATAGAATTCTCCAAGTGATACTTTCAGAAGTATTACTTAGGACATTACTTAGCAACGACTATTAAATCAAATCAAATCCGGGCTTTATTAATAAAATCACGCCAAAAGTAAATGGTAAAATAAAATCATGACAAAAGTTTTTAATTTACCTCCGCTACACGTATAGTATAACAATGATTTTTTTTTTCGTATATTCTCTAGTATGGCGTGTCGTTGGATAGGTTGTACAAAACTATTTCGGTAGTGTGGAAACTATTTTCGATTCAGGGAATCAATTCTCACGCCATCGAATTGTCACGAATTCGAAATAAAGTAAGAATTTAAACTTTACTCTAACGAAAATGTAGTTAAGCAATTCCGGTAATGTCGAATACGACATTTCTCGATCGCAAGTACAAGTGGTCGGGACCGTTCGAGACTACATATTGCATTCAAATCAAGACGAATTTCGTTCAAAATGATTTCTGAACTGAACATAAATTCCACTCTCAGGGTAAACTATATTGTCTAAAATATAAAGTAAATGTCTAAAATATAGGCCATCGTAATGAAAGGGCGGAAAAAAAACTTTATTAGCAAATATAATATTTTTTTACCTTTATTCCTTACATAATACATCATTAGTCTTTTCTCAATTGATTGACTGGCCGATTTCCGCATTTATTAAAGTCGACCATAACAATAATATTCTTCTATTTCTATTTCCATCGTAGCAAACACTAGGTTACATCACATTCACTGACAAAAATGTTTAATGTCCGGCGCCGCCAGCTTTAGTACTGCGTAGTATTTTGATAATACTAGGTGGTAATTTCATGTGAGAAAAATTTAATAAACACAATTACACCTTTGAAAAATAAGAATAACTTATAATTCTCAACCAAACAAATAAAACACTCAGTAAAAGTAGAGTTTTTTTTTATTTATGTCTAAATACGTTTCGTTTAAAGATTGTAGCAATTTCTCGGAACTGGGAGTTTACAAACTTCGTTATTCTAATTATTTCCTTATTAATTATGACAAAACAAATAAATTAAAATATTGCTTCAAACAATTTGTTGTCACCGAAACCGTTTAATATATCAAAACAGGCAGAAAAGAGTAGGCGTTTTTAAAAACGCTCGAAAACTGTGCAATAAAACATATCTCGCAGTGTAACCAGTTCACAGTGGCAACATTTCACCGCTTCGAACAAAATTTTATGCTAAGGTTGTTTGGAATGATAGTGAGAATATAGCAAACGATAAAATGATGGCGACGTTCGAAATTTTACAGTCGAGATGGTGTTTTTTAGATAATCTCTTATTCGAAATTATCTCGGATGAAGTGAGAATTAGGTCCCTGGAATCCATTTGCGAAATATTAAGTTTTAGAGTGATTTTTTGTAAAGTCTTGTAAATGTTATTTAATGTATCGCCTTGAATATTCGTAAGAACTATTGTACCAATATTAATACCTTAATTCGCAGGACGAATAACTCCTTTGTAGGTTATTTTACAGGGGAGATTAAAAACTTTATAAAAAATATTCTATCAGATGAAAAGAATAAACATAAAATCCCGTTGGTAATTGTGGATCTTCTTAACTTGTTAAAATGGAAATTCGAAAAGCGTATAAATTTTATAGCGAGTTTTGGAGTTGATTTAATTTACAATAAATATAACAAAGAATAGAGTTGTTAGCTTTTACGCATTATGTATTCAAAAGGACAGTAGTATGAAAATTAAAGATTGAATTTGTTTTATTAATATATACAATCATCGTGGGGTAGGTCATCATCATAAAGTACCCGTTTCAAGTGGAGTTTTAGACCGAAACTACTCGGAATAGTGGAGATATTAGAATGGCAAAAAATAGAGAAAAAAATAAAGTTTCTTTCGGTACCAAAAAGTAATTTCCGACCTAAAGTGGAGTTATTTATTTTTCGAATTAAGGTATCGATATGTAATTAAGAGCACTTTGTCCACAATGGCCACCCTTCGTCGCTCTCTAGAATCGTCGAATTAGTGGGTATTTAGGTACTACAACTAGACAATATTAAAAACTGTAGGCTGTGACAAAATGTAAATGTTTTTCTATATATTACAGTTAAAACTTATTAGCTCTATGACCTTCCCGAAAAATTTAAGCTTGAAATAACTAGATGTTATTCGAAACGGTGACGATATCTAGAATAGTTTCAGGACATCATAGTTTATATCTACGATTTTATTTAATGTTTGAAAATATGTATTTCAGTGTTACCTGGGCGATGCTTTCCGTTGCGCAACTTGTCCATATCTTGGGATGCCAGCCTTCAAGCCCGGCGAAAAAGTGATGCTCGATTTGAAGTCAGATATATAAAGTGTGTCACGCAGCCCAGTGAACTAGGTTTAATTGTGGTTTAATATAAATACCTTTCGAAGTATTAGTATGTGTTTTATTTCGCCTGCTTTTTGTTGTAGTAGATTACTATTTGTAGGGTAAAAAGTTTGTGTAAGACCGCATTCATATTAGTCGGTACGGCTAGGCCTGCTTTATCGATGTCTTACTGTAGTCACCACGGTATAATAATAGCATATTATGCAGGGTCGGCGTTCCCTAGAATCAATCCCGCTGCTCCTCTGTCCCCAACCTTGACCGTTCGCAAAGAAATGTACACACTTGCGTATATTATTTTTAGGGTTTCGTACCCAAAGGGTAAAAAACCGGAACCCTCTACTAAACTACTAAGACTCCGCTGTCCGTCCGCCCTTCTGTCACCAGACTGTATCTCATGAACCGTGATAGACAGTTGAAATTTTCACAGAAGATGTATTTCTGTTCTTTCTGTTGCCGCTATAACAGCAAATACTAAAAAACAAAATAAAATAAATATTGATGGGTCTCCCATACAACAAACGTGATTTTTTTGCTCGATATTGATAACGGCAACAGGTAGACGCTTGAAATGTTCACAGAATATTTAGTTAAATATATTCACTTTAAAAAAAAATAATCAAATTAAAATATAACAAATACTTAAGGGGGGCTCCCATACAACAAACGTGATTTTTTCGCCGTTTTTACTAGACAACTAAACCGGACTCGGAATCTGTTTGCAATTCGTGTAAACAAAAATGACCTTGACACGCGTCTTTCGCTTTGTTAGTCTATACAACATATACATAAATACTATAAGAATATTTCTCATTGTAAATTTTGTATTTTGTAGATTTTAGGTTTAATCAGTGTAGTTATTTTAAAAACCAGTTAACGAATGTGACAATAAATCATCATGCAAGTATTTTAATAATAAATCATGTAAGTATTTTAATGATTTATGATTAAATTACCAGAAAAACATTTAGTAAAGTTAGGTTATGTTTACAAGATTTGCACAGAGATTTTGAGTCAGGTTTAGACTTTGCCAGCGGCTCTGCCCGCACTAAATTCAATTATCGGCGCGGAACTCCTTAATTAGGTATACTTATCGACGACTGTGATTTACTCCTTAATTACACTAATGAAGTATGCTATATCAAGCTGTAGCTATAACTATAGTTCGTTGAAGCTCGGTTATAGTTATTCTCGCGGGAATTTCGGGATAAAAAGCAGCCTATATACTATTCCAGGGCCTAACCTATATGTATGCCAAGTTTAATCCCGACCCGTCCAGTGGTTGAAGCGTGAAAGAGTAACAAACATCCATCCAAACAAACTTTCACATTTATAATATTAGTAGGATGGTACGGTACCATTCGTGCGCGAGTCCAACTCGCACTTGGCTGATTTTTGTTTTAGTGTTAATAGTCACTAGTCACGTGGTTTTGTAGGAAGTGGCCGACACGATTTGGAGAGTTGTCAACTTGTCACAATCTAAAGTAAACAAATGGCAATTTTGAATTTAACTGACCAAATGACGTCATAACCACGCTCTATGAACTTAAATCTAAAAAAATCGGCCAAGTGCGAGTCTATAACGGTTCATGAGATACAGCCTGGTGACGGACGGACGGACAGCGAAGGCTTAGTAATAGGGTTCCTAATTACCTTTCAGGTACGGAACCCTAATAATCGAACTTAAACCAACTCACTACAAATAAGCACAGTTACTCAAATTTAGACCAGCTATCCATATGAGAATACAAAGAAAACCAACTAATACCTGTTAATACGTGGTTTTGTTTGTGTGGTTGTCCATACGAACCGCTACCTTGATGAGCGATTTAATTTTGAGGTTGTAATTTAGTTTTTAAAAATAAAATCAATTCATAGCAAATATTCATTTATACATATTCTCTTCTCTTTACAAACAGTTAAATTATCTTTAACATATTTCGTTTATAACATTTCTCAATTTACATTAATTTGAAATGGTATTCATTCCGCTTTACAATAAAATATACACAATATATTTCTTATACTTGCCATATTTGTCATAATATTTGTATAACAACATTATATTTATTTACTTATTAATTACATGACACAACATTTCCTGTTCACTATATTTTTTTTACAACACAATAGAAACAATTGTAAGTATTACAAAATATTTTGTAAATATTACAAGATGATTTGTAAGTACTACAAAATTGTTTTGTAAGCATTACTGCTCCAGAATGCGTTATCACGAATTATTTGATAAAATTAACATCCAATTTTGTTTACATCAAAAAATTAAACGTAATTTTAACAAATTATTGATACTCTAGAGAATATCGAGGAATTTGTACATGGCACAATCACTTGTGTCGTTTTGTTGATGTCTGTTATCTATTGTTAACTAAACTCTATGGTTTATGCTATTATTACTGGCCGTACATTGGCAATTATCAAAATACAAGTTTCACTGTAATTTTTTTACTAGATATTTCATGTAATACTAAAATTTATTCTGTTATTATCCAACGAAATTGTAACAATGGTTTGCAACATGTTATTTTTCACATGTTTTAGGATTTATAATAAGGTAAAATTAAACTTTATAAATAAATGAAAACACATCTGGGTAAAATAATCAAAAAACCAATATTGCTTTTCTTACGAAGTCTTATTGCGTTGGTTAATTCAAATTAATTTAAAAATATAACTGAAGCTAAAAATTATGTCTAAGAGTTTTTAGAATTTTACTGTGACGTTTTCATTGATTATATTTTCAAGATTCTATTTCATAAATTGTAAAGCATCTGATAAAACGTTTAATTTTCAAAAAACTGTATATCTAAAAATAAATTGTTTAAGTGATACAAATAATAAGTTTGATTCTTTTTGGCTAGGTTGCACTTACCATGGTTACGAGTAGACTGTTGTAGCGAGTCGGTGTGCGTCGATATAATAGCAGCGAGCAGTTTTAAACTACCCACATAAACGATGTTGTTGAATCAAAAATTCACGTCACAGTATACTTAAATTTACAGTATATGAAGAATATTTGACGAAGAAACGCCGAAAGTTTGTTGTGATTGAAGTTACTCAAACTTGGTTTTTGGTCATTAATCACTGTATTCCATGCCGCAGGTAATTTGAAGCCATCTTCCTGATTAAAATTCTAAGGTTTCTTAATTTCAATAACTTCACGTAAAATTCTACTATAATAATGGCGATCAGGAAAGGATTTGTGGAGCATAAAGCTCGATCTAGTTATTAATTCCACCGTAAGTCACACAATCTGCGATAGCGGACTTATTTGTGTCTGTAACCAACAGGTTAAAAGTTGTTTCGCATATAGGACCCAGTAAATTCAAAAATGTTACAAACCTCGCTAATCTTAAAGGTATTATTGTATTAAATTTTATTGTAAATAGTCAAAGTTTTCTTAAAGAGATGTTTATTGATTGTGCCAATATGTACGAAACCTATATAGTGAAAACCAATAGAGTTCATTTTTTAAAGTTTAACATTCTACAAAGTCATAAAAAGTAACAATTGTAACATTCATGGTCGTGAAATCAAATTAGCACCTTTAGTTGAAAAAAAAAATTAATACTTTACGAATTTAGATTTTTGTTTGAGAAATAATACTTTTACTAATTTTGTACTAAATGATTGCCCAGTATGGAATTAGAGCTTTGCAGGATATGCCAAGAACACGAGCGCTTGCTCTTTTAAAAAATAAATGCCCCTATTTCATAATTTAAGTAAGTAATATCTCAAAGAATCTACTATCCCACAACATTCAATAAAGCGTCCCAGTCTTCAATAGTTTATTTTCATCAAATTGAGATCTTGTTTAGACTTGTTACGACTAGCTCGCGTGTGATGTCACATGTGTGACGTCAAGCGGGAGTTTCCGCATCGAGCTACTAGTCTTACTTTGTGAGGTAGGCTTAGTCATGATCTAATGAAAGCGCCTTGTTAGAAAATACCGATTAATAAAATGAGATCTTTCATTAAAATTAATAATATAAAGACAATAAAACTAGAATTACATACATTATACAACAAATTATTAGTTTTTATACAACACCAGTCGTATAGTCTATGAGGTGTCTGTAGTCTATGGTCGGTTATTATAACATACAAGTTAACATAGAACATGCTTATATATATTACAAAATTCAATCAGACCGCCAACTTTTGCATGGCAATAAAACCGTCTAGTTTTAATTAAGCCGTCACAGATTATAAAATACACGAAAAAAATTCTATATATCCTGTATATTATCACAAAATAGTCCAAAAAAAGTTGTGAATTTACAAAAAAAAGTAAAGCCAACTAAAGTATTGTAATAGTTACTAGATTTTTACAATAAATATTGTAACTATAACCAGAGTATTGTATAGTTGACTTAACATTTTTTTATACTATATGTGAACAATATTCACAATTTACTGGATTTTTTTCCGTGTAGATTATGCCTGTGTGTTGACACATTTTAATGGGGTAGAATAAAGATTGATTACAGTCCACAGTAGTTATGGACCAGTTTTAAAGTTAGCGGTTTGATATCTTTTTATTTTATTAATATTATTATGTGTGTGGTACAATGAAATTATTCCTTCAAATATATCGATCCATTTCCATTTATTATATATTCATAACATGTCCGTTATAACAATTACATTTGTTTTAACCTAATCTTTCTGTTTTATATGCAACTGTGTATTGTAGGAGACTGTTTATATATTTTTCAAATAAAATAGTATATTTAAACGCAATGCACAGTCTTAAAAATTGTTAGATATGTAAAGTGTAATAAAAATTATTGGGTTCTTAATAAATTAACTTCCGGAATTGTATAAGTAGGTGTTTAAAATGAACTATGAAATATGGAATCAAAGTAAACACTCAAGTTTATTTGAAATGCATATTTAATGTCTTTATTAAGAGTTCCAATTATAGAGGGAAGCTCATCGTGAAAAATGGACCCTATAAAGAAAATGTATGGTATATCTTTGAAATGTCAATACTCATCGTCACATTATAAGAAAATGCTATACTAGGTGCGTTCCTTTTAAAGAGTATTGCTATCTGATATTAAAACCACATTTAAGCACCATTTACTATTTCAGATAAGCCGTATTGGTACGGTTAATTACGCTGGTAGTGCTTAAATGAAACACTGCTAGTTTTCGGCAGTTGTCTTGAATATTTAGGTTTATACATGCACTCACCAACTCCAAAATTTTGTGGTTTAGGTTGTGATTTGAAAAAAAATAATGATGCAAATAATATTGACATACGTATTAAATATGTCTAGCAAACCAAACTTTTGACGTGTGACGTCACAGAAATTTCAACATTCTTCAAAAGCTTCTGGAACGGCTCGTAACAAAATTGCTAAAAATGCTGATACGAAGTAGTTAGATGGAACGATCTATTTGTCATGCTTGAAAACGTTAAAGAAACGAGTAATGTAGATCATAATGATTTTAATCAGTTATGCAAACAAGTGCAAACTTTTTCTTTGCATTGTCGCGTTCAGAATTATTTTATAATGAACTCATCCTGTTTATAGGGTCCATTTTGTAAGATGAGCTCTTAGACCAATATGAGTGGCTTTGAACGTACATTTGAAATTTTTGTTCTACTTTTATTACAAAACTTTCGGTATACTTTAGTATAAGTATAATGTAAAGAACTTGTGCACATCACAGAATACTTATTCCGCCATTTAAGTCTATAATGCAAAATATTTTTTGAAAAAACACCAAAAAAGAGAAAATAATTATATCTAGAATAGATATAAACTTAATTTGAATTTGATATGGCAATTTTCATTTGTATTTTTAATAAATAGTAGATATAACGTAATTTAATATTAATACCCTAAACTTAATTTGTTTTCGGTATTACACTTAACCTCGCCAACTTGTTTTTGAGTACAAACAATACAATAACTGTACAACTCCTCACAATTACCTCACTTAATATCCTAAAACATATCTCTTTTACCCAAATACTTCATACCTATCTGACCATTAACTACAAAATATCACAGACTGTGTGTTATTATGTATACATCTTCTCTTAGAAAAGTTATAATGTAATACACATGGACGTAAAAACCAATGGAGATGATTTAGTAACATTATTGATATATATAATTTTTTACAATATGTAAAATCAACATCTATAAATATAAAAATTATGGAAGAATTCGCCACCCTTATTTTTTCCTTGTTTTTTTCTATTATTTAAAAAGTGTTGGAAGGTTTTTTGGATTGCATGTATTGCATTGCCTGTTAAACGGATATGTCTGCAGTCACAACCTTAGAGAATTGAGGTCTGTACGACTGCTTCCCAATAACAAGAAAACGTTTAACAAAAACAAGAATCAGCCAAAACTTAAGCACACGCCAGCCCATTAATATCTACAACCTAATATTCATTGTACCTTTAATTTTTTTTGTCTAAAATATGCATTGCCAAAGGTCCACTTAGACTGGCTTTTCAAAATCTCATTATTTATCACAATACCTATACCTAACCTAATACAAGATCTGGTAGAAACTTTACACGGTAATTTTTGTGCTTGGAAATAATATAATAGATAACTCCATGATTAATTTCTCGCTTGGAATGCAGATATGCGCAGTTAAAGTATTTCTAAACGCAGTATCTACGCAGTTCATCTCATAATAGAAGAAAAAAAAATTTTGTGACCTTGAAGTCAGTCATGGAGTGTAAAGTCAAAATTTTCCTTAAGTAACATATACCTACCTACAATAGATATTTACATAGTCGTACACGCACGTATCGTTACGTGCAGAAGCACCGGATAGTATAAAAGCACCTAGAGTTCCCGAATAGAATTTCATAAGCGTACCTACGAATGTGGATGGTTACTCTCTGCGGAAACGGTTTTAACACATTTTGAGTGATAAATCACTGGGCTTAAATTGAGTTTTAACACTTATGAAGAGTTAAATTTGTTTTATACGTATGTGTGTAGGGATCCTAAATTTACTTTGCCTTACCCATTACTTATGATATGTGTTTAATTTAACATGGGCTTAAATATATCAAATATCATAACAGTTACACATTTAATGTTTCTTTTTAGTTTTGTCACTAGCAATGCAAGGAACGGTATCTTTAGAACCCCTAGGTATCTGAAAAAGCAATTGTAAAAATAAACCAAACTTATTGTATAACGAAGCAAGTTTAAAATGATTAAAATAGAGCGTCTTAAGCGAGAGAGTTCGGAACAATCACAACACATTCAAGAGAGGTTTTCTCCACAAGAGTTCATATGGGATATGTGGTCGCACCTTCAACGTTTCTTTAACGGAGGGCGATCTTCGTCACATTCTGAAACCGACCACCGCCTTTTACGAGCGTCCTCTTTAACGCTTAGGTTCTCAGGGTGTGTTTGGGGCGGCGCCGGTGTTGGTAAGCCTGAGTTCGATAGGCTCGTGGAGCTTGGTAAGCCTGCAGAGTTCGGCAGACCCGTGGGCGTCGGGAGGCCCGGCGTAGATTGTGCCGGCGCGTGTTTCCTGGCCACAAGTGAAACGCACACGTCTCCAACTTGCAGCCTTTGTACTCTCAGTCCATATCGCGCCATGGTACGCTCTGGCTTACAGGACGCCCATCCTCGGCCGTACACGAAGAATGGGTGTTCTACTGTCGATTCCAATTCCACCTGTAATTGAAGAACGTTCACTATTTATTATTTGAGTGGTTATTTACTTAATCAAACATTTTATGTTCTGTTGTTCTTCCAAAATAGAAACGATTGGCAATTGTCTATCTCCAATGGTGATCGTTTTCAAGTACATTACAAGTATCTTTGCGCCGCGTAAAAGTTTTACCTAGGTGTTGTGTAGGTAAAGTACTATTCAATATCACTCGCGACAATTGTATTCTCGTTATTCAGTTGAAAACGTTTACCCTGGAGTAATAAAATCGCCCAGCAGGTGAGGCGATACGATACAAAAAGAACTATTATGTAATCTGTGGTGCAACCGTAATATAAATTTTATGCAAATTTTTGTCTCGCTGACGATGGGACGTGGTGTTCATGTATCATCTCTATAACTATTTCATTTATTTGTCAATAAAATTGTAGAGATTAAAATTTGCAGCATTATTAAAGCTTAAGAGTGTGTTAGCGTCAGTGATCACCAGTATCATGATACTGGAGTCTACATATAAATTCATGCTTAAAACTTGTTTAGATGAATGTAAGCGTTCGGCGGTTATTGCACTCATGAGGCCATATTACGTATGATCTCTGTTAATTTTTGTCATAGGTGCAAGCGATATTTAATGCCTGCCTTCTAAGAATTATAATATTAAATAGGAAGTAGGCACCTAATAAAACAAATTTAGCATGCCTATAAACGAATTAATTTCTTAGATTAACGTAAGTAATAAAGGTGGTCACTGCATTTGTTGACCTAAGTATAATTTTATGAAATACAAACAAGCTCACCTTGTGTCTATACTCTTCCGGTCTTAGTGAGCGTGAGTAATGAGAGGTAGCAGTGGTCGGTGACGCGGAACGTCACGAAGTAGTTTTCTCATTGTAAGTGCACAGACATTAGGCGGTCCCTGTTCATTGACCTACCATATCATGTACCTACACCTATGATGCCAATAAATATTTTACTCGACACATTTTAGAGACCTGCATCATGTTCGAATGAAGGCTTAACTTTCATACTAAAGGTCATGTGAGGTCAAAGTTGCCGTATATTTCGGTCGATCGTTAAAATCATCATAAGGACACAGTGAGTTGTTGACTGCTGCTGTGTGTTAGCGTAAGTGATAGGCAATCAGTACTACTACTGAAGGTGAACATCGTCACATAGCTGCGGTACTTCTTGGCCAAGAACATCTTATGCAAATTATGAAACGTATTGTCGTAATTGCAATGTCTACGGAAAATATTCAATACTGAGATATTTCTCGACACTCTCACTCGACAGGTACGATATTTCGTACCTGTAAACGATTTTTGCTAAAGCAGAGCGCAGCAGTTTGGCAATTAATGCACTGGTTGATCCAGAAGAACATCACACACAAAGTGATAGAAGAGTTTTAAAGACCTGTGTACGATTTGTAGCTGATCGTGGGTCACTGCACTTGTGATCAATAACATTGGGCACGTTCTACATACCAGTACGATTTGTAGCTGAGCGTGGGTGATAGGTGGTAATTGCGCTCGTTTATCCATAAAATCAAGCAAAAAGCTTTAGATAAGTTTTATACACCTGAGACCGATTTCTGCTATAGTTTGGCATGGGCAGTCAGTGCACTTGTTGCTCTAGAACTTTACGCACAAAGCATGAGATGAGTTTTAAACACAAATCTATAAACGATTTGTTGAGGAGCGTGGCTAATACACAGTCAAAAAAAAGCGATAGAGAAGTTTTACACGGCTCTGAACTATTAGTAGCTAAGAGTGCATGATAGGCAGTTACTGCACTTGTTGATTCAGAGGAACATCACGCATAATATGATAGAGGAGTTTTACACACCGACGTGTACGATTTATAGCTGAGGCAGTTACTGCACTTGTTAATTCGTACGAACGTAACGTGTACGATTTGTAGCTGAGTATGCGGGATTGGCAGTTACTGCACTTATTGGTTCGAAAAATCGCGTGGTAAAAGAGTTTAAAACACACAACATGCACAAATGGATAGTGAAGTATTTCACACCTGTAAACGATTTGTACATGAGCGTGGGTGATAGGCAGACGCTGCGCTTGTGATCATTGTGATGAACATTATGTACAAATCGTTAAAGGAGTTTAACACATTTTTGAACTTTTAGTAGTTGAGCGTGGGTGATACACAATTCCTGCCTTTGTTGAACTAGAAACATCACGCACAAAGCGATAGAGAATTAAACACACCTGTGAACGGTTTCTGTCATAGGTAAGAGTGAGCGCTAAGCGGTCACCGCGCTCGTCGAGCCGCAGTAGCGTGCACTGCGTTAGAGCAAGGTCTCCGTTTCTGTCGGCGCTCGACACGAAGTCTTCCGTGCGCATTTCTTCAACACGCCGGAGAGAACCGTCTTCTAGCCGGATGAGTGCACCACGGCAGAAATACTTAGCGGGTGCGCCGCGCTCTGGAGACGCTGGGGTTTCCTGTAAATTAGGAGAAATGGTATAAATACCTATGGCATTAATAGGGCGATATAGGCCAGAAAGATTATTTTTGTAATACTAACGATTGTACTTAAAATCATTACACAATGTTATATGTACATTATTATGAGATATATTCGTTATAAGTAATTTATACCATAATGACGCCTTGAAACGTAAAAAAAAATGTATGAAATGTAACAGATTTATTTAGACTTGTTGCTACAGCCTGATGCACTAGATAACAAGCTATTCTTATTATTTAACCAGCTTTCAATACAAGTAAATACACGCTTAAAAAAATTGCAAAATTGCACAGTTGCACTGAATACAATAAATAAAAATCATATAGTAAGTAGTATAACATTTGTTTAGAATACTAGTAATAACTTTTGTTTTTCAATCCTTAAGGTGCTACAGTTAGGCCACAAAATTTGCACAAAAACGGCGTATTTACGCGATCTAGCCTATATCGCAGTCTTAATACTCATTAATTTGTCTTGTGAGACTATAATATCTTTCGGCACCCATTTACATGTCTAGAAACTTTTACACGTGAAGTTTACGAAAATGTTTTAACAACTGTTTGGTTAGTTTACTTCAGCAGCAGCAAGTATTCCATACAATTTAATTTAGAAAAAGGCCAAGGGAATGTTTTCTTAATTGTTACTTTTCAAGCTGTTTATAACAATGTGTTGGTCTTATTCGATTGCTTCTTTTCTATTATTGTTCTATCCAGGATGCACGTGATTTTTACGTGCGCTTCGTAAATTCCTTTTCCGTTCTTTTACTTTCACTTATTCATTCATGACCGATACGTTGAAACCTGCTTTCTCAATTCTAGTACACACTTTTGAACACGCGAAGTGTTCGAATACTTGGTTTAAAATCACATGACTCATTTGACATACCTACGAACGTGGTATCATATTTTCAGCATGGATGGATCATAAAGTCATATTAATTGTCTCAATTAATGTGATCGTAAAATTTTACAACTTAATTAATTACTGATATTGGAGTGCAATTTGTTAGATGTCGCCGGGATGACATATAAATATTAAGTATTTGTAAATAGTCTACAACTACTAATTATCTACTAATAAGTTATTTATTTGAACTGAAAAAAAAACCGTGTTTATGTGTTTTTTCTTATCACTGGATTTGTACAACTAGGCAGGTTAGTGTTGTCTTATTAATTTTAGGAAAGTTTTTAAATAATTGTTCAAAATATACTTACGACTCTGGGTAATGGTGGCGGCGCTGGTGCCGAAACAGGAGGCGATTGTGGAGGCTGCGCGGGCGCAGGGGGGACGAACCCCGAGCTACGCATGCGGGGGTAAGAGGGAGGCAGTTGAGCCGCTCGCGAGCCGTATAGCCCGTACGGCGCATATGAACTGGGGTGATGAAGGAATGAGGTATAAGGGCTGGGGACAGACGAGAAGGTTGGGGCTACCGGAGTAGGCAGAGGCTCACGAGGCCGGCGCGGAGCGTACCGCGGGTAGGGCCGCGGTGGAGGCGCGAGGAACTCTGGTGTCATGACTGGCGCTGATGGGGGATACAGGTGGCTTAGCTGCCCCAGCTGACCCAGCTGGGCCAGCGCCTCGCCGGGCAGGCTCGCCGAGATCATCGGATGCGCTGGAAATAATAAAACAACGAACATAAATTAACTTGAATTTCTATGCATAATATGTATGTGATTACAAAAAATGTGTGTTTACTTAAGATTTTATCAGTTATCTGGTACCTATAATACAAGCCTTGGTTACTTTGAGAGCAGGTGGCGCTCTGAAGATGTCCAAAAATAATTGTTTATTCAATTGCAGGTATTTTTATGATCTGTAGGTAAAATCAAATAGCTTTTTAAATGGTTCAACTACAACTAAACATTTATATTTTATTTCTGCTATTTTGAAAATTCCCAGGGTCAAGACCAAGATAGATTTTAGGTGTTCTACTAGGTACTACCTCCCGTTCATCAAGAATTGACAAATGGGGCTTATTCTGTCCCTGGTCTTTTATTCTACCGCTTGCTACTATAAACAATTTAGCGTTGGTTACAGGTAATTTTGAAGCTTAGAGTACTACTATTGATTTATAATGGATTCGGTTGTCACTAAAAGTGACACAGTTCTGTTATGAAATAAGTTTAGCTCTGTAGAATGTATTAGAACTGTAAAAACGAAGTTAAATATTCTTTCCAGTTAGTGTAGCAGCAGCGGACGCTTATATACTTATGACGTTAAAGCTTGTTTCATCCTGCAGCGTCAAAAGCTGTTTGAAGATCTTCATTAACTACCTATAATTCTTATTGCTATAAATGTGCTATATCAGAGTTGCTTATATATCATAAGGCGGTTGTTCAACTGCATTAACGTCATTGGTTCTGCAACGGAGTCAATTAAGAGTGTAGTAACACCAAACACTACATAGGTTGTATAACTCTTATATACAGGTTACGCCTGTAATATGAAAGACAATGATAGGTTAAATAGTTATAGCAGTTTTGTACGATCCTGATATAAGGGTTATGGTGTAAGTAAAACAAATGGTAATTCTTTAATGACACCATTTAATGTTTCTAACGCTTAAAGTTTTTGTCTATTATCTAACCTTGCATTATGAAAACATTTATCGAACTGAGCTAAAATTAAGGTATATAGGTAACGCTAAGGACGATATTTTACTCTCCGCTGCAGGTTGATGTCTTCGCTAAGTGCGTAGTTCCTCTCTTATGTCAACCAGATCGCATGATACTCTTAACTACCGGCGTTGTAGTTCTTCGAGTGTCGTAATTGATTTAAGAAAAGTCTGCATCTTTAAGATAAATATCGCCATCTTCAATCACTTTCTGACAAAAAAAACTAAATAATTATTTAAACAAAATCACTTTTAAATAACGAGGTACCTAAATTTTCCGAATTATTTTGCATAGTTTATGTAAACAGTCACTAAAACTGACCAACATTTGAAATTGAATGCCTAAAAACTATTTAAGGTTATTAGAACTTTTAGTTGTTTTACTTTTTTTTCCTTAAAATCATATTTTTTCTAAGGCGCGTCAAAATTGAGACGATAAACATGATACACAATCACATTAAACTTGCAAGTGCACTAATAATTAATATTACACTTCAAGAACACTGTTAATCAACAATACTAACATTTCGAGATGAAAATTTTGCAATGGCCGTAGATAAACAGTAACAATTATTTAATATTTATAAATTAATGTAATTTTATGACTTTAGAAGTTTTTACTATCTACTTTTGACCCCGAAAACGCTACAAATGAGTAATACGGTATCAAAATACGGATCCAAGTTCTATTTGACACAATTATAGATATTTTATATAACTAAAAGTTTCAATAAAGTCCATTATAAAGGTGCAATAAAGGTTCGAGCGGAAAACTGACGATCTTATAACATCTGTTATACATTTTTACTAAAGGTTATATAGAACCACTATAAAGGGTCTATACAGGCTTTAACTGCAAAATTTTGCGCCAAAATCGAAGATATAAAGGTGTAATTAGACTCTATAACTCTGTTATAAATTATACGCTAACTATTTAATATTTAAGCAGAACCGAAAAAAGGGTCAACTACAGCTTTTCTTAACTTAAAATGTTACTTGGGTTAGGTGGCTTTATAGTCCATACTCCTGAAACACTGGGATGTGTTCTGACGAATTGTTCGTTATGAAGGCCACGGTTACTTTCTACTATCGCACCGCTCGCTATTGGCAGGAAATTCATTCTCATACTTTAGAACCGAAATGGTCGCGTACAGTTTTAGAGAAACTTCCTCCCGCGAACGCTCGGGTTGTGGAATTAGCTCCCTGCCAAGGACTACAATATGGGGTTTTTCATAAAAGAAGTTATGGGTCGCCAACGCGCGAGTGATACCCCTGGTGTTGCAAGAGTCCATTGGCTACGGTGACCGCTTACCATCAGGCGGACCGTAAGCTTGTTTGCTACCTTAGTGGTATAATAAAATAAACACTTAATTGAAAGCAGTGTTGTGGCAATAAGCCTTCCACCTGTCTAACGCAGGGTCACCCAGGACTAAAGTGGTTGGTGAAAAGAGGCTGCCCACCGCCATTGTGATGACGGTATGTATTCAACCAGTGGTCACCCCCTTTTGGATAAAAACCGTGAAGTCATACAAACCTACATTGCTTGTAAGTAGGTTGAATCTTTAGCACGAATTCTTGCAGATAGGTACAAAGAATTAAACTGGTTATAAAGCTGATGAGTGATAAATACAAATACATACCTACCTACACACAATATGGCCGCTCAGCAACTGTTTACTTACGTTGGTCAAAACGTTTTTGCTGAATTTGTTATATAAGTACGTAATCTGAAGCAGACTTCGTTATTATACTATTTACAGGAAAACCGTACTCTAACTGTTAGGTATTAAAATTGCACTAATGTGTAATATTTTGCGCTCCCAGCATAGCTTCTTGTTTAGTTTTTAGTGTAAGTAGGCAGGCAGCGTTGCTTAGTTTTTAGTGTGAGTAGGCAGGCAGCGTTGTTTAGTTTTTAGTGTGAGTAGGCAGGCAGCGTTGAGATAAGAATGTGGAGCGCAGCGTCAACGATATAAATAGATTCTATTCATGTGAAATAATTCATTTAGTTATTCATAACACATGTGATCATTATCTTGGAGTACACTGTACAGTGTCTCGCACTGTACAAATATTGGCACAGAGAACTAAATAAGCGGAAAGTGATATAGGTGGAGTAAACTTTTTAATATCTAAGATAAAAACAGCAGGTTTGTATTCTGTAATATGAAAAGAATCTTTGTGTGTCACCGTTTAAGGTGTAGGTATTAAAATCTCCCTTCAACTCGCTTCTCCGCCAAATATGGAGTTGAGTAATGACAATTAAACTATGATCACACTCACAAACTTTCGCATTTTGCAATACTGGTTTTAAAAACCAGATAGGTACTTGTAACTCAGTGCGAGGCTGATTTGTGATGATCGTATTGCAAAGTTTGTTATTTAAGGTTTTGATGGTTTCTAAAAAACAATGGTGGTAGGTACAAGACGAAATAGCGTAGTTAGTGATGTGGTATTTAAACCTTGGACTGATATTTGTTATTGTTTTTTTTATTAGGTATTTTTGTATAATACACACTTTGTACATTTTTGCTTGCTTTAATATAGTATATGATAGTATATCTTAAGATCTAACTTAGATTTATTATTTAGACAGCTCGATATTTACATAAAATAACATAAACTTAAGAATTGAGATAAGAAATAAGTACTCATATACACTACTAATATACACGAGGGGTTCCGTACCTTATCTATAAAAACGGCAAAAAATCACGTTTGTTGTATGTGAGCCCTCCCTTAAATATTTGTTTTATTTTATTTTAATTATTTCTTTAAAAGTGAATATATAACTTAATATTCTGTGAATATTTCAAGCGTCTACCTGCTGCCGTTATCAAATCAATATCGAGCAAAAAAATCACGTTTGTTGTATGGGAGCTGCCTTAAATATTTCTTTTATTCTGTTAATACTCATTCATATACACTACTAATATACACATATTTGCAAGATTTTTATACAGTTGTAACTGGTTGTAATTACCTTCTTGTGACTTCGCTGTCGATTTGTTAGTGCGGTCGCTTTCAATGAAGATTTCAGTTTACTAAGTATTAATAATATAATATTAAATTTTATGTTTTTGATTTCTATTGATTGGGATGTAGTGGAAATGTAGGTAAATATCTAGGGCGGTTGTATCATTCGGTTACCAACAAGACATTACTATATACTTGTGTTTCATACTCATTACTACCTTACTTTTTTATATTAATAGATGAGAGGTTAAATAAGATAGGTTATCAAATAACTAGAATAATTATGCATTTAATGAGTCGGTATCTCTTGTAGCTTCTATACTGTACGACCGTCTAACGAGATATAAGGTAGGTACAGTGCCAGGCAATATACAATACACATATAGCTTTACCAGGAGATTATCGACTAGCTTCGGCTACAGCGTCATCGCTGTCGCACGAAATACTGACAGTTCGAGCTGCTAAAACACTAGAGCTTTATTGCCATTAATAAAAACACCCAAATTCAATGAAAAATAAATCAGGTCTTTATTATTCCTTGCTTTAAAAGTTAAATTGAAAAAAAATAAAATTATATAAGTACCTTAGTATTATGAACGTAAATTTATTTTATTGAAAATATTTTACTTACCTATACGTCTCGCATATTTCAATAACAAATGATGATAATGACGTACATAATTATTAAATTTTGTCGGTTACACATTTAAAGAAAGAAATCGTTAAGACCAGTTTTATTTTTATACTTAGGTGTTTTTATTAATGGCAATAAAGCTCTAGTGTTTTAGCAGCTCGATCTGTGAGTATTTCGTGCGACAGCGATGACGCTCTAGCCGAAGCTAGTCTTACAGTTTATTTTAACAGCTCCTATAACAGATACCAGACTTCCAATATTTCGTAACACAGAGACGACGCTCTACGAAGCCGAAGTTAGCCGATTATCCAAAGCTTGATATGTAAAAATATATTGCCTGGGACTGTAACTCTTACAAAAAATCGGCCAAGTGCTAGTCGGACTCGCGCACGAGGGGTTCCGTACTTTATCTATAAAAACGGCAAAAAATCACGTTTGTTGTATGTGAGCCCCCCTTAAATATTTGTTTTATTTTATTTTAATTATTTCTTTAAAAGTGAATATATAACTTAATATTCTGTGAATATTTCAAGCGTCTACCTGTTGCCGTTATCAAATCAATATCGAGCAAAAACGAGCAAAAAAATCACGTTTGTTGTATGGGAGCTCCCTTAAATATTTCTTTTATTCTGTTTTTTAGTATTTGTTGTTATAGCGGCAACAGAAATACATCTTCTGTAAAATTTCAACTATCTAACTATCACGGTTCATGATATACAGCCTGGTGACAAACGGACAGACGGACAGCGGAGTCTTAGTAATAGGGTCCCGTTTTTTACCCTTTGGGTACGGAACCCTAAAAACATCATTTTTTGCGGCGCTGCTGCTAGGAAAACATCGCATAGCTAAATCAATTTCAATTTTAAAGCAGAAAATATTAATTTGATAGGTAAATTAATATTTTAACATTCGATTATTATGCTAATTAAAAACAATATACATTTATTAAAAAAATACTAATTGGTCAGACAGTAGCGATTATTTAGCATATTTATGGAATTGAACATGTTTAAAAATGGCGCCTAGCTTAATTTTCAAGGTCTAAGGTCAAGTTTTATTATTTTTGATATGATCAAATATCAAAAGGTGAATCTTTGGCTATGTTATACAGTTAAATTATTTAAAAAAGAAACTAAAACAAAATCTGGACAAGCGCGAGCCGGATTCGCGCACTGAGGTTTCAGAAAAAGGGCGTTTTGTTGACTAGCATTATCCGCATTGAATGCGCTCAATGCTCTCTATGCGCTTAGTGCTCTCTATTCGTTTTCTCATTCTTCATTCTCACTGGCTGCACATGCTGGGAAGGTAGATAGTAGATGCGCTGTCAAAATAGTGAACGGCCATATTGTTTGTTTACATAATATTTGGTGAACAGAACGATTTCAATGCCTATGCGATGTCATAGCTCTCAATGCCGTCAATAGAACGCACCTAATGTTTTTGTTGTTGTCTATAAATGGTTTGATTGGTATTTAAGTTTGGAGCTTGTATGTATGTTGTGATATTTTAAATATACCTACTATCTAGGGATTTTCTCTGTCAAGTGTTTTACTCCTGCATCTAACATTCGGTCTAACTTTTCCCATGAATTTTCATAAAGCGTGCAATTCAAAAAATACAAATGAAAAGGCGTGAGTAATTGCTTATACTTAAATTATAATAGGGTTTCATTCAACAAAGCAAATTGTGTTAGACCACATACTAAATAATATGAGAGACGAAGGTCCTTGACATTCCTGCGTGAGTACGCGGCTGTGTATGTAGGTACAGTGGAGGCGATAATTTGGTGAACAAAGAAAGAGTGCGTCGAGTGGCTCGAGCGAGAAGCACCTGTGCAAGCAATACGCTTTCAACCAGTTAGCACGCCTCTGTCGTGAAAGGGGTGCTTTTACCTCAGCTCCTATGTAGTGTGAGTATACACGCGTCGGTGGTTGTTTTCTATACACAACATTTATGTACAAGGTTGGTCGAAAAAACCAGGAAAAAACCGAGTGCGTGTCGTGCATGTATTAACTTTAGGGCTGTATTCTTTTTTTCTAGGATTTAGGGTAAAGTAGTTATCTAGAGAGTGTCCGCGCGCGCTCTACGTACCTACCTACTTTGCTTAGGGTAACTAACTATGAGGATGTCGGCAGACTACATGTGCTCTCCGATCTACACATATCACACTGCTGATCTACATTTACAAGGTACCTACATAACTCAAAATCTAAAAATTTAGTATACAAAATTTTTAAAAAAATGCAATCAACGAAATCAGTCAAAGAACATCCTTTTCTAAAAACTAGTTCGTGAAACAGACGAATTTATGCAGGTTCATCAATATTGTGTCTATAATGCTAAGGATTGCTAAGGCTGGATAACTACCATATACGTTTAATAAAAACCAAGCAAAGCACAACACAACTACCTACTTATTATGCTTAATTTTAGTAGCGTCCCTGTTCTACATTTATGCAAAACTAGGTGCCGGTTTTGGTCGGAAAATTACAAAATAATAAACTTTCTAGACTTATAGTCACGCACGAGCCTCATGACCTCGTATAATTCATACCGTATTGTACAGACTGACACCGGACTTCGTTAATGTGCAGGTTAACTTTAGTATATTTACTCATATCACCATTAATATCATTTTCACGTGAATTTGAAGAAACGTCTTTAAAATGCAGACACCCTCCGTGTTTTACAAAAAGTTGCGACACAGATAATGTTCTTCTGGTGCCTTAGATCTCAGAAATTAAAACTAAAAGAGACGCAGCAAGGTGAGGCATATATCCTTAAACTTAGTTCTTCCGACTTGCCAAAATAAGATAACTAAGTCGTCCTTTGAGATCTTCGAAAAAGAGAGGCCTTGTAAGAAGTATCTAATATAGGTCCATCCAGATTTCTAAGTTCGCATAAACACCTAATGAGGTTTTACCTATAAGATAACCTTTATAATGCCCTTTTTTTGCCAGCCTTGAAGGGCAAATGAGGTAAGAACTTGCTTTCCCGTACACTGTGGGCCAAAAATATAATTAATATTCTATCCATTGATCTATAATCTCAATGCTGCTCTTCGTCCAACCTTAAATCTACTGAGGTCCATTGTGTGTCAGTTAATTCTGATTCACTTGAAAATCGTCAATGGTTCTTCTGAATGGACCAAGATAAAGAGGAGCTTAAACAATCAACAACTATGCTATTAAATAAGTTCGTTCACCAAAAAAATTGAAAGACCTTTGTGAAACTTTGCGCACTTACAAAATAATACTATGTCCTTGTAGAAAGCTATACCAGCTATGATGAACTCATGTTCCTTTATTGCTCAATTTTTACTTGTTTTGCGATAGGTAGGACGGTAAAGGCATTTACGGCAGAACTTTACATGTGTGCACGGCTGTATAACTGCACAAGCGTGTGTAGATGAATCACACATTTGCCGATGCTGTTGATGACTAAGCTTGCTAAAAATTCAAGTCAATTAGCTATTTCGCGGACTCGAACTTGTTGCGACTGGCTCGACTGGTTATCGATATGCCTATGCATTTATTTAAGTCGCTATTTTCCGTGTGTTTGATAAAGTAACATTTTGGAGACTACTTGCACCAAAGTTGTGGTTTTTTCAATTCAATTCAATGAAAGAAATACACCTTTTTGAGCATGGAAAAAAATGTCATGTAATTTTATCATTGTCATAAGTATGTATAAGGAATAATATGCCGACCCTTGTCTGTCAATTACTTTCTTTAGTATTTTATCCATAGCTTTGGTGCAAGTGGCCCTAACTCGGGTGTTTACCTTTTGTCAACTTTCAACTTGACCTTAGTAGGTAGTCAAGTTTCTCTTCTTTTGTTAGCTAGGTATTTGCAAAACAAATATTATGTCTTTGGAATGGTCGATTCTTTTCATATCTACATGTTTTAGGTGTAATGTTGCAATCCTGAAGTTAATTAATTTATTGTTATTATGCAAGCTTATCTATGATATTCGGTTATTCATTTAACCCTAGTTTAGTTAGTTATTCTAGAACTCCTGCCAGTGGGCAATAGTATATTACTCCTTTAAACCGCTCCAACTTTTTAAATTCTTCATTCATTCTGCAGAAGCAAGCTGCTCTTGTTTTTGTGTCTCTTTTTTTATGTATAGTTACATCTATCTTTTGTATCTTTGAATTATTGTTTTCTATCTGTCTTTAGAGTTCATAATGAAATGACAAAAGGTATGGAAGACTACGTTGGCGGTATGTCACAGCTGTTTTTTATATTTAAGTATTGGAAATGTAATGAAAGTGGTAGCTTCAATTGGCTTTAGCTGATCGGCCATTATAGCGTATCCTTGATAAAATTTATGATACTTGATATGTACTATTTTGGTGTACGTCATTAGCAAAACTTGTTCTAAGATTTGCGTCAATCGTCTTTGCTGTAGGTATACAAGACTGTAGGTTACTGCTCTCCTAAATATGGTTTCCTTCAGATAAAAGACACTATGAAAATCTAATAATTGACTTAAGTAATTAACTAACCTATCTATTATATAGACGCATAATATCCTATTATGGGCGTAGCCAGCTTTTGGATTTGAGGGGGGCAGGCTTGGCTAGGGGGGGGCAGACCTGATAGAAAATGTCATTTTAATATAGTGAACATGTTCATTTTGAGCAAATTCCTTCAGGTTATGGGCACCTAGAGGGGGGCAGCTGCCCCCCCCCCTGCCTGTACCTCGCTACGCCCATGTATAGTCTTTTGCTTCATAAATTTAAAATATACCACATGCGTTCTGATGGTGTTTTCATAGTTAAAAATTGACATCAGCTATGCTTGATTCTTAAAAAAGGATAAGGTAACAAATTGTTCAGTATACTAAAGTACTACTAAGTACTACTAAGTACTAAGTACATGGATTAGCGAATTGCGAATTGCCTGTCAATAATTATTGAATAATATATCTAATGAGTATAAGTTGTCAATAAGCACACACACACACACACAGGAATTAATGTCTCGTGTAACATAGACTTAAAGGAAGTAAAGATATTGAAAAGTTATATTCAGGAATATATGTGATATAATTAGCTCGTAGGCAGCCAAATGTGTTTTGAATTTTTTTGAGACTATGTATACTTTAATGTAATAAGATAACTGATTTAGTAATAGATCTATTATATAGACGCATAATATCATATTCTCTAACTTGCCTGTTTTTTAACAGAGCTTTATTAAGGATTATGATAGATTTACGCTGTGGCCTGAAAAGTCTTTCTCTATTTGATGATGGATTTAGAATTTAGTACGTAAGCTGGTTTAGGCAGCTAGAGTCTTATTATCATGGCCTGTTTCATAATAATAGAAAATAGTTGCAGACAAATCTGTAGTAACGAAATGTACAGTTTTAAATAAGGCAGCCTTTCGTACTGTCTCGTGCCAGGCCACCATGTAAATTAAATTATTTACATGTCTTAGGTATAACAACATGAAACTCGTTCCGATTTGATGAAAGAACGTTTTAAATTTAGAATGATCTAATTTTGAAGCATTAACGTCGCATACTCAAGCCCGGTTCTTTGTCGCGTTTGGCCAGGCGCATTGGGACAAAAGTTGGAGCATGTTTGACTATATTTGATCTATGTATGAAATGTTTGGGATTCAACAATATTGTAGGTTATTGCTTGGCCCAAACGTTGGTTCAAATGTATGGAATTGGTCTTAGCGTGGTGTGCACAGAGCAAGGCCGCGGGTTCGGTGGCCGCGCTATGAAATAAAAAGCCGGCGATGAATGGCGGTGCAAAGCGGACGAATCTGCGTGGAAATGGTTACATCAGCGGCGCGGGCGCAGCGTTATCGCAACAATCGCAATATGGCCGCTAGCGCTGAACCGTGACCGTGTTGCCGCTAATTTTATTTGTTAATTTGTTAGGTGCCGTTTGGTTCTTCACCATCATCGGATTGGAGACTCTAGTTTCTCTTTGCCGGATATTGGCCTATATTAAGGCGCGCCATTTTTCTTATCTACACTACAAACGTGTTTTCGTATTCGACATTGGGTTTATTATTTCTTTTATGTGTTGTCTTGTCAGTTCATGTGGCATGGCATTATCATATTTTTTTTGGTACAGTGGCCTGGGTATGTTGTACAAAAATTTGTTACCTAGTTATTTTATCCACCAAAACACTTCAGGACCAGAACACGTGTACCTACAGTTCTGTTGGTACCCTCCATATCAGCCTCATACGTTAGAAACTTAGCAGGAGTGGCACACACGGCCTTCCCTGCCTTCCAATTTTAAATTTTTGTTTAGGTAAGGTATTCGGTAAACCCTCAGATCAAATAGGCCAAACCTAAAAGGATGTACATTTATGAGTATATCTACCTACTTTTATGTTTGGCGACTACTAGGTATATCTAGAGTAACAGTAACTATCTGTTTTTTTACCCGATAGATTCTATTCATGTCAATGAAAATGTACTTATCCTGAAGATTTTTCTTTTTTTGTGTAGCAAAATCGCTACCAAATCGAGAGCAGAAGAAATGTTGATGACATTAAGAATATGTAGACCTGCTAGGTAGGTACTAAATCGACAACCTGTAGAAGTAAGACCTCAACGATTTTTGTTCCATGACTCCTATTTGCATATTACTTTAGATAATCGCAAATGCTTGACCGGTTTTGTTCGGTGAAAGTTTAAAACAAATCGTTGAATATGTTACTGTTTTGTTAAAAGCTAAAAATGTTGTTTATCTTGATGGGTAAGTTTTTAAAATACACAGAACACACTGATTTAAAATAGCAGCCATTTTGTTATACTAACATAAAACAGAACTGCTGGGGCACGGCCTCCCCCGACCAAGGGGTGATTTGGGCCGTAGTCCGCTGCAGATTGTGGACTTCACATACGTCTTTTTTGTCGTATTCAGGTTTGCTGGCGATGTTTTCTTTTACCGAAAAGCCAGTTGTGTAAACAATAAGGGTGCTTGAGAAATCAAGAAAAAGACTCATTGATACACGCCAGGCTCGAACCTCCGTCACTCAAGACGCAAGGTGAAATGGAAACCCCTGCATGGACCTTGGACCACCACCGACTTGCTATCGACCGACCGATCTAAGGACAACTGATACTGTTCTGCAAGTACGATTTATCCAAAAGAAGCTTGTGCAAGATGTAGTTGCATATCGCAGCAAGTTATTTTATTTCACTTATTTGATAACCTACATGTAAACTGAATTAAGCTTAGTCATGGAGACGGAATCTACATGTATGTGTTTGGGATAGACACCCGCGCACCCAAACATTCTACAGATTCCTTATAATTTTCCGAAAACTTCTGGTATAACGATGCGAGTTTTTAAGAAGGTTTTTTAATTTACATTTTTATCCTTTATTAGAGAGAGAGAGAGAGCGCGGATTTTGTAAGTTTATTTATATGTGGATAATCTCCGGAAACACTGGACCGATGTAAAAAATTCGTCCACTATTGGTCCACTAATGTACCATACATTAAATATTCCAGATGGACATAGGCATATTATTTACAAGTATATATACATATAAACAACTTTCGCCGGGGCATCTAGAATCAATATAAATGTGTAATAATACTTAGAACTGTCTGTCTGCATGTTTCACACAAAAACTACTTGACAGTTATTTATTAAACTTGGTAACAGCACAGTCTAAACAATATTTCATCATTCAATCATTCGGCCATCGAAAGCGTCTAGACAGGGAATTCGTGAGTTAAGGTGCGCGGTGTGATGGGGGCCAGCACACCCGACTAGCCCTTGTCGTTACATATGGCTATAGCACGGACGCTATGCAGGAAGAATTTCGTTTAATGACCGGTCACTAGTTGTCTCTGTTGCACGCGCTTTAGTCGGTTGCTGTCCAGCAAGTCATAGATTTTGTCGCGGCGCCACTGTCACGACGTTGTCGGACTTACCAAAGGCGATGACAGAATTTATGAATGAAATAAAGTTTCAGCTGTGGAAATAGTTTGGTGCAAATACGCAAAACTTTGGTAATAAAATCTCTGAAATGGTTCTGACTTTTAATAAAATTATCGTCGACTAAGGTTGAGATCTGACCTTATTTTAGCAATAACTTCGATTACCTATATAAGATGAAACAGAAGAAAGGTCACAGGCCGTGCTATATATTATTATTATATATACCTAAATTAAATAGGTATATAAATATGGAGTGTTAATATGTTTCAAAAAAATTAGGATACTGTTATATTTTATCTGTTTACTGATATATTTACCGTTTCTAGTTTCAACGTAGATAGAAAGCGATAGGGGAGGGATGGAACTACCAGGGAGTACACCGAGGCCCGTCTCCCTGTCTACAGCTGGTATAGAATTAGGTAGTGTTCACACTGTTGTTTGTTTTGTGTAGTAAGTTGTGTGTGTTATGTAAGATATATGCGCAACTCAACCTTTTTTAAGTTTTTTCAGTCAATTTTATTTATTTTATATACCCTCTCTTCTTTTGAAAACAATTTTGGATCTTTAAAAATGACTGTAATTTGCTTTACTAAATCATTTTACAATGCGGTTATCGATAATAGCCGGAAAAAGCGTTAGTTTACAATACTTTGTATCAATTACTAAAAATACAATTTATTGTTCCATTAATTTGTAATACGTAGGTATTGGATTTTTGAAATGAATATTCCAATTAAATTTGAATTCTGCAATCAATCATCAACATCTGCATCAAGCAAATTTTCTTTCCTTTAGCTTTTATTTATCCACGTGAATTTTCTTTTCACAATGTCTCTTAGTTTTTTCTTTACCACAGAATAAGTTGCCTTACTTATTTTACCTTTTATTCATTCAATAGGTAATACCTGTTATACGGTTGGTTGGTCTAGACGCGCCCTAAGTCGACACGGGCGGGAGGAGGTTGCCTAGGGCGCCGCCCGTAACCCACTTCCGGCGCCCCTGACCTTGCTGCCTCCATTCACGAGCCGTTTTCTACCACCCTACTCTCCCCCTTACCTCCCTTTTCCCCACAGCGACCTGCCATCAACGACAGCTCAAGCCTTCACAAATGGCCAGACTATTTTCACTTTACGCTTGATTCGTTTACAGAATAATAAGAGAAAAATGAGCAGTATTGTCGATAATATTGATTTTATAGAGAAAGCTGGTAACATTTTCTGTCGATAACAGATTAACTAATTGATATATTATATTATAAATGTAAATAAATAGTTTTATTTTCATAGCCGACAAAAACGACGAAAAATTCAAAATATTTCACCTCACGTTGAAACAGGTTAAATCGTGTATGTAATCTTAAAAATAATAACTTTTAAAACCTATATTAACTTGGTACAGAAAAATATATATTTGTTTTTGTCATTATAAATGTAAATAAATAGTTTTATTTTCATAGCCGACAAAAACGACGAAAAATTCAAAATATTTCACCTCACGTTGAAACAGGTTAAATCGTGTATGTAATCTTAAAAATAATAACTTTTAAAACCTATATTAACTTGGTACAGAAAAATATATATTTGTTTATATTTATAATTTAGCCAAAGATATGGCTGTTTGATTTGTGTTTTTCTTCGATGATATAGTAGCTATCTTCAGAGTGTCTTAACAAAGATTGATTGTTTATATTTATGAAATTAATTTTCTTGATTACATGAAGAAATTTATTTTATTTGTATGATTGAAGTTCCAAATCCTGATACTCCGATAAAAAATCAAAAACTGCACGAACCTATCTAATAAATTTTATTTTATATAAATTATAAGCTTTTTTGCCACCTTAGCGGTATAAAAAAAAAATGATAGTCGTTGATGTTGTAATATGATGATAACCTGTTTGTAAATCTCCCATTTTACGGCTTTAAATACCTTTATTTAAATTTCTATTATTTATGCATCAAAGTAGGGATTGATAATTGTAACTCATCCCCGCGTGATGTTACCGTTTCTCTTTTAGGGACGTTGTTTTAGAAACGAGCTATCTGACACAAAATCAATCTTTTTAATCGTACTGTTTAATCTATTCACCAGCTATATTTGAAAAATTAAAAACACAAATTATAGATTACAAGTATAGTGTTTGAATTATATCGATATAACTGCAGTATGACAGATATCCAAATATATTATCACAGGAGTTCGTTTCGATCCCCCAAACAACTGCGCGTCCAGCTGTCGTGTACGTTGTCGTTACAGAAAGACGCAGCACACGAACTAATCACGTAGGGCAACGTATTGTATTCCAGCTGCTTTCGTTTCACATAGGTTTTATCATAGACTATTAAGACACTGCGTATGTAGTTTGAATGTTTGATATAGTTGCCTACTATACTATTGCCTAATATACGCACGTTTTGCGGATAGGGTTAGTCCCTTAATAGTTACCTACTAATATGTACATTATTAGTATGTATGTGTGTGTGTGTATCTTCAATTCTTCACTGTTTGAAACCCCAGGATAGAGTAACCACTGGCTAAAACGCACTCACATCATAATGTAGAGTACAGTGTCTTTTCACTAACCATGTTAGCCCGTAACAGATTGTGAGGACATTGCCTTAACCGTGACACTGCTTCTGGTTCTCATGCAGACGATGCAGTGTATCTGAACTAAAGTAAACTAAATTTATAGATGAGATTGAATAAATTAGGTACACCAAAGACATTTATTTATGTAAGTACCTGGAATACACAAACTGTAGGTGCCAGGCGTTTTTCTTTTAATGTCTGATATATTTTGAGACATAAACGGTCTTAAAAATCAGGGCTATCGAAGCAAATAATGTAGGTCTGCTAAAAGCAAGAATAAAACAGTTTCAATGTCAACTGACACATTACGGAAAAAAAATGGTTGAGAGTTTAGTTGAGCGGTTAATTAAATAGTATTGTTTGTATTTCATGGCCGTAGTAAGAATTTGTGATACAATAGTTTTCAATACTAAAAACATTCCTGTGAGAGTTTAGCTTTCTAAGTGCCCAAAGTTAAGAATGTAATATGGCCGAGACATTATTATTTAATCATATACGCAGCGACAACCCTGATGTAGCCTGCGGGTAAGCTTTCTGGCTACTTATAACGAGAGCTAAGACATTTGTTAGCTGGAAGTTCGATAGATCCTTCCGGAATAGGTTAATCTGTAGCTAGTTAAAAAAAATGCCCTTTTTGACATATTTCTGGCTGACCCCAAACAGTGTAGTACATTACTAACAATAATAATTTATGTACATGTAGGTTAAGTTTACAGGACGGGACATGGACGGGACACTACTAGAATCACTCACTAATGCGGACTGGAAACGCCGCATACCTTCCAGTGGTTGAGGACCCTCCGTTTCTTCAGTTACCACCTTTTTGAACGTTTCCGCTGTTCCAGCCCGCAGTTTAGAGCACTCTACAGAACCCTCTCATCGACAGTTCTTTTCCTATGTGACCCGTTCCTTGAGTCCTTGCAGTGGAACGCTGGCTAGTAAGACGCTGGAACGGAACGCAACGGGATGTAGGTTAAGTTTACAGGTACGTAAATATCAGATATTGCATTAAAAGCTTCTTTAAAAGTTGACACGAAAAAGCGTTTGAAAAGCATAAAATTGCAGAAAATTTCCATATTTGCAGCATAGATATATGAGTATCGGGAATAGATCCGATGAGTCAAATGTAGATTTTCGACAGGTTTCATCAGTTTTCGCAAAGTATGCGTTTAAAATTCTGTAATAAGATAATTTAATGCTTTTCAAATTTTGATTTTCGTATTCTGTAGTCGAGTCATTGAAGGGTGTCGCTTGAACGTGCCCAGTATTATATAATCTGTGACCGTGCGTAACTAAAACAGAAATTAAATTATAAAAGTTGGCGATTGCGTGTACCTAATTTATATTACACATTACTCATAACTTTTAATATCCTGGCTTTTTAGCCGTTTTTAAAGATTAATTTATTTATTGTATCTAGGTCTTGCATAATGCTTTAATTCGTTATAGAACGACGTAATAATTACAATGTTATTAAACTAATTTACAGTTGCAATTAAATGCCAATTTATAATATTAACCATATGTACCTATATCTATTCGGCCGTTTCGACGTAACAAGTTTTAATCTTTCTTCAATTTCCATTCTTTAGGCAACAAACTTCTCTGACCTTGTGGTTGTACATAATAACTACAATAGCCATGTTAAAAAGCTGTCAGCTTACGCGACGCTAGCGACAAACACCGAGTTACAAAAGTTTGTTGCACTGTACGGACGTGAAGTTTTTAGGAATCCGGGAATTTTCGACCATTTCCATTAAAATTCATAAAATTTACTATAAAAAAGTTGGTAATGTTGGAGAGGATGATTGATCTACGCTACTGCATTGAGTAAATCTAAAAGATCGTTATTGGTTAAAAACTTATTTACGCGTTGAAGTGGCATATTAGGGTACCCCTTAATTAAACCTGTCATCACTTAAGGTTCCAAAAGTGCTACAAAATGATCCCTTTAGCCACGATAAGAGATGTACTACTCTATAATACTACTTATTTAAAACTAGAAGCGCTAAATATGGGTACGTTATCGCTTATATGTAAGAATTGATTATAAGTGATTTTAAGGCCTTATATACCCATATTGCTTCCAAATAAGTGATAATTAAAACCTGTATGCAACTTAAGGTAACAAAACCGACTTTATGTAACTATAAGAATTAAAGTAGAGACAAAAAACGTTCATAAGCAACTCCGAGTGATAGGCAGTTCTCATATAAAATCTTTGGAACTTAAATCTATACGATAAGCTGCAAAATTCACTTATGTGCTACTTGGGACATTATATCTATTAACATAAACGAAATAGCTACAAGAATTATATTTCTGAACTAAAAACTAGAACACACAGTTTCGTTAGCCACGTCTTTGAATGAACCAACGTAAGTACCTAACACAAAGTCACGGGGCGGAGAGTTACGTAAAACAGTTTCCACGACATTAGTTTACTCGCTTGAAGCAAAATGGAAGCTAAATGTGACACGATAATTGCAATGCCGTAATGCTAATTTTAAATATTAACTTTATGCATTGATTGCCGTGGGGAAACCGGCTTCGATGCGAGGACAGTAGGTTCCTTTTACACAATCCTTACATGCAAGCATTGCTTAAATAATTGTACGTAAATATTATTATCGCGTCGCTTTCATAATATTGCCATGTTTGTAAGGATCTTATTGTAATATAAATATATATGTACATTACTGCGTACTAGGACCTAAATGCCTATTGATGCTTTTAACGTAACATACATAATATCATATGTAATGACATTTATAGGTGAGAATTTTTGTCTCGAAGACAAGAGGTTAAAATAGAAAGTTGAAATATGTAACATTGAATATTTAAAACAGCTAGGTAAAGGATTGACATACATACCATTGTTTATGTAGCGAACAATGACGTCAGAGTTTGATATAATTTCAACTTGACAGCAATTATACTATACTAGACTTTGCCAGCGATTCCGCCCGCCCTAAAGTCGGTTATCGGTGTGAAACTCCTTAATAATTAAATCCTTAATTCTGCTAATGAAGGTTGCTATAGGAAGCTGTAGCTATAGTTCGTTTAAGCTCGGTTATAGTTATTCCCGCCGGAACTTTAGAATTTTTCGGGATAAAATGGCGCACATGTAGCCTATGTCCTATTCCGGGACCTAACCTATATGTGTGCCAAGTTTTATCCAGATCCATCCAGCGGTTAAAGCGTAATTGGGTTACAAACATCCATCCATCCAGATATACTTTCACATTTATAATATTAGTAGGATCTCTGTACCTAACATTTAATGTATATTATGTTTTTAAATTTCAACTCTAAAACAAAAAGTTATAATATATCTCATTTTATTTAATAATAAATTATTTTCTTATTAAAGTTATAAGTTTTAGCATATCTAGGTAAGAAAAGAAATTATTACATGAATCATGTCATTCCATAATTACGAATTCCTTAACTCTAAAGCGGTGGTATTTTGTAAACGAAATTTGGCACCCGCATGGTTAACCGGCCCACGCTGTGACCCTGCAACCCCAGAGGGTCCAATGCTTTGTCCAGTGTATAATATCCATCTCAGAGGTCCAGGGACCTTACCATACGAGTTATTGCTTCAAAGATTTATATTGTTTTCTTAATCTTACGATGAGTGTTTGTATGTATCTTATAAGGTCGTTAAGGTTAATTTTAAAAAATTAGTTTGGCAGCAAGTACCGCACGATCAACTTGACAATATTTTTGCGGCTTTAAAAAAATCAGTTTTTTAAGCGATAAAAAACAAACCGCTGGAACGATTTTGCTCACTCTTTTCAGATATAAGTCATGACGAGGCGTATCGATTGATATGGTCACGAGACAAACGTTGACGTTGTTAAAAAATATACCTTTAAAAAAAACCTTATTTTTCGTTTGTTTGATAGGTACATAACATTCAAATATTGGATGGTATGGAATTCTGATCTTTTTCCTTCTTTATTAGATTGTTTACTTGTGTAGGTTGCTAACACACTTAATTAAATACTTAATAAACAAAATACCATTATTGTGACGTAAAAGATTAGGAACTGAATAATACACTGCCGAGTATAAATGAATAGTAACTTACATAGACGACAATATTTCCTAAACAACTTATGATAGCTCTATAAAGTCAAAGGAACATTGAAGCGTGTTTAATTATTTATGTGTAAAATAATACTTTTCTTAATATACTTTTTTTTCCATGCAGCTATCTTTACTAGTTTATGAAATATCGTTGTTTATGTAAGTCACTAGTTATTTTTGCTCGTCATTGTCCCTTACTACACGAAGGTTCCTTCATTATATATAAACTAGCTTTTGATTGTGAGTAAGTTTGCCTTCTCTAAGAGCGGTTGCCCAAGCCAAGGTTCGTTCGTGTCCGCCCTTGTGCGATCCGCCCCAACTTTTCGCAGCACAGTGTAAGCAGCGCCGCAGCAAAAGTTAGTCCGCGTGTATATTTGTCAAGGCCATCTGTGGCTAACAAGAGTAGACAGTAGATGGAAAAAAAAGAGTTAGTTTGTTTTCTGTTTGTTTTGCTGACATCCCGTGTTTCGTTCAAACGTTTTAGATTTGTGTCAGAATCGTCGAAATCGGTAGAGTAAGAATTTTACAAGAAGAGATAAAAGCTCGTGCGTTTTAGACAGCTATACATTAGCTTAGGTTGGTCTAGTTGGTTTTATATACCTTATTATCCATGCATAAGATCCGTCGCTGCTAGGGAGGTAAAGACTTTCCAGTTACAACAAGGTCCCAGTGTGTGCCACTTACTGCAACTCGCGATCCTCGAAGTATATTTACTCAGGCAAGTCGGACAGTTATCTGCGCCCACGCACTGTAGGAATACCTTGTTGCGTAGGTACATTCGTGTTTCTCGCGCGAAGAGGAAATACCTACGATTGCCGGTAAATTATGTTGTCGAAAAAGCAGCTTCATTGGCGTACTGAATAAAAAATTAGGGAAACTGTTAAGAAAATATACTATTCTGTTTTTAACAATTTAAATATTTGTGGTTTCAGAATTTTTATCTACCTATTAGATTTTTACTTAAAAAACGAGTTTCATGAATTGATAGTGTTTTTGATTACTTTTTATCTACCGCTGTGTTAGGAAGAGTTATGAAATCATAATGTGTAAAATAGCCAAAAATATGTAGTATACAACTTAGAATTTTGCAATTTTTTAAAAATACACTCTATATTTTCATTTGAGTTTTATTATTAAACAATTAATATTCCAATTTTTTGTTTTTTTTGTACTCATTTAGTATGCTTATGCTGTTAGACCTTGTTATTGTCAAATTTCAAGTTTCTTGGACAACCGGAAATATCTCATAGTAAATAGCTATTATTCAGAAGAAATTATGAGTTTAAAAACCTAATTTCTTTTATAGGATTAAGTCAAAAACTCTAAATTTTTTAGGATTTTTTTAGGCAATCTGTTGTATCCGAAAATGCCGCTTTGGTTTCCCGTCGTAGTTTCTCGTACCTACCCAAATACATATGTATATATATATATATATCCGTTGTCTGGTTTAACAAAGTTTTGCTTAGTTCGGGACCAGACGGCGCCAGCGATGTGTGTAATAACCAAAAATTTTAACTTAGCTAGTATCTTGAATTTAATTAGATTGCATATGAGGAAATGAAATGAAAATACCTAACCGTCAATTCTCATTAACTAGCTAACGTGTTATCGATACTAAACCTCAATCAGGTATCAAATAGCGGCTATTACCATTAATTACTGAGCCAGGGTGCATTGACCGCTGACCACTGGTTTTCTTCGAATATAGGTACCTATACTATAGTATAATTAACTATACTCATTGATTATACGTAACTAACGCATGTAATTAAATTATCTGTAACGTCGGTATTACTACAACCATTAGATATTTCACCTACTTCATTTAGGAACCTAGTAAGCAACTTTATTTTGCGATTTTGCAGTTAGCTTGATCAATATTGATCAATATATATATATATTGCTGGCACAATACTGATTCTTACTAGATCTGTGGCAATGCATCTATCCTATTTTATATATTTAAAGATACTGTAAGTTTGTGTGTCAAGGGTAAATAAAGTAAGGTAAATAAATACTCGACTGATTTGAAGCTACATTATCCCAGATAAACATAGTTTATTTTGTGTTATTTGAATGCGGAGTGGCTATAGGTAGTCTATCTATCTAGGTTTACTGGTTAAACGATATATCAAATGGAGGCACAGCCCAATCTGATGGGTGTATAAACTTAAAATTTAGCATATTGGTTACTAACGCACTAAGCTACGGTTTTTAATATTCGTCTCCGAAAATAAGTACTGGAAGTTTGTACGGAAAACCGTCATTATAAAAGTTTATTTCATAAAAATTAGTATTTGGTGTTTAGGATAAAAATATAGAACGGCGTGTTTCACCGTTTCCGAAAAATCATTTTCTAGGGGTAAAGTAGGGTATGAAACTTTGCCTAAGCATTTTTAAAAATAAAGTATAAAGTAAAATTGGGGAAGATAATGTGTATAGAAGTTCCATCACTTGATGCGGTAGCGTTTGGGGTGAAATTAGTTAGGGAACTAGCTGCGCAGCGCAGCAACCAAGCATTTAGGTGAACAATACCACTAAGGTGGCAAACAAGTTTACGGTCCACCCGATGGTAAGCGGTCACCTTAGACTACGCTTGCAACACCAGGGGTATCACACGCGCGTTGCTGACAAAAATCTAATAAAAGCTTATAACTTTTTTCTTGAAGAATCTAATAACTTCTTTCTTGAAGAACCCGATACTGTAGTCCATAGAGAAAACCTTGGCAGGGAGCTCATTCCAGGTGTAATAAACCACTTTAGGTGAAGTATAATCACTTTTCCTGTATTATTGTATTCGATTTAGTGTAAATTTATGTAAACAGTGCAGGTATTTAGGTGATGACGTTAACACATAAGTATACCACTATTTTTACTTTATAGATTTAATTGAATGTGGCGAACGTCGAGCTATCCACGACCCACGCTGTTCCGGCTTAATGCAATTATTTTAAAACGGTGCTAAATTTCGAAAGGTTACCTCAAACCAGGTCGAATGTTTTAATTTTAAATTATTCTTTCCTATGCCATTAATAAAGTTGTTTTTTTATTCTCAAATCTGCTTTCGATAGCTTTTTATTTGAATATGGTTTATATACATTCCCATTTGGAAATCGTTATGCACTTTTCTAGTAAATAATAAATAATACGAGTACGTTGCATCGATATGAAAAAACAATAGATATGGTAACATGACACTGTGGTTCGGAAACCGGCGTAGCCGTTGATAGGGGGGGTGGAGTAGGTGAAGTGGGGCAAGAAAATCACAATTTTTATTCGAATTTAAACCTTATGTTCATTACATAAGGCTTACACGTTGACACTAGTGACATCTTGTGATAAGTAGCAGTACTTTAATTTTACATTAGACTCAGTGTTGTTCCTGTGGCGATATGAACAAAATTATCGATAGATTACTATGATGCTTGATGATCAAAAATATCTTTGGAAAATTCAAAGTCCTAACTAACTATCAACACATATTTTTATATTATCGGTAGTAAAATCATTCTGAATCTATAAAATTGTTAATTAAACTGGTGATTTTAGGCTTTTTAAAAGTCTAATTTAATGAAATATACTTAAATTATAAATGAACCTAAATAATTTAATTCTAATTAGTTTGCAGTGGACATATAAAACAGCAAATAATATTGTGATTTAGATAGTACATAGTTGGATATAGATATACCTTACCTTACCTTACTTGTACCTTTATGCTTTAACTTAACTTTGTTTGAACACGCATTACGTTAAAACGGCTAAATTAGTTCAAAATTTAAACTTTAACGTAAGCTTTCGTTTTATCAAATTTGATTCATGGCATGAAAATATATGGATGAACGCTAAAAGTTTTATCATAAATAATATGAGTTTTAATTTAATTTAATTTAATAATATGATTTGAAATTTGAAAAATAATCTATACTTACTATACTATTATAAAATAAATGTAAAAGTTTGTTTGTTCTTCCTTTTCAACGCACTGGAGCATCATATAAACCTAAAATTTTGAATAGAGATAGTATAAAATACCGAGAAGTCCAAAGTACCCGTAGAAATAACTATCACTAAATTACACGCGGACGAATTATAGCTTGAGCTGTAGCTTGCTATTGCAAACTTTCTTTCTAAAAACAAGAAGTTTCCGTAGAAATTTAACACAGATAACCAAATTTAGTGCAGTCAGAGCAGCAGGCAAAAGCTAGTTATAGGTTTTACTCCACATACACTACTCGTTGTATTATTTTCCAGACGTTAAGAAGTCTCGCAGAAGCATGCAAAAGTTAACAATCACATAACATAAAGCTTAACAAATAAGCGAAATAAAAACATTATCCAAGTCCATCATCCTATATTCTATAAATCACAGGAAAGCTCGGGGCTAGACAAATTCTCTAAAACTATATGTACTTTGACACAATATTATACAACAGTTTCTTACTGACTAGATTTTGCCCAGCGGCTCCACCCGCCCTAAATTAACTGGTTTTCGGCGGGAAATTTTTACGGAAACTCCTTGATGGTACTATGAAAGTTTGCTATGTAAAGCTGTAGTTCTTACAAGTGGAATTTGTGAAAAGTGGCGAATTTTCCGGGATAAAAAAATAGCCTATTTCCTTTCTATTCCAGGACTAAACCTAAATGTGTGCCAAGTTTTATCCCGCTCCGTCCAGTGGTTGACGCGTGATTGAGTAACAAACATCCAAACTTTCGCATTTAAAATTAAAGTCGGATGAAAAGCAGTATTTTTAGATGTATTTTGCATTAAATAAGCGCGTTAAAATGTATAATTAAATCTTCATTTAACTGATGGTACCCACAGGTTGACAGAATTATTTAACTTTTTAAAAATAATGTAATTATTCGAACGCTTTTGAAATTTTGAACGCAACCCTAAAACATTCCATTGACTACAAGCATCAATTCACTTCATTTCCACAGCTGTGTAAATTGATCACAACGGGTAAAAAACATCGATATCTTTATCTGATGCGTACAACACTAAGCAAATAAAGCTATTTCGCTAACCGATATAGATATTAGTTTAGCTACTCACGGGTAGATGGCGCATCACATATTTAATTTATTCTTTATGTCATTGTAATACGGTTTAGATTAGGTCAATAATTTTTCGAAATAAAGACTCCACAACAATTTCTACTCAAATAGAGGTGAGGTACTTTATTGACTTCGATTTATTTTCGTTGTGAATTTATGAAACGATATCCTAATAATCTTGAAAAACAGTCACAGTTCAAGTGTAATTTATTCTTTTTATCACAAATAAAAAGAAAGGTTTAAAATTATGCCATGAAATTGAAAAAATAACACTTTTTATGGACAAGATTACAGTGATGACTAACATGATTTCGATAAAAATGGTGCACCTCTATTAAAGTAATTTATTATAAATTAAAGTAAATCGGTTATTTATGAAAAAATAATACTAAAATGTGATAAGTTACGTCGCTGGAACTCTTATTTACCTTTTTTTTTATAGTTTTTACAGCTTTTTACAGCACCATACGACATTATTTAAATAAAACAAACAAAAAATCTTTAGATGTTCACTCGCCGAGGGTGACCTTGTGTTTGTTGCGTCAAATCGATCCGCTACTCAACATAGTCTAAAAATTAGACTATGGGCGGCTAGCCTGCCGGTGCTTTTTGGACATATCTATTATTTTTTCATATCGATGGTACGTTGTCATAAATAAAATTTCATTAAAAATTGCTTTTAACGTAAAAAAGTCATGCGATTTGTTTTGTATTTGTGTTATTTCTTTTATTCTGTCACTAAATTTTTAATATGCCAACAGCTTCTCCCGCCTTAAATTCGGTTATCGGTGTGTGTATAACTGTAGTTATAGTTCGTTTAAGCTTGGTAATAGTTTTTCCCGCGGGACCTTTAAAAAATTTTGAGAAAAAAGTAGCCTATGTGTTAATACAGGGTGCCAGCTACCTCCATACAAAATTTCATCAAAATTGGTCAAACCGTTTGAGCGTGAAGAAGGAATAAAAACACACAACACACACTCACAAACTTTCGCCTTTATCAAATTAGTATGGGATCTAGGGAGCCAATAAACGAACCCAGCTATTTTCAAATAAGAAAAAAATTAATATCTAGCCATCTAAGGCGTTTATGCGCAATCGCGGCGTGAGGTAATACTAGCTTATGTTTCCACATATGGCCATTCGAGAGCTGTCCATCTAGCCAGTACTTTGGTTTTGTTGGTTTGGCACCATGATTTTTAATCTGATCTTTAACACCACAGATGATAGCCCACTGTATGAATCAAATGAATGATTAGGACGTTAATCTGTAATAGATGTTTGGCAGCAGCGCAGTTCATTATGTCGCGTACGATTTTTTGCAATCTCGAATTCAATTAAAAGGTGTGTATAGGTATAAACATACACACAGACGATTGTTATTTTTTTTAATCCCTGACAAAAAACTGACTTTATTTACATAAGATATATATTTTAGGAAGATGAGACCAGCTAACCGTGAACGGTCGGACACCTACCATGAAAATTGGTGTTTAACAAAACCTTCGGCGAGCGAGGCGGCTGGGGCGTGAAAATTTTTGCTTCACGGTTCACACCTCACGCCTCAAGGAGTCCCAGCTAATTATAGTCACCACCACAGCTTTAGGTGAGTAGAAGGTAGCGGTAGGAGTGGTCTCAACAGTAAAATTTTTTACAGGTTCCATGTTACTTGGATCTAATCTTTAGGGCTTAAATTAATTTGTCAAATATTTTACTGTTTTGTAGACAGCATAACGACTTATATGGTTAAAATATGACTATTATAAAACAGAGGCTACGTGGTTTAGGTTACAGCATTTATTATTAAGTTATATATATTATACCTAATACTGATCTGACACAAATTAAGTAATTAATAAAACCAAAACCGTGCAATAATAAATTTACATACTACATAGATACGTAATAATTTAGCTTTAGCTCTAACATACAAAAGTTCTACCTAAATATGAAATAACGCCGTTGTTTAATTTTTCGACCGCTTTCTAAATTGTCCTAAATATAGTGATATCATTAAAAACATCACTGCAAATATAAGTTAATTGAGTATAAATTAAATTGTGACTATTCACATTAACAACAAGTAAATGTTTATTTATTTATTTTTAAAAATGACTGCTAAAATTGGCCATTGAAAAGTATTTTGGCCCAAATACTTGTAGCAACTTTGGATATCCTGTAAGAATTCGGTGTAAAATATTTTTGTTATACCTACCTATAAAGTTATACATATTTATGTATGTATATTTAAATAATTATTTTTTACATATATGTATCTATGTGTTTATTTAATTTATGTATTCCAACCCTATACTGTGTGTTACATTATTGTTAATAGATATTAACCGTTCCTACATAAACAACTACCTTAAGCTTTCTGCATGACCCTAAGGTCGACTGGTTGATAATGCCTTAGGCATTAAATCCACCTATTGTATTTTATTGCAATAAAGTTTTAAAATAAATAAATATCTATCACATGACGTCATATAGATTATTTCTGAAAACTTAACATATAAAATCAACAGTATTTCATTGGCAAGACTTTAAAACGGAACTAGGCTGAGACAAAACAAATTTTTAGGTTACGACGCGTTAAAATACGCTCGCCAGGCAGGATACCTACATTTGTACCTACCAGTAGCACTAGATCCGTAAAAGAAACCTGAAAAAATTCTAGCCCATGGTAATGCAACCCATTGTTTAAAGACTAGACTCCATAATAAGAGGCAGAGATGCGTTTATAGACCACGTAGCAAGCAGCGCCGCGTTGCCTCTCAAGAATACCAAGCGCAGATCTAAGTTGCCGCGTGACTAACCCGCTTGTAGGAATTACCAACCATTGTATGCTAAGCAGTTCAACCTACAACGCACGAATCTAGTTTCATTCATCATATTATATCGATATATCTAGCTAGATTCTTTGTTTTCATTTGTTTACGCCAAGAGTAACAGCTGACGTAGGTATAAGGCTCGAAGGACCAAAACTGTCGAACTATCGTTTGTGTCTCTACAGCGATTTATATACCGTGAGTACTGAGTATCCTTAAATAAAATTTATAAACAAGATTACAACCAGGCAAGTCTTGTTAGGTAAAAACAATAATAGTTATATAACAACTGTTGTTATTAAATAAAAATATGTGGTATCAGCTGTTATTAAGCTTCGGGTCGTTTATGTAAAGAATACCGTCTGTTTACACGAAATTATCAGTGAAATTCGATAATGAGGTCATTCCAGTAGTATAATTTGCCACTATCTCTCATAACAACGTTATTTTTAACAGTGAAACACGTGTAATGATATGAGATACGTTCTACCTCATTATAAACACCTCATATTTTGGGTAATTTTTTTTTAGGGGGAAAAATACGTCGACTCGATTTATTCACTTTCTAAATTATTCACTTTATTTTATTAACAATTGATTAAAATAGTTGTTTTATTTTAACACTTTGTTTTATTAAAAAAAATATGATTAAAGTATGTATAGACTATTCCACTAAAAAAAATTAGGTGGAATAGTCTATTAGGTATGGCACAGGCATTTCCTTGACGATTGTCGAGCTGGTGGTCACTTGAGTGTCAGAATTTTTTGTCATGTGCACTGAGAAAAATTTACTTCTATAAATAAATTAAAATAACAGTTTCTAATGCCCGCTAATACTGGTTTATGATAATATTAACAAAAGTTTGCTTCAAAATACCCTCGCCATAAAGTTATGACTTTTACGAAAGTTTATTGATAATAATTACATAATGGACTTTGCAAATGCTTGCAATACTGAAAAACTACAATTTATGAAACATAATAATTGATTTTGAAATTGGCTTTATTGATAATATTGTAATCATCAAAATGTAATTACAACAAAATATTTAATAGAAAACAACATTCAAACATTGTAATTTTAACTGTTTCCGTTTTGATATCAAGTAATTATGCGTCTGACATTGTTACAAAACGTTAATTCCAAAATTTCCAATGTTTGAAATTCCAAAAATAAAAAACCCAAGTGTTTAATTTTATTAAAACTTAGTAAAGATTCTTAAAACGGAACATTTATAATTAATTTGAATATAAGGTGCCTATGTTTCGATATGAAATATTAATCAATTTATTGTGAAAATACGTTGCCAACACGTTTAAAAGCATATTAGATAATATAAACTGAACTTTAGATATTATATAATCGATCGAACATTGTTTTAAAACGAATATATCTTTAAAGTTTTGAATAACACGGAACTGTACGAATTTCATTTATTATTACGATATCACAGTTTATATTTGAATGAATAGTTAGATAACATGTTGATTATTTTATCAGGTTTTGATAATTCACATGTGCCAAGAAAAAAAAGTAGATAAATAAATAATCATAAATAATAACTTAATTAAAAGGTAAATAATTGTATTATTACCTCCATTTTATCAATAATAATAGAAGGTCTGTTTGATATTGTTAGCCCTGTTTGTAATTCTGAGGTAGTGTTTACGTACGCGCACGCGTTATTCAAGGAAGGCTTCAATCAGCGGCTGAGGAAGACACAAGCGTATGTTTTCAAAACGTACGGTTCAAAGAAAACTGTGTTAATGGAACCTGGTATAATTTACTTACATACTTTAATTACACAAATTATCTGCGGGCTATGGGTTTTTAGGGTTTCGTATCTGAAAAGGCAAAAAGGGAACTCTTCAATATAATTTCGTTGTCCGTGTCCGTTGTGCTTAGCTATACCTGAAGGTATCAGGTTTTATGACGCAAATAAATCAAAACTTTAGAATCGGTTAGTACTTCCGTTGAACTAGAATTACGAAATTTGGCAAGAAGCAAAGAAACAAGCAAAAAATGACAAGTACCTAAAGGAAAAAATACGAAATTCAAATTATATTTAATTTAAATCACGTAGTTTTTTGCGATTACAATTGCTGTTAGAGAAGTGACCGTGACGTAGTCAATATTTTATTCAGACTGAGTGACAAGTACGGAACCCTCACTCTGGGAGTCAGAGTCGCACTTGATCGTTTTTTCGTAAAAAATCCCACCGCACCGCCGCAGGTGGCTATTCAAATATTTTTTACCGTGTCATTCTTTTTCTTTGAAAAGCAAAATGGCGTCATTAATTTTGTTCAAATAATGGAAACTCAGTTTGAAGAATAGCAAAGGTTGTAGGGCTTTGCAAGTTTTGAAACAGTGAAAAGGTTAAAAGTAACAAAAGGTCTGCCTTTAACAAACACTAAACACTAGTATTTATTGATAAATGATTTACATAGGTGTTATATTTTACAAAAGATATTTTCGAAACATTTATTGTAATGAAAAAAAAATGGCGTTTACTTTTTTAAATGTAAAGCTAATAAATGAGTAACAGTTTAATTTGGCATCGATAGAAATTGAACAATGCGAAGTATGTAAGTTAAAAAAAAGTTTAGAATGTAACTATTTATATATTTTTGCTGCTTTTATAGAAATGTCTTTTACAGACTAACGCCAATATACGTATTAATGTATTTTTGCTCGTATGTGACTTTATTTTAAAAAGAAATTGGATATTTCAGCAGCTGCAAAAAACACAATAAAGTTTATTTAGCAGGTTTTACTTAAAACCTATGAAAGTAGCTTTAAATTATTGAAAGTCATAGTTCAGACGTCAGTCAAAGTCATGATGTAGAGATATCGATAATTTTTTTTATTAATTTTCATACAATTATTTCTCGAAATTTTCGCATTTTCTTGAAAAACGGAAATATACTTCCCTTTTTGTGTAATGAAGAAAAAGTATTTATTCGCTTGCTTCCTCAGTCATCATGACGATAAGCCATACCAATATTTGTGGTACTACGGAGTAGGGTAGATGCCTGCAGTATATAGTTAGTTATAGAAATGTATCTATATTCAGCGTAAGTTTTATTTTGCAGGTGGGTACCGCTTGTGCTATTGTATGTAAGTTATTATTAGTGGGTGTTAGTACTAGCCGGTGGCAAGGCACGATAAAATTAAAAGGCAACAATGAACTTGAACGATGCGTGGTGTGCGCGCTACCGCTGGTGACGTCACTACACGTGCGCGTGCGCGCTCAACGATATTGTACCGCGCAAGGCCGTCTCTGGCCTAGGTATACTTATTGAGTAGATTTAGCTTATTGACGACTTTTACTTTGGATTAATTCTTGTGATATGTTAGGTATAATAGGGTGATTACTAGTCCAAGTGCGGATCCACGTACAGCTTTGTAGGTTTAGTCAGGTAGATAGTAGATAGAGCTATTCTAGCCAGCTAAACCTAAGTTTTGGCTGTTACGTAAACATAAAATTCAACTATTTATAGACAATTTAATATTTGCAATGCTTTTTCACACAATTGATTCTTTAACAAATAATGTCCATAAGAAACGAGATGTTTGAAATTTATATTATTACAATTTTATAATACAGTGCCAGTTGCCTGCTAAATAAATAATATGTACATACAAATCAGGCATTAAACTATTCATTCACGTTCTCAGAAACGGATAAGGAAAATTTGTACCCAAAATAACAAAAGATCAAATTAATTGTGGGTTTATTATATGTAAATATTTGTCCATTACTTATCCCATACATCTTTTGCCTATATCACAAGGCCGTGGCGATTCATATTGTTGGCGGCGGCGGAGAGAGAGATCCAGAAGACATATAGTGCAAGAAACCATATTGAAATGGTGTGAACTTCCAATGATACAAGCGACCAAGGTCGGAAGGTCAGAAAAGTTAGTTTCACTGAACATATAGATAAATTGCAGGTATCTACTATTGGAAGTAATAGTACTTACCTACTATCTCATTTATTTTGAATCTACTTTCAAAAAAAGGCGGCCCTTAATTTCGTCCTATACTAATATTTTCATAACACAGATGCAGTCTAAAAATTAACCTCGAGCCAGGTTACAGGGAGTCTCAAACAAAGAATAGTAGATTGTATTACAGGAGAGCAAATTAGTATTTTTATGACGAGGGTGCAATTTTGAATTCAGAACGTAGCGAAGGATTCTAGAGTGAAATCCCAAGCATAGTGAGGAATTCTAAAGTAGAATCCTGAGTGTAGTGAGGGATTCAATATACTTCGCCCTAGCTAAAAATACCGAGTGATACACTCTACCTTTCATCCTTCTTAGCAGCGCAAAACAAGAAAACTAGTTCAGTGTGGTCTATACAAAGTCCTTGATTGAACCATTGCTCTAATCTGTGCATACACAGTCAACAAACTCAATGTTTATTTTTGTTTAATTATGAATTTAATCCATAGAAGTCAAAACCAAATAAACGAAATGTCATATCACGCCTATTATACGCGCCTTTATTTTAAGTACTAAACCGCGTATACATAAAGGCTCACAACTACTTTTCGGCATTGACCGTACCGAACTAGTCGAATTTTCGGTGTTTTGTATGAAATTTTAATGAAATCCCGCACACCGCGAATCGCCGCCGGAAAAATTGGAAAGGCTAATTCGGTTTGGTGCGAAAAGGTTCGATTAATACTTATTCTGAGTATATCAATATGGTTGTCTGACTAAATAAAACACCAGAATAAGAGAGTTGATATTTTCTTATAATTTTATGACTATTTGACCAAACAAGTAAACCGTTAATTTAAACATAAAATTTCTGTCTTGATGTTTACACTATGCATCAATAATGTGATGATGATGATTGGCTTGGATTTCATTGATGGAAGTCGAAGGCTATCAGTTCTCGCTCTACCCTGATGAAAACTAAGGACCGTCTCGGTATATTATTTGGGCGGTAAGATGGTAGTCAGCGAGATAAATGACCTTAGGAAACTTTCATCCCCTATTATCCAAAACTGAATCTCCAACTTAGTAATTAAATATATAAATTCTAAGTAAGACACCAATTAACAAAATAACTTATACTTACTTAAACTTTTACTCCCTAAGAGGTTTAACTTTTAAACATTATTTCTTATTATGTTACAAAGAGTTACAAAAAGATGTTACAAAAAAAAGCCTACTTACTGTTCCTGACTTGAGTACCTTTAGCTTTGCGTTGATATAAGTCTACCAGGTCCTTTTTGTGTAATAATAGACATACATATTTTTCTTACTATTTCCACATAAATATAGGTATAATTAGGGCATGCACCCGGGTAGACCCGGTTCCTAAGTTAGCCGGGTATACCCGGTTCTGGAGTACATTTTATGGAACCGGCTCCGAATGTTTGTGTTGCCCGGTTCCCCCGGTTTTCTAAAAAAATTAAAAAATAAAATAAGTAAGCATGTAAAATCGATCAGTTTGTCTGTGCGCATACGCATTGTTGCCAGCTCCCTTAGCGACACATGCGCATAGTATATTTTAATTTGTTTTAAAACATTTGCAATGTTTGTATGTATGTAAGTTCGGGTCAAATTTTGTAAGTGAATTTTAAAGAAGTTATCCTCAACCGATTGAAATGAAATTTTGCATACACGTTAAGTTTGGATGATAATTTATGGTGAGCTAAGTGACGTAATTCTAAATCTAATATAGTGGACAGCCCAAGATGGCTGACTTGATATTTTTGTTTACTCCCATGATATAGGTATCAAATGGTTTGTTGAGTAGAATGCGAATAAATATTTGAATGATAAATATCTAGGTCTGCAGTGTGTCAGTTTATAGTTACAATTTTATAGTTCAAGAGTGGATAGCTTTTTAATAGTTTAAAAGTGTATAGCTTTTAATAATTCAAAAGTGTATAATAATATCTAGTTTTTTATACAAATGGTTCAAAAAAAGATTTCTAGTTAATTAAAAATTTTACAAAATTTTGGAAATCCTCAGATATATATATTCGGCTCAGGATTATGACTAAGAAATTTGACAGTGATTGATCAGTAAATGTCAAAAACAAATGAGAGATTCGTTTGTATTAAGACCGCTGCGAGGCACCGCGAATCGTAACCTCTTAAGAATCAGATAGTATTTATTGTATCGCTATATTAAACTCCGGACGGTGAATACGAAAACAAAACACTCGTCACCTACAGAAAGACGTGCGCAGGCGCAGCGCAGTGCCATTTATGAACAACTGAAACGTCGCACTTGTGCTACTCGCGATTTACGCGAACGTTTAAGTGCCAAATTTTTCGTTTGCTGGATCCGCGTTTTTAAGGTTGCGGGATCCAGCAAGTTAATAAAAGCAGTGGGATCCCGTTTTGCGGGATTGCAATCCCTATTCCCAGATTATGCTTAAAGTAAAGATAATATTAAGAAGTAGGGCGGTGGGGCGTAGCTTAAAACTATAACAGTAGTAAGTTAGGTTAGCATAAAAATTTATAGACATAAGTTCATACCTACTTCTATCTGTGTCTGTGCAATATGCAAGTAATATGCTTCAATTTTCCAATAAAGAATTTATTTATTTATATTATGTCGTAAAACGTACACTGCTTCGATTCATCCATACTAAATGGAAATCCATACTAATATTATAGTAATTCTGTCTGTCTATCTGTTTCCTCTTCACGCTTAAACTGCTGTACCGATTAAAACAAAATTGGCATGGAGATATTATACATAGGCTACTTGAAAACGTCAAATGCCAGTCGGATTTTTGTTCTATACTAGAAATCCTACACCAATAACCGAAGTTAGGGCGGATGGAACCGCGGGCAAATTTGGCATGGAGATAGTTTAAGTCTAGGGGAAGGACATAGGCTACTTGAAAAAGTCAAGTGTGAGTCGGTTTTTTTATATTATTAAGGAGTTGCCGTTGCAATCTTTTACCGATAACCGAATTTTGGGCAAGTAAAACCGCGGGCAAAAGCTAGTATAAATATAAATGCGAAAGTAAATCTGTTTGTTGGTCTGTCGGTCTGTCTGTTACCACTTTACGCTTAAACCGCTGAACCGATTAAGATGAAATTTGGTATGGAGATAGTTTTTATCCCGAAAAATTCAAAAGTTCCCGCGGGAATAACTATAACCGAGCATAGACGAACTATAGCTACAGCTATAGCAAACTCCATTAGTATATTTAAGGGGTTGGTGAAATCCTACGCCGATAACCTAATTTAGGCCGCTGGCAAATTTAGTATAGAATATCTTTATCTAGTATTCGATAGTTTGTGTAGCTGATCTGACATGCATGACAGGCATTTCTCAAAGTCGAAACTTTGTTCCTCATTTATTATCTTTCCATATACCACTAGCGTACATTTGCCTATGTTAGGACAGAAAATGCGATGTAATGTACCTAATAGAAAATATATAATAAAGGAATAAGGCTGAAGGGCCCCAAGTTTAGGCCTTCGAAGCCGAGCCAAAAGTCCCCAGAAAATAATACCAATTTGCTACGCCAATAGTATAAATAGCATGACATTACATACACAATTATGTACTATACTTATAACAACAAAAGTATTCAGGTCATAAACTAAATTTAAATCCACGCAGTGAAAAAAAATTTTATAAAAAAAAGAACTAAAGTATTTCAAGAGAAAGTTGTTTAAATAAAAATAACTTCGCAATAAAATTTAACAGCATACTTGTATCTGGCATACATTATCGATACATCTGAATGGATAATGAATTCTTGATCTTATGGCAATCTAGAGTCGTTGAGTTACTACCTTGCGATGTTGACTTGGTTATGCAAGGTTTCCTAGATCTTTTAGATGCACTGCCTTGCAACAGTTAGGTAAGGACGTAAGTAACGCTTCATTTTACCTTGCACAATGTTTATATCTAAAATACAAATTGATTGCGTGTACCTATGCAAATAATTAAGTATATTTCAGACTGTCTGTCTGTCTGTATGTACTGTTACTACATACATAACTGATAATGAGGTAACGCAAGCCATAGGTCAAGTTATATAATTCGGCGAACACTTACCTATACATACATAGGTTGAAGGTATTTTTAATTGCTCTTACACATTTCTTTCATTCAAATGTGGGTTGATATCTACCAATCGAGCCATGTTTTTTTGACGACGGTTAACGATTGGATATTTTTATAAGTTGTTTGTACGCGGTATCATCAAAAATAACAGAACTGATTTTGATGGTATTTCCGCCTTTCGACTATTTACTTAGACGAAGTCATCGGCAAAAGCTAGTTACTGTATAATATTGACGTCAAATCTGGTCCAATTTAATGTTCTTTGTCTCTATTGAGTTTTTGTATTCACTACTACCTTACTATAAAATTCTAATAGCGTTGTATTTGAGATACTTTTATACCTCCATATAGCTAACCCGTTGAACATTGTTTTGCTTTAGCTTCTTTTCCTTATATATGTCGGCGGCCGATCGTAAAATCTGCCAGATCACGAAATTCCTAGGCAGAACTTAAAGTATGGAATAGAAATTATTATATGACCAAAACAGATTATTATATGAAGCTTGGCTGGAACGCTCCGCTCGCTTTGCTCGTTCCGCATCTACGTTTACAAAAGAGAAACTGAACCTTATCTATCATACATGAATTATACAGTGCGATTTCTGTTTCTTTCGTTTCCATACTTTACGATCTGCCTAGGAATACCGTGATCTTGCGGATTTTATGATCGGCCGCCGACATAGACATGCTTGGAAGATTTAGCCCAAGTCCATCTGAAATAATGTACCGTCAAATAGTGCAGTGATTCCCTTACAGAAACTTACAAAATCAGCTCCATCTCTTTATTAATATCTATCTATCTATATATATATATATTGAAATGAATCCCTATTACCTTGGTCACGCCATCACGCGTGCACGGCTAGACCGATTTCGTTTATTCTTTTTCTGTTGTGTTTGTTATTGTCAGGAGAAGGTTCTTATGAAAAAAAAAAACTGTCAAGTGCGAGTCGGACTCGCGCACTAAGGAAAACTTGAAGACGGCTGGACCAATTCGGGTAATTTTTTTTGTTGTGTTTGTTAGTGTTAGGGCAAGGTTTTTATGAAAGAAAAAAACGATCAAGCGCGAGCCGGACTCGCGCACTTAGGAAAACTCGAAGACAGCTGGACCATTTCGGGTAATTTGTTTTTGTTATGTTTGCTAATGTTAGGGTAAGGTTTCTATGAAAGAAAAAAACGGTCAAGTGCGAGTCGGACTCGCGCACTAAGGGTAAACCGATTTTAATGAAATTTTGGTAAGATGTTATGCACACGACGGGAAAGGTTTATGAGAAAGAAAAAAATGGTCAAGTGCGAATCGGAATCGCGCAATAAGGGTCAGCCGATTTTAATGAAATTTTGGTAAGTTGTTATGCACACGCCGGGGAATGTTTCTGAGAAAGAAAAAAGGGTCAACTGCGAGTCGGACTCGCGCAATAAGGATGAACTGATGGTAATGAAATTTTGGTAAGTTGTTATGCACACACCGGGGAATGTTTCTGAGAAAGAGTCGGACTCGCGCAATAAGGGGAAGCCGATTGTAATGAAATTTTGGTAAGTTGTTATGCACATACCGGGGAAGGTTTCTGAATTCGTACAACCCTTTCACAATAGGTTGTTCCGGAGAAACTACGTTCGCCGGGTCAGCTAGTTAATATTATAAATGCAAAGTAACTATGTCTGTCTGTTATCTCTTCACGCTTAGACCGCTGTACCGATTGAGATGAAATTCAGCATTGACATAGTTTGAGTCCCGAGTAAGGACATAGGCTACTCGAAAACGTCAAGTGTGAGTCTGTTTTTTTTTCTGATTGAGGAGTTGCCGTTGAAATCCTGCACTGATAACCGAATTTAGGGCGAGTGGAACCGCGGGCGAAAGCTAGTATATGTATACTATATTATGTAGTTATTGTGACCACGGGGAAAATGCAACTTATTGAATTAGTTGGAACACTCCTTGTAGTAGATAACAGATTAAGTTGCTATCTCTATCTGCTATCCAGTGTTTAATTTTTTTTCACGATTTTTATAAGTCTAAGAGCAAAATTTATTCCAATGAGAGGTCAGCCATTTTTTTTTTCTTTGTATAGTTTGAAGGACCTTCCTAACATTAAAGCAAGATATTACCTAAGAAGTAGGATAAGATGAAATTATTTTTAAAAAATTGACGATTAATTCATCTTGTATATATAACAAGTTTTATCACTATTGTCTAGAAAAGGTAGTTGCATTAGCCCTTCAACATTGGTAAATCTAACTAACCTGCGATATTATAAGGTCCATAATAAGAAAATAGGTATTTTGATAATTACTTACACCAATTTTTAGCTTAAATTTTTTGGTGTTTGTCATATTTTACCTTTAGAAATAAAAAGAGCAAAATCGAAGGCAATATTTAAAAATCTTATTATTGCTCATTACTTAAAGAACTAAAATAACATCACTACCTATATTTGTTTATATATATTTACTTATACGTAGTACTATTATAATTATATTTATTATACATGTGTATTCATATATGTACTTCTATTTATGTATATTTATACATACATTATTCATATATGTTATTTATGTGTAATTATTTATTTTATATGCATTATTGTATTATATATATACTTCTTGATAACTGTATCGAAACACAGCTACTATACTTTGTTTAACTTTATTATTTCCTCTACCCAAAGGTTGTCTGGAAGAGATCGCTTTAAAGCGATAAGACCGCCTTTTGTTTTTCTCTATTTGTAAATATGTTTTGTTTGTAAATTTTTTTATGTTGATGCAATAAAGTATAATAATAATAATAATAATTTACATTTACCCCGTTAAAGGGTTATTGCAACTAACTATATTGGTTATAGTTGGCAAACATTATAATTAACTCTTAATGAAATGCTTGTGTCTTGTTGTCATATTAAGAGAATTCATTAAAGTACATATAAAATATTTTTTTTGTAACTCCATCATTCTTATAGACGATATTAAACCAGTTTAAATTTTAGATTGTTTTTGTTTAGTTACAATAGCGTCCACGCACCTTATAGAGATATCATATCACAAAAAAAAAACTCCCACTCGACCTTACGTTTCGGTACATTGATAGATACATTTGTTGTTTATAATGGATAGCAGAGCAAAAAACGACACGACACTAAATTGACACACTAATAAAGTGTCACATATCACTATTTTTGTCAAAACTGTCGGCCGTCATGAATATTCCCAATAAAAACCTAATACCTATAAATTTAATGAAATTCAAGAATGAATACAAACTTAAAGTAAAAAAAAAACCAGCATATTATTAAAATATTTACTTATAGATTCAATTTTATTACCTATTTATAATAAATAGGTATTGTAAAGCTGTAGATTTTACAGTAACATTTTAAGAAATAAAAGCGAAAAAAAAGACTGTTGTTCTACAACAATATAAGCACATATTGTATTATAGATACATAACTGGTACAGAACAATCATAATTACTTCGCATAACGATAACATTCCTTCTATTAAATGTAATTACTACACTATAGGTACGTGTAATCTTTCATTTCGAATACATAGTCGAGACTAATAAAGCCACTTTGTTGGTAATATGTACTTACATACCTACATATAGTATGCATCGGTTTATGCTTTAGATATTTAATTTGGGTAGGGGGTTCGAAATCTGCTTGAGTAATATTAAAAAAAATGTTACCCAATTTTTTTTTTTTGAGTTCAAACCTTTACGCTATATACTGTTTAAGCTCTTTTGTTAAGTAGGTAATAGAATGCGACATTTTCTTTGTTCCCAGAAAAACCTACTCCCGTCGGAACTCTTGATTAGGAAAAAAGTGTCCTATGTTATTTTCTGTATAGTGAAAATACAGACAAGAATAGAGAATGGTAAAGGATACAAATTTCGGACTTTCACAATAAAAACTCTACATTTACTTTACTCTAAAAACTTTAATGAATAATCACATGTTTCTTAATGGCTTTTGCCCGCGGTTCCATCCGCCCTCAATTCGGTTATCGGTCTAACATTTAAACGGCAACTTCTCAATTATAGAAACAAACCAACACACACTTGACGTTTTCAAATAGCCTTACCCAGAACTCAAACTATCTCCATGCCAAATTTAATCTTTATCGGTACAGCGGTTTAGGCATGAAGAGGTCACAGACAGACAGAGGTACTTTCGCATATATATTGTAATATTTATATGGATGGACGTAAACATGTACGTAACGGTACAATAAAGTAACCCAAATGATTCAGGTAAATTGTGTATGATGAATGAGTATCTATCTAGTGATTTGCACACAGGTGTTTTTATCATTTTCCACTGATAACATTGTTACGATATACATACATAGTATGTTCAGTATGTTCATTTATACCTACTTATTATTATTTATGACGTATGTATGAATAACTGATAAAGAGATAAGTATTGTTAACTTTTTATTTACCGCTCGTGTATGATTTAGATGTCATCTTTATCAATTTCTGTAAACATTCATGTAACCAACATGTAACATATTTCAAGGGATATTACCTAAGTACCTATCAAGCTTTCTCAATATAAAATAAAATCTAATGTCGAGGTAAGTAACTACTAAGCTGAAAATTATATATATTTTTTGCGTTATGTCGATAAAATAGTGACATTGTTCCATTATTATACCTACCTAACAAGCAAAACGAGGAAAATTCAACGCAAGAATTTACTACGTTTTATACTTACAAATAAAATTATTAACGAACCACAAACACCGATAAGTCTACTACTAGTACTTTTGTAAGTAAGTACAAATATTTTATGACTGGTACGCAGTTGACCTTGGTATATAATAATACTAAATACTACTTACCTGCTAGATTTTATTTTAAACAATTATGGGCAGGTTACCTTACCTACCTACTACCTTTCATCGTCGATTTAACAGATAAGTGGTGTTTTGTTGATTACATTATGCGCCTAATGTCAATAATCCAACCAAAGAGAATGCGCCAAGTTTTGTACAGTGTGTAATACAGAATTTATGTATTTTTAACTTTTCTGGATTACGAAATTAAACGCATTGAAGCAGTGAACAGAACGCACCTACAATAATGCGGAATTAAGTAGTACAGCGTAGATGTAAACCTTCGTCAGGGGTGACCCGTATATAGCGGAACTAGCAGAGCGCTACATTATTTTTAGTTTTTGGATTTTTTGCACAATATAAGATAAAAAATTATAGACATACCTATATACACAATATTACATGTATACGTATCAAATCTATAACCTCTTTGAAATCGGTTAGTAAAAATGAAAGTTTTCATAAAATTACTCTTATACAAATTCCTTTATATGATATAATATGAGTTAAGTTACATCCAGTTTATGAAATAATAACTATCTTTAACACTGTTTTCTTTATATTTTACTGACCGAGTAAAGTCAAAAATATTGTGTATTGTTCCGTCAAAAGAACTAAATATAATATGATGCATCTAAAATACAACATATTTTTTCAAACAAAAACAGTAAATATTAAAAAAAACCGACAAAAAAAGGGTAACCTGTCCTTTAGTGAGTCATTTTAACCCTAACGTGCACGTCGTTACTCACGCGTAAAGTTTACTCAAGGTTGTCACTCACAACAGACAGGTGTGTGACACATTTTCTCAAACGCAATAACCTAATTTTATTTTGGCTATCCTTTCTAAGGATAAGATTAGACACACCATAGATTAGTGAATCCGCTCGTATAAAGTAAATATTATACATATATGTTTTTGTTCATTGCCAAAAATATATCTGAACCGGTAAGAATATAGTATAGTATATAATTTATATGTATAAGTATTTTTAAAGTAAACAATAGTACGTGCTCTATTTTCATAATGCCGAATGAATATAATGAATGCAGATATTTAATAATTCGAATATATTTAATATGTAGACTATATTAGAATGTTAGTTACAGTCATGACCTTTGTGTGAAACTTATTTTTATAATTTCCTATATAATCGAAAATTAAAATATAAAGATGCCGCTCAGTTAAAAAAACATAATACTGTATTTTATATTCTGTTTAATTTATATAACAATTTTTTTTTGACATTACACACAGCGCTATTTGATTCTACACTTAGCACAGCTTTTACTATGGATACCAGACAACGGATGCAGTTATACATATAATTATTTACTTTTTTTTTCTAAATAGATTCATATTATACATAGAAAACATCCAGACTCAAGACAAACACCAATGTTCTTCACTTGAATGTTTAACCCACGCCTCTCGATTCAGCAGTCGCAAAATGGCACTGAGGCCTTAAGTATCAGAAGTCAATTTAACGTCATATTTTTTTCCTAACATCAAATGCAGTTGCTAATATACGTAACTTCCAGTCGGTTGAAGGATAGATCTATACGTATTCATTCGTAGTGGGAATGTTTATCTAAATTATTACTACTTGTATTCCATCAACCTCTTATCGAATGTTGCATTCTTGCATAAGATTCTTTCGCAAACTTACTGCTGGTGGCGTTCGCGTTGTGAATGCGTGACGTAATGCCTGATTGCCGACAGTGCCAGCTAGACTAGCCCATTGATTAGACAAACCTGTGAATGTAACTAGTTACTTAATTCAAACTAATATTACGGATAACTTTAAATTATGTAAGTACTAGTTTAATATAGCAAAGAACATTTTGATATCGATTAAAACACAGTTTATTACTGTTTAGTTTTTTATTAATATAAGTGAATAGGTAAATATTAATCAACCCCTTTTATTATGTTATTGTTTCAATGTAACAATGTACTGTAAATGGACATTGTAATGCATTTAGACATGAAAAAGCTATAATTTTTTTTAACCTTTTAGCAATATTAAAATTTAAAGACTAAATCATGTGTTCCATAGTCATTATATGGCTTCGTTCGTACACAATGTAATACATAATACTTAAGTTCTTTAAGAAATTCTACGTTTTTAATATTATATTTTTTGCTACTTATAAACACTGCCGTCCTTTACATGTTTCGCAGAATAACCTGTGTGTATTCAAATTCAGATTTCGCCACGCAATAAATATTTATATATACATATCTTGAAAACAAGATATGAATTTTTACATGTTGCGTGTATCGTTTTTACTGAAGTCATTTTGCTCTAATATTGTTAATCAGATAATTTCATTGCAAAATTATAAGATTATGTACAGAAACGTATTACAATAAGACATCAGATTTGACACTATAAAAAAGCAGCATTCGTCGCACATAAAAATACTAAAATTGCAAACCCTTAAATGATAAAAGGTCATGTCGGACGAACAATAAACTTGAAAACGATTTAAATTTTACTTTTTACGACAGTTACAAAAATATATTTATCTATAACTGACGGATTAACTAACGCACAGGAAAAATGGCCTATGTTAGAAACTTGAAATTTTAAATACGTTACATTGCGACGTAGGTTTACACTTAGAAAGAATTTAGCGAAATTCATTACCTAAGATCGGTATATAAACCATATTAGAGTTTTGGAAATCATCACCTGAGGGGAGATACAGGGGAGATAATAGAGAAAGAAAATTTGTATAAGAATTACTCTAATCCAGGAGATAAAATAGTATTATGAAACTAAGAAATAGAAGATATACAGTTTTAATTAATAAAAGGTTAGCAGATAACTAGTTTTATATTTTACTCTTATGCATTTTTAATCACACTGTTCATACGGTACTGCAAGTTGTTCATTATTATTTAGATGCAAGAATAAATAAACATAAAGGGGTTATTTTATAAACAAACAGCCGACAAGATACTAAATAATCGTTTATAAACATCCCACCCTTAAGACATAATCAACTGTTTATAGATCAATAATGTTCTAAGAAACAAACCGATGTAGAGTTTATAGTAACATATAGATGTTGAAAAACAAACAACCTTCAATCACTAACAGAATCTAGTTTAGCAATTAGTTTCAACAGGGACATTTAAATCTAAATTAAGTTTATTTAAACATGGTATTATATTTTCGAAAAGTATTTTTCTAATTACCATAAAATCTATGAAAACTCACATTTTTCACACTAATTAAATTTTTTAGTAGGTATGTATATTAAAACTAAAACACTGAAAGTCTTATAACGTTATTGTGTACATTTTAATCTATTGCTGAAACTTAATCATAGCATCCATTATAGGTATAAGGAGTTTATAAAAAAGAACGTGCTTATACACCTTCGTATTAGGTAGCTACCTATTCAAGTTATTAGTAAGTAATGTAAGGTGACAGATGAGTTCATATTTTGAACACGATAACATCAACTGCAGACCAAGCTGTAATGTGAAATGACGAGGTGCTCCAAATGTTGACATAATGCAATAAGAAACCATGTTCTCGCATTCGTGAGAATTATAACTAACCTAATGTCATTATGTTGTGGATAATGCAGTGTTTTATGTATCATTTGTTCATTTTTGATTTAAACGTTACAAATCATAAAGACATATAATTTAATAAATATTTATTTAGAATAGGTATGCCACATATCTTTATGTTTAAAATTTACAAAATTAGGAGTTCCATTGAAGGAAACACTGAGCCTATTATAATCGACTATTGATAGGTAACTAATTGAAAAACGGTAAGTGTTTCTTACATTTTAAATTAACATATGCAGGCACGTAAATGTTTGACGATATTTTCAATTTAAAAATATCCTACACAATGAAGTTGTGTAGGTGAATTGTAATACAACCAGACGAAACTTCATCAATACTTAAATGCCATTTTCTCACCATCTACCTACTTATGCAACCAAACTTTGAACGTCTCATAAAAATGTCGGAAATTTACAGTACACATTACAGTAATTAAATGAGTATCTATTTATTTGGTTTATTTACATTCTATGTTGATCTATCGTGTTACCTAATTTAAATTTAAAATTGATTGTAAATAGCTTTCATTCATATAAATACATTAATTATGCGTGTTTTAGAAGCAAAGTATTTAGGTATGCAAGTGTTATCGCAGTTACACAGCTGATAGCGTCAGATATCGGTCCGTAGGCGGTAGCTTGCACCTTGATAACATGTAACGCACACATAATACAAATATCCACACATGTGAGTAACGCAATGTAGTACACATATGTATCTATATATGAATTTATCTCTATAACTAACCTGACTCTACACGGTACAAACCATGATCTCTTTGTTTCGTTTGCAACAAAGCGCTAACAATTGGCTATCCCACGAAAAAATTAGCTTATCTTGATTGCACTTGTAGTTATTTTTTCCATTTATAGCATTAATAGCTTTTATCTTTTACTCAATACATATTTATGTTAGGAACGATTGCCCGAATTTGCATATTTTATCCATAGAAATGAAAACTACCCATAATTGAATAATTTAGAAGTGGTGGTTCATTAAAATTAAGTTAAAAGAATTAAATGATTAGAATATCATCGCCATTCAAATAATCCAATACCTATCTTGTGTAAGTCTTTGTATCTTTAAGCAATTATTGAAATATTTTTAACATTACTTCATCACTCCTTTCATTTCAATATTTCAACACAGTAAAATAATCTTCGTCTGTTTACTAAAAACCTCATTTAACGGAAATGTAGAAACGAGTTCATGACTTAAAATTAAAGCGAGTTAGCAATCGACCAGGATATAAATAAGTCGTAAAGCAAATAATTTTGTACCTAATCTTGTAGTGCCGTTGTCGGGGTCGGAGTTTATCGGCTCGACCTAACTGCGTCGGCTGCGTACTTTTCCTACTTGCTCTAATTGTTGTAAAATAATTAATTAGCTCCTTCACAACTGTTTGTAATAAGAGAAAACGTAACTTAACAATTTGTCAAGTCTTCCTCTAATTGTTTTTATACTTATCTCTACAATAATGGGTATTCATTCGAGATTATCACGAAGTGTTATTCAATATCTTTAGAATTTAATGAGTGCGATTAACTTACTATTAGTCAAATACATAGGTATCAAAACTTATATAATTTGATACCTATGATACCTTATATTATTTTGTTATATGTTGTTTGGGTGTTCGTGTTTTAATGATGGCGAATACTCTTTTTTGAATGTTTTTAAAATAGACATGCAAAGCACCATTGTTTGGAATGTTAAAAAGCACAGTTGACAATGTCCCTAATATGCATCTTTGAGAGACCCTTGTGCTCTAGTTGTTAGATAAAAAACTTAGGAACCCAATTTTTTGGATTTATCCAATTGAAGAGTTATTTTAGAATGATTTCTGTTAATTCGTTTTATTTTAAAAAATACTATAAACTATCACACGTTATCAAACGCTTTATTACAGTTTATAAAAATATAAATTTTGTTAATGTGATTCAAAGTCCAGGCGAAATCATTATTATATTAGGCGAAGTCTAGGAATAAGCATATAAAGAAAAGACTTCAAATATACCTACGTCGAGAAAAAATATTTAAGTAGAAGAATGAAAAATATAAATCTAGTAGAAATTACAGGCTGGTAAAAGGTCTACGTACAGATGTCTGGGTAAATTCCATACAACGCTAACGTTAAAAAAATGTTGGTCGAAGAAACATCTATGTAGGTATTACTAAGCTCAGATACAGCTTATCAAGTGATTTACAGACCTTAAGGATTGATAGTGTTTACAGTCCAACTCAACAGAAAGCTAGCCGTCACGGCAGCCGGGCGTGCGGAGGCGGAACGTGCACACATGCGCACCGGCACACATGAGCGCAGGCTCACACAATCGCTTCACCCACACAGCGGTCGCCAGACGAAAATAAAATCCACTTGTATACGCCATGCAAATAGGAAGGTTGCCTGAACACGCAAGCCGAGATAGAATGAACGAAGAAATTCTTACGTTTCGTGGCACTGATGCAAGATGGTCACGAATCCAGCATCGCAGGCCGCGGGTCACAGCAGTAATCGCTAGTCGGAGATCTCATCCGAGGTAAGGTGCCGTCAGTCACTGTAACTGCTTTCGAAGCAAATGCAAATTTATGCGGGTGTGTCCACGAACATTCGGCACTCGCGACACCACAAGTCAATTTTGGTGCGGTTACACGGCAGGAAAATTAACGAGCGCAGATCAGAATGAATGATATCATAGGTCGGATTACGAGTAACGACATGAATCCAGAAGCGACGTCGGCGCGGGTCGCGGCGCGACTGGCAACGGCACTACGCGGAGCTCCGTGCGTAGTGAGTGGCCGTGAGGCGCGGGGACGAGGAAACCCGGCTCTAGTACGGCGGCTCGGCGCCCGGCCGGCGGCCTGGGAGGAAAGGGGGGAAGGATAGTCGGATTAATCACGTAGTAAGTGTGCCCCCCTGGACCGCGCTCCGCCTGCGGCGCCGCCTGAACCTGCCTGCGCTGGGCTCGGGCTGAAGATACATAAATAAATACTAATGCAGCATGAGTGCCCGTCGCCGTGGCAGACTGAAACCGGACACTTCTCGAGCGAAATGAATTCCTGCGTGAGCGTTGCCACCAAATCTCGGCCGTGTGTAGGCAGGTAGTAACATGTTCGTGCGTTACACACCTAGCGTCTATGCTAAGTGCTTCGGCATATAGGTACACAATCCTTATACATTATATCCTTCTATCACGGTGATTAGTGATATATAATAAATTGTGAGCTTTGATCAGGTGAGATTAGGCAGTCATGTCATCAGAAGTGGTTGTTTAATTATGTATATCCATGTGTTCAGTTTGACCGTGATAGGCACTGTAAAAAAATATTATTTAGCAGTTTTTTAATAAATGTCTGATGTAGCTAACTTATTAGGTAATCTTTAATATGGAAATCAGGTTCAATATGCTCTAGAAAATGAATTCTACGTATATCTAACTAAGGTAAGGATGTTATATGGATTTAAATAGCCACTTCAATACATGTAGTATTTATACTTTCATGATTTGCCTAAATCAATAAGTTATTGCTAAAAAGACTGGCCTAAAAAAACTCAAACAGATGTATTTTCTCCTAGATATCGAAATAAAAAAGCTATTGTAAAAAGATTCTATGGTTAAAAAGCAAAAAAGTAAAAAAAAAAAACAGCAAAATCCAGTGAGTAACGAAGCAGGCAAAGGGTTATATATATCTTACAGAATATCACAAAATTAAATCAACACTTTTGTCAAAACCTATGCGGGCTACGGATATTAAACCTTCTTAATTTAAAATTACAAAAAGTGGTTAAGCGTGAGTCGCCATATAAGAGACATTATTAATTTATTATTTTTTTTGCGAAGAAAAAGGCCAATGACAGCATTTTTCTCTAATTGTTACACTAAAATACAAATTGAAATCGGCAAGTTTCATGTAATATTATTTGATCGATGTGTAAAGCATATATTTTAATTTCATAAAGTGTGAATTCTTTCTTTTGCTGGCACCTGTGGTAAAATTACCTACAAGGCTGTGTGTGACGAAAGAGAAGGATTAGCAATAACGACAAGGAGTTCTATCACAACACAGCCTAAACAACATTTAATGAAATTAATGTTTTAGCTGTGGTTCTACTACCTACAGCGGTGAATTTGTTTGTTGCACTGTGGTACTACCTACAGTGCAACAAACTCAACCAGTGGTCAAAAATCAAGACATACAGTCGCCATATTAAAATGCGGTGAACTTACAACGACAGTAGCGACCAAACACCCAAGGTCAGTGGGTCAAAAAAATTTGTTGCACTGTACCTGTATAGTAGAGAAATATTTTCTAATAGCTTTTGCCCCCGGTTCCACCCGCCCTAAATTCGGTTATCGGTGTTTAAGATTTCAATAGCCAATCCTCAATTATAAAAGAAAACCGACTCACACATGAAAATTTTCAAGTAGCCTTATGGCCTTCCCCGGGATTCAAACTATCTCCATGTCGAATTTCATCTTAATCGGTACAGCGGTTTAAACGTGAAACTTGTTACACAAGTTAATAGATTACCTAACTTACGTAATTAAAGTCCTCTCTAAATTATACAAGCGTAACCGAAATAATACAATCCTTCTATTTAAAAATATCTTTCTTATTTCGAGTAGGTACCTATTGTTAAGATAGGTCATATTTCAAAGAACCTTACCAAATGCGAAACCTCGCCGTTTAACAATAGAACAGGGTTTTCCCAAACCACTGTTTCGAATTCGAAATGATTCTGGACCGGTTCTCGTATGTGCTTGTATATAAATTTCCATATCTCTACCACTCCCCACTATAACTGCGTGATCAAAAGAATTATTCTGACTCAGGCAACATAATCCTATCATATAGCATCATAAAATAGTAGTTTATTGTATTGTATCGCATTATAGTATATTATAATTTTTATTATATTTCAACACACTGGCTCGTAAAACAGCCTTTACTGCACCATTTTTAGCATTTTAATAGCGTCCATTATTACCGCACAAGACCGACTCTTACTTTCCATAGCTTTTTTTAATTTTTAGCAACAATAAATTAGGTATGCCTTTTTATTTTCGGTAAAATAAATCTAACGTGTTTGTTAAAATATATCAAAACTATTAGATTCCATTAAGTATAACGGGACCCTATTACTAAGAAATCGCTGTCCGTCCGTCTGTACTTCTGACACTAGGCTGCATCTCATGAACCGTGATAGTAAGACAGTTGAAATTTTTACAGATGATGAATTTCTTTTGCCTCTATTACAACAAATACTAAACAACAAAATAAAATAAATATTTAAAGGGGCTCCCATATAACAAACGTGAATTTTTTGCTCCTTTTTGCTTGATATTCATAACGGCAACAAGTAGGTACACTTGAAATATAAACGGAATATTTAGGTATATATTCATTTAAAAAATAAATAACTAAATTAAAATAAAACAAATATTTAAAGGGGGCGGTTTTGCTTTTCATTCATAAATCCCGCAAACTTTAAATTTTCCGGGATAAAAAGTAGCCTTTGTTCTTCTCCGTATCTTCAACTATCTCTGTGCAAAAGTTCAGTATAATTTAATACTCCGTTGTTACTATAGTTCGTTAAAATTCGGTTATAGTTATTCTCGCGGGAACTTTTGGATTTTTCGGGATAAAAACTATCCTTGTCCTTTACCGGGATTCAAAATATCTCCATACCAAATTTCATTTAAATCGGTTCCGCGGTTTAAGCGTGAAGAGGTAATAAACCAACGTACAGAAAGAGAGTTACTTTCGCATTTATAATATTAGAATGGATTGCAAAGGAATCATAAAAATTTCGGAATTTCATTTAATTTTTTTTGCTTGTACAATAAATAATAAGGACCCAGACTTCCATTATGTTTGTCGACTATTCGATCGATAACTTAATGTTTGCAAATTACGTCCAACGGGAGCTAAAAACAAGTGCAAAAATATTTAGACAAACACCTGAAGCTGGTTTTAGACATACAACATTGTTTTGGTTATTATAACATGAACAAATGAAATGAAAAAAAATACGATAGTGAAACGTAAATGCTTTTCACCTAGAACACCACGGAAGGGAAAACCAGCTAGTACAATTCGCTGGGCCTCCGCTTTGTAACCGAGTAGTAATTATGAGAAATTGACTATTTTTAATTTCAAATAAATCCACAATGAAACAAAAGATTACAAACTACAACTGTTTTATAAATATTTTCTATTATTTAAACTATGAATTGACTTGCCTGTAGTGTAAATAAGTGAATACAATATTTTTATTGATTTTTGCCTTGTTGCTGTAACAAAAAAATGTTTACACAGTTGATAACTTATTTTTAAAGTCTTTAAGCATAAAAAAGATAGTTTTAGCCTGATAGCACATATTTCTATTAAAAAACACCAGTTTTAATAGACAGTGTGAGACGGACTCAAACACTAAAAGTTCCGTAACACCATACAAATACTAAATCTTATGCAAAAAAATTAATACAATTTTGCCATGTTATTTTTTGACTAGGTTTTCCTGTAATGTATAAGTAAAAAATGTAAAATAATAAAAGTAAATAATAAGTAAAATATTTTCTGTTTTAAGTAGTTTCGGAGATAAGGTGGGCGGGAGGATTTCGACATACGAGTGACACCATGAGGGTTCCCTTGTTTTTGTTCGTACGTACAAAATCCTAAATAGAATTAGTAATTGTCTTTTAATCGAGCACATTCTTAATATAAAATTTATAGATGACGGTAGAATAGAATAAATATGGGGACCATAACCTGTTAAAATCAAAGGAAATAAGCTTTTGGAACAAGGTGACAAGTGACAAGATGGAAGGTATTAACAAGTACATTTAATTTTTTTTTTATACCATTAAGGTTGCAAACAAGCCTGTCGTTACCGTAGCCTATGGGCACTTGCTACACCAAGGGCATTACTCTAAAAAGGTAATCACTACCTTTTTGAAGAACCTCTTACTGTAAACCCTAGCAAAAATCTCGGCAAAAGTGCTAATTCCACAACCAAAGCGTTCGCGGTAGAAAATAATAATATCTCTAAAACCGCACTGTGCTATTAAGGTTCTATGGTTATAGGAAAGATTGAATTCCCTTCCGATGGAGACTTCAAAGGTTTGATTCCACTTTAACTTTGGGATCATCGACAATATTCTCAGACTTTAGTTGAACAAAGTCAAAAGGGCTAAGCTAGTATCTGGATAAACCCAACCAACTCGCGAATTTTGTTTGGCAATTTTTCAGATGTCTACATATATTAAAAATTTATTATAATACGGGATACATTGATCAACAGACGGGACCCATCATAATTCTATACCGGCACAATCCGGCTCTCCCGACTAGCTCCACCCGATCTGATACTCTTTTCTATCCAATATAGGTCCCTACTGATGGTCATAATCTTCCGTATTAGCATTTACATATATATTCAATTAATGTAGGTATCGATTAAGAAACTACTTCACATGACATCTTTTTCAGTTTTCTAGCAGTGGGCTTTTTGTTTTTTAATGAACTTTTGAAAAACTGTCTAATAAACTTCATGATGACTTGATATTCCCTATCCAACGATCGTAATAATATTACATCATTCCCACTTTACGCATATATAGGGGAGGTACTTACCTTTAATTTTTTTTTGGGATAGCTGTGCTATTCTAGATTTTTATAACAATGCGTTCAAGGGGTGTTATCTCCGAACTAACCGAACGGAAAATGACCGATAGAAAAAATACTGAATGTTGTAAAACTTTCTAGAAAACCTTGCAATTAATTAAAATTTTGTATTCTACGATACTCCACTAGATGGGGTAAAAATATAGGTATTTTTTTCTTAATTAGACGTATTTTTGTATAGGGTGTAGGTAATTAACTAACGTGTGCAAAATTTCAACTTCGTTGCTTTTCTAGTCTATGAATAACTTTGAAATCCTAAAAACGGACAGTAAAAAAAGATTACTTCAAATTTAAAAGAAACAAACGGTTATTTAGGCGACAAAAGCGTATAGTTTCCTACATCTATGAGAGCGGTGTGATTGTGATTCTATGAGAAGTAGAAGTCATTGTCTACAATTTATCAGTAGCCGGGTAGACGGTTTAGTTGCCGTAATCCCGACTCCATTGTGTTATAGAAACGGTATAAAGATAAGCTTTAAAAACATTTTTTTCGTCATACTTACCTCTGTACTTGTCGTCATCTTGTTACTTTTTGAGATTATTATATTTTATCAGGTTAGGTTTTATTAAGTGTTCTGAACAAAACCTTTTATTATAGGTTTTTGACGTCTGAATACTATACAAGAAATATTTACTTAAATACAAATGTGAATATTACTCTTTGAATCTGACGAAACCATACTCTTCGAGTTCTTCAGTCTAACCTATTCACTGCGCAATAGCTCCACAAAATTTACCATACTTTAGGAAGAGACAAAGCGAACCGGTGATTTATTTTGTCTTTTTATCAACGTCTGCTATTATGTTTGTTTGCGTTTTTTTTAACAAACCAAGACCTTAGTTTCGCTTTGTCTCTGTCACACTATGCGACCATTTTTTCTCATCTGGCTAGGAAACGCGCGGTCCAGTTCTCTATGTCTTTGGACGAAACCATATACTTCGAGTTATGTAGTTTGGCCTATGGACTGCATAATGGCATCACAAGATTAGCCTCACTTTTAAAAGATACAAAGCGAACGTGTGGTCTCTTTACTCTTTCTATCAAAGTCCGCCATTTTGTTTGCTTATGTTTATTAAAACAAGTCAGAAAGCGACAAGAGATCTAAGTTTCGCTTCGTCTCCGTCACTTTGGCGACCATTTTTTTTACATATGGCTAGGAAATCCACTGCCCAGTTCTTTATGTCTATGGACGAAACCAAATCAAAAACGAAAAAAACATTAAAGACGTATAAGTAGATTTGTTTTATATACTGCAGTATTCGTGCTCGTTTCTTCATTCTTTACCGTTGATACTTAGGTCATGCTAAAAGTTTCTAGATTCTTATAAAAGATCAGATATTATACATATGATGGTTTTCAAAGTATATGCCCATAAAATTCATACATTTTTGCATTCAATGGAACCATTGTAAAAAAACTTTCTTCCTCAGGGACGTCTTCAATGCCTTAGTGAAAAATATTCACCGCGTATTCAGGGCTCGTAAAACGTTTGCCTTTAAGTTTGTTTTTAATTTAAAGAAACAAAAAGAAGTCGCAAGGGCTGGGCCGTATGACGGATGCGTCATCAGTCCTACATTTAAAGCCTTCAAATACCCTTCCGTTACTTAAGCGGAATGTGGCGATGGACAACATTGCTGCGAGGAGGCTTTTTACTTTTGTTTTTTTCTGGGCAAGGAAGTTTTAACATACGAATCCGGTCTTCAAGTGACACTATTTTCTTACCAATTCTTCCTTCTTCACTTCTTGTCTACTTTTAATAACTTCCGTTGGTAAATCTTCAAATGGGACCCATTCTGCCAATTGGCTCTGTTAAAAGCATTACACAAAGGTTTTGTCAACTGTCACAATATTACAGACAGCCAATGATTACTGTCCATCAAACTTTGCATCATTTTACGACTATACTTAAATACACTTATATACTAACTCTCACTCGCAGTCGTTTTTGGTCTTCCATCAAATCATGCGTGTCCAATCGAGTGCAAAACCTTAAGATGCACATGTAAAGTCTTGACTTTTGAAAAACACTTGACTCAATCCAGTACGAATTTGCTGACAAGTAAATTTTTGTCATTCCTAATCAATGTTAGATTCAGTAACCGCAGGCATTGGTCGACCTTTACATTGTCACTAAATTCAATTCAACTCTGACTCAAGCCGCAGCGAAAATCTTCTCGAGTTAAATTCATTGTAATTCCCACAGTTTACAGAACGATGAAAAAAACAATAAAAAGTAATATGTTCTCAGAGAGTTTCATTTTCTCTTTCTTTTAGTTTTTTTTTTTCTTTTATTGTAAGTGGCCAGTCCCAAAAACTTTTAGTATGCCGTATTTTAATAAGGCTTATGTTTAACTTACCGAACCGGATATAGTTAAATATAACGACATAAAAAAACTTTCTACTGACAAATATAGTACATGATCACCAAAAATTAAATCCCATTTTAGTGTTAAATTATATACAAAAATTTAACATTTAGCTATTCTTTTAAAGCAAACATTACCAAACTAATCATTGTTAACCTAAAAATAGTAAATGACCACCAAAATTTCTACTATATTTTAATTTAAAATGTCATCCAAATATTTAACATCTCGCTATCCTATAAAAGAAAATTACTTTTGATAAATCATTGTTTATCCAAACATAGTAAATGAAGTCCTAAAGTGTAACCCTATACTATGGTAAAATGTTCACTAAAATCTGAGCTTTAAAGTCTAAATTAATAAACCATGTAGAAACCCCCCCCTATAATATTTCGTGTTTGCCTACACCTACCTACTAAACACTACATCACGCGGAAAACTAATAATAGAATTTTAATTTGGCAATGATCGTCTAATGGCGTGATAAAGGACCGCTACATTGTAAACCTAAGTAACCCTGACTCTAAGAAGGTATGAGTTTAGTCAGTCACTAGCATGGCGAGTGAACTTTGATTTTAAGATTAAATTCTACATAATATAACTATCTAAGCCCTAACCATTTATCTCAACTAACTTGTCGCACACGAGTGATGTACCAATCTAAGATAGCTGTTATAATACGTCCTAGTCATGATTTAAATTATCGTCACACTGAACTTGATTAAGTAGATTTCTAATACAATAACCTTCCCCATAACTACCCTTATTCACTTTCAATTAATGACTATTTAAATTCTGTCAAAGAGTAAGCCTTTCATAATTTAGTTTCTATTACTTTATTTATTTATTTAACCTTACAATATGCCAGTAAAACGAAAATAAGAAATTAAGATTTCCTTTACAGTTCGCGACAATAAACAAAAAGCATATGGGACTACTGTTGGGATCGAACCACGGCCCTTCGTATGCTTATCAAACGTTATAACCACTACACCAATTGATCGACAAATGATTTATTGAATTTAACCTAATATTTCTGCACCCTGAAGATAATTCCCTTTGTTTGCTGTAAAGGTGGTAAACAACCATACGGCCCTATAATAAGATATTTTTCACAAGGTACTATTTAGTCTTCATGTTAGTTCTTCTTACAAACCAAAATCTCTTAGTAAACGTGGAATTTTCAGTATTTAGACATCTTACAGATAACAGTGAATAATTCCGTTCTTTGCGTAGGTACAAGAACTTATAAAGGAGACATCATGTGCAACCTTTCTCTTACGAACTTGAGATATTAAGGTAATATTAATAAATGTGGAACAAATTGCGAATAACGTAAAAATTAAATAGAGTTTATTTTAATAATTTGTCACAGTCAATTAAGATAATTATGACGACAGAACTCCAATTTATATGGGTAGGTAACCCGTCTTAGTAGGTACTTTCCTACTATTCAGTCAGTAATGAAAACATTGCTCACTCAAAAATCTAACACTTTAGTCAGATCAATAATAGCCATTTTGAGTGATTAGAACCTTCGCGTTTCGCCGGTAGGTCGGGGTCCCCCCCCGGCTCATCAGTTATTAAGGGGGGCCCTACCTGGATAATAATACGCTATGAAAATAGGATTTTCTATGAAGAAGAATTGGACAGATCCTAGACCAACTAATGTCACCTTAAACAAATCCATGTTTAATATGTTCGGTCAAAGTTTAACTTATGTCGTACCCCGGTTCAGTCATTGTTTCCTTAAGGTTAGGTACCGTAAATCTTTTCCTTCTTTTTTTTATATCAAAAGAAGAAAGCAATACTAAAGTAAATTTTTTTTTTATTATCATTGTTTGGCATATCTTAATTGTTACATTTTAAAAATAGACGTAGTAAAACATAAAGAAGTAAATTCAAAAATCTAAAGATATATAATTCTTATTCTATTCGTCTCCATAATGAGTGATTTATTTATTAATAAAACGAACTTCCCAAAAGGAAGGAGTAATCTGTATCCCGACAACTTATCACTCATTACTTTGACGAAAACTAATCCGGACCAATTAATGCTAACAGTTTAGATAGGTAAGTATTGAATAGGTATCTCATACAACTACCTACTAGACACACCAAAATTAAAATTTCTTCTTTATCATTTATATCCTCTGATCCGGATTAGAACTCATAAAATTTAAACAACCTCTTTAACTTTCTTGGAGTAGGGTGGAGCTGAGCTAGTAAGACCTAAAAGTAAACCAGCTCTACTCACACCCTAGTTAGTACTCGAGCTACGCCGTCACACGAAGACCGGCTCTTCTTATTTACTACCCATTCCTGTTCTAATACTGATATTAAAAATGGAGAGATCTTACTATAACCGCGACATCCCTAGGTCTGTTGACGAAGCGTTATCATCAAAGGGTTGTGACCTTACAGTTCCATTAACTACTTTCGAAAGAAACACTTACCTTATACATATTTGTCATAAAACACCCGTACAGTAGGTTATAATTCTATAAAGGAAAAACTTTACTCAATCTGTAAAGTACTAAATTTAGTGCCCTTGCCAATCAAAATCACTAATTAAATCGTACAAATAGGTAATTCACAGTTATCACTGTTAGGTGAAATTCGAGAATAATAATTAAACCCGGCGCCATGTTTTTAAAATCGTCAACGTTTCGTATCGTTTTATGCACATTTAAATCAACCTTTTAAGTAATTCAAGTAGTTATCTATTAAATCTTATGATTAAATAAAATTCTTAAAATGAGATAGTGAAACTCTAGATATCCTATGTACGGTTTGCCACAACATCAGTATGTGATTTGTGTACCTAAACCATCAGCACATAACCTGTCTCTCATCTCTAGGTATTAATTTACAATTTTCACATACGAAACATATTTTGAGATCACACAAGAAAAGTAAAACAATGGTTATAATTAATAGTTTACCTACCCAACAACAATTCATATAGAAACTCTTCAAATGAATTTCTAGATAAATAGCTGTACTCTGAATTTTAATGCTTTAATTATTTCCTCTGAGAAATAAAACTTATCTACTCACTCAGAAAAATTATCAATGGGCGGGAAGACGCCGACAGCGACGACGACACCAATCCCGAACACCTTCACGGTTACACACGGGTACACGGTTCAATGTTAATTCAATGTAAATAACCACTTAAAGTTTTATTATTTATTCACATTTGCACTTGGTAATTGCAAACACTATTTACTAAGAAAAACGCGGGAAGCACAGTCAAAATTCTAATTAAGAATGTGGGAGGTGGGACGCTTCCCGTATCACTCGACTCAAAAAAGGCGGGAAACACTCCATTATGCAAAATCGCGCGCGTCACTCACGAATCCTGAATTTCGAATGGGAGAGAGAGGACTCTGTCACGACAGTCTCCAGCGCCGTGGCGCCAAAATCAAGCGAGCGAACGATTTCTTTCCTTTTTTATCTCTTTTACACGCACTAATTAGGAGATATCCCTATTTCCTGTATTTTTTTATTTCGTCTTCAAACAGGTTTTGTGACGTCATCGCATGACATGGTCACGTGACGATCGTACGATTCGAGCGCAAAGTTATATTATTATTTTAACACCGCGAGTACAACTACTTTACCATGCAATGAAACAAAATCTACACTAGACATATATCTAATGCAGCGCTGTCTTATCTTTTACCGCGCAATTATTTCGAACCCCAATTTATGTTTATCTATTTATAATGTTTGACTATCTTATTTTTGTATATCCAACAGATAATTAGACCTATAGCTACTTCTCTATGAATACATTAGGTATTCAATTAAATCCCACATAATGGTACGCTATATAGGTAGTTAGACATAATTTTGTTCTAGGGTAGACTGGAGTACACTACAATTTCCCCCTAACAAGTTGCAACTGTACACCTATCAGTTGGAACTTGTTGCACTATATTGTTAGACCTTTCATCGACGTTTAGATCTAGTTAACATTGTAAAAATGCGCATTGTACATTGTTAGAAACAAAATAAATTCACTGGTGTATTACCGCTCTCATTTTAACTAAATAAAAATCTCTATACTTCTTTCCTTTACATATGTATATATCTCGACTACACGCCTGTAACTAAGTTATCTCTATCCTTCTTATGTTCAGTTGTATAAACAAATTACTCTAAATATAAAAATTTGCGAGTTACTCAGCTATTGAATAACCTACAATATTTCATAAATCTCAGCTCTTTATGGTCAGTTTAATTATCATTTTAGTTAATAAGTCTCAAATTTCCCTATGTCACATATAACAACCCATATTCCTTGTTTAATAACCGTCCATCTCAACTCAGGCCCCTTTGACGATTTACTACAATATCCCAAAATTCTTATGTCGGTTCCTATGCCTTTCGTATCAATGATATGCTCTAACATTTTAATTTCAGCACAAACAAATAACATTTAGTTAAATCACAAGCCAACCCTGTTCTTTCAAATCTCAATTTGTAAGGATAATTGAATCATCTTAATGATTTAGACAATGATCGAATTTCAGGTCCTTGAATTCTATTCATAGCCATGCAAACTTTCAACAGAAGTCGTTAAATCTTCCGGTAAAACATTGTAATCATACGATTCACAGTTAAAAGTGAAGCCAGTATCTCTTATATTGCCTTAAAATCTCTTCATAACTAACTCTTCCAACTTCATTTGAATTGAATAGGTATAATAATTCGCGCGACCTAATCTTCCGGAAAGCAATTCACTATATTAAAATTATTTTTACTCACGGAATTTATTTCTAATCCTTCATAGAAGTTACCCTCAGAATTATCTACAGATAAATGTACAGCAAGTTCAATCAACTCATTACCCTGTATGCAAATCACATCCTGAATTATTAAATTTAAATGAACATTAGTCCCATTAAGCGTTATTGTAAACTCAACTTTGGTAGGTTCCATTTTCAATATTACCTTATGTTTTTGAATCCTATCAAACCCCAATATTAATGATTTTATCAATTTTACAATTATTTAGAAAGTTGACTCTATAAAATGATTCTCAATCCTTAAAAACAAAACTATTAGCTTGTTGAATTTTAGAACTTCGCTAACCTACTGAGCCCCTAATCAGCGAGGATCTAACTGGAACTATAGTGATGTTTAAGTAGACCTTTGTACCTGTTAATAAAATCCTTATTAACACTATTATATCACTCCCTGTATCTATCAAACACCTAACGTCTTTTCCTCCATACATTCACTTACATCTCACACTTCACAACATCCTCATCAAATTCCTTTTTTTTCCCTTCTCCTATTTAATAATCAATTAAGCTAAAGAAAACCCATTCAAATGCCTTAAATAGTCAATAATACCTATTGTTATAGCTACTTTAAATGTTAAAACTAACAACTTACAGCTCTTGTAGACCCTAACCTTGAAATGAAGTAATTTCAACTTAATAATTAACCTTACTTATCACAACGCCTAAATATTGGAAACTTCTCTTAGGATGTAAGTCACATCTCTTCTCTCGAGTCATAAACTATCCGAAAGAAATAAACCTATTTTTGTTAATAATTCTTATCCCCTATTCCCAAGAATAGAACTAGTAGTCCCTTAGCATATAAAAGATATAGCAAATAAAAAGAATAATATTCAATATTTATAAATAACCCATATTACTTTACCCTATTCCTTATGCAATCTAACACAACACTTAATCTTGGAAGGTAAAACATTGTTATTTTCATCCAAATTCAAATGCAACGATCAAATTTGCTACTAGCAATATATAATCATAAGTTTACCAAATAAGTTAAAGATCAAAGATCAGGTACGCTAGTGGGTCAATCAATATGGATATGATTAATTAAGTAATCAAAATGTAAAACCATGAAAAGCATCACATTATTGTTATAAATAATAATAGTATAACAAAATTTGTTATTAAAAATGTCGTACATTAAGAAGGTGTGAACATTTATTTGATTTATAGTTTATTAATATATATTAATACAAATTCATATAAGTTTGTTAACTCAAGACGATTTCAAAAGCAAAACATTAATATTTAGTTTAACAATTAAATTTTAATAGGGTCATTTGTGAAAGATATTCCAGGCTAAATAAACCTTGTATTAATAGTAATAGCTGAAAAATAAAAATTCTGAAGAAAGCTCTGTGCGCAGACACACTCCGAAGAGAGAGAGGTATTACAGCCCATTAAACCACATACAAAGGAACGGATACGACGATCATAATTTCAGGCAATATAGCCAAATCCAATTCCAGTGTCAATACAATAATACAAGGGCACCTCTCGTGTCAAGCACACACCAAAGAGCATATAATCATTCAGTATCCATATTCGAGGACAGCTGTCCTTGGTAATGTAAATAAAAATAAGGAATAAATCCTCAACCCACTTATAAAGGGTTATTAATAGTTATGATTGGTAATATCCAGTTACACCTGACGCAATCAGAAGATAACATAGTGCATCAACACACTCCGAAGAGCGAGACGTCATATAGGCCAAATAAATAAACCACTTGCAAAGGAACGGGTATGACACATTTAGTCAAGAGCATTTATTACCCCTCCGCTTCCAATGTCAAGGGAACAGAAAACAGGCACGCCTCGTGTTGAGCACACTCCGAAGAGATAAAATATTGCATTGCGCCAGTGTAAACTTAAGACGATTTTCAACTGTAATCAGTTTAACAGTAGTTATAATAAGTTTAACAGTGTTGGTATAATCATTTTCGACATCAACATAGATGCACCCATAGTATATGGTAAATAAAGTTTGTAGTATAATCATTAACAATGGTATAGATAAAACCATAAAATATTGTATATAATTTGCATTAACACCATCAACATCCATCCAGACGTAACCATAACATATGGTAAATATAATTTGTAATAGCATCGGCATCCAATTTGGTGAAACCATAAAATATGGTCAATATGATTTGTAATAGCATTGGCATCCAAATTGGTGCAACCATAAAATATGGTCAGTATAATAAGTAATAGTATTGGCATCCAACTTGGTGCAACCATAACATATGGCAAATATAATTTGTAATAATACTGGCATCCAAATTGATGCAACCATAATATATGGTAAATATAATTTGTAGTAGTATTGGCATCCAACTTGATGCAACCATAATATATGGTCAATATAATTTGTAATAGCATCAGCATCCAATTCGATGCAACCATAATATATGGTAAATATAATTTGTAGTAGTATTGGCATCCAACTTGATGCAACCATAAAATATGATAAATATAATTTGTAATAGCATTGGCATTCAAATTGGTGCAACCATAATATATGGTCAATATAATTTGTAACAGTATTGGCATCCAACTTGGTGCAACCATAACATATGGCAAATATAATTTGTAATAATACTGGCATCCAAATTGATGCAACCATAAGATATGGTAATTATAATTTGTAATAGTATTAGCATCCAAATCGATGCAACCAAAATATATGGTAAATATAATCTGCAATAGCATCCACATCCAATTTGATGCAACCATAAAATATGGTAAATATAATTTGTAGTAGTATTGGCATCCAACTTGATGCAACCATACTATATGGTCAATATAATTTGTAATAGCATCAGCATCCAATTTGATGCAACCATAATATATGGTAAATTTAATTTGTAATAATACTGGCATCTAAATTGATGCAACCATAAAATATGGTCAGTATAAGTTGCAATAGCATTGGCATCCAAATTGATGCAACCATAAAATATGGTAAATATGATTTTTAATAAGCATTGGCATTCAAATTGATGCAACCATAATATATGGTAATTATAATTTGTAATAGTATTGGTATCCAACTTGATGCAACCATAATATATGGTAATTATCATTTGTAATAGTATTGGCATCCAAATCGATGCAACCATAATATATGGTAAATATAATCTGCAATAGCATCCGTATCCAATTTGATGCAACCATAAAATATGGTAAATATAATTTGTAACAGTATTGGCATCCAATTTGATGCAACCATTATATATGGTCAATATAATTTGTTATAACATTGGCATCCAAATTGATGCAACCATAAAATATGGTAAATATGATATGTAATAAGCATTGGCATCCAAATTGATGCAACCATAATATATGGTAATTATAATTTGCAATATCATTGGCATCCAATTTGATGCAACCATGACATATGGTAAATATGATTTGCAATACCAATACCAGAATCTGAACAGATGTGACCATACCTGATGGCAAATATAATAACTTGTTATTTTCAATTTCATCCGGATAGACGTGACTGCATCACTGCACTTAAATATGAATTGCAATACCATTATTAACATGATATGAATAATCATAACCATCAAATGGACCTAACATATATACATAGTAGCATCCATGTTGATGTCTATTAGTGGAATACCTTTCACATTTCCCTAAGATAATCGCTCGTATCTTCAGTCAAGGCGCTTCATCACTACCACCATGGTCAATGACCATCAACTGGACGTTAATCAGTCGTAGACATCACCACAAAATTATTTGTAAAGAGGAAACTCGAATAACGATATAAATTGATATCATTAGCCATTCGAATTTTTGAAACTATGAGAAAAAGCGACTTTCGTGCATATAATTATATAGCACATAATATTGAGTGTTTATTAAAACAACAGAAGAATTTAACCTACTGAATTGAATTAAAAGGGAAAAGCAATATTTATTACATCTTTATAAAACATTTTGGAAAGTATGTAGTTATGGACATACATATTTCTTAAATTATTAAATAACTTCAAATTACTTAAACACGATTGATAGTCCAGATCATAACCATTTAGGTAGAGTACAGCACTCAAGACTCCAGCATTACACATGCTGTTGGCAGCGACCAAAAACTTCGTCATCGTTTCAACGGCTTGACTTAGCCATATATAGACGATGTACAGTCTTTAGCAACGCCATAATCCGACACAGCAATTATCTTTATATTCTATGATGACCTATTCGCCTTTTCAGTTTAAGTTCACCGTATCACTATCACCACGGTCAATAACATCCAAATAGATATAGTCTAGTTGCAGGCAAACACCTACAAATAAGCTCATGTAAGTGTCGTACTTGAACTATCCACAATCACAGTGGCCGTCATAACCATTTAGATAGAGTCCAGTGCCCAATAAACTCCAGTACACATATGACTGTTGGCAGCGACCAAAAACTTTATCACTGTTTCGACGGCTTGGTCTAGCCATATATAGACAGAGTCCAGCTCTCAGCAACGCCATGATCCAAAGCGGCCAAGGGCAACAAAAAGAAACAAAACATATTAGGATATTATTAACCCTATCCAGCTGTTGCCAAACGAATGAAGTTCCACTAAACAATTAAGCCAGCTCCATACTCCAATCCACTGTTTATGTCAACCTTGTTTCCAATTTTGTGCCAGAGGTCACAAGGTCTTAGTATGACGCGACGCGGAGATATATCTTGTACTAAGGACCACTATTTTGTTATTTCACACATAAATCCCAACTCTTTCTTCTAAGTGAGTTCGAGACTTATTGTCACACTAGAAATATCAGCATAGCGAAATCACTAAATTAGCATGATTCGCATAAAGCACACTTCCTGCTTCGAAAGTGAACTCTAGTGAAAACCAACTCAGTAAAGTCACTACTCTGGTACCTCATATATACATCCCAGCTCTTTCTTCTCAGTGAGCTCAAGATCTATTTGTAACATAGAAACACCAAAACAGTAAAAATCCTTGAACTGGTACATAGGACAAAAAATCTTATCATTACTTTAAGTAAGTTCAAAACCCATTGGTTATTTAAAAAAAATAAGACCCGATAAAATAAATAAAATTTCCCACTCCAATTTACGATGATTAATCCTCTTAAAGTATCAGTCATTGGTTTCCAAGATATACTCATTTGGTTCGAAATTGGATGTCTACGGAAAATCCAATTCTAAGAATAAATTCCAAATTCTTATTAATAATCAAATTTAGTTTGTTACCTATACCTATACAGCAGATTCAAGAACGAAGTCGACTGAAATGCCTAGTTATTCATAACCTATAACCCAACTGGGTTCTTCTCTTTTTTTCCTCGAAGTTTTATCCACTCGGCAACAGTAAATGTATATTTTAAATTCAGATGAGACTATTAAAAACTGTTTTCAATTTTACTAAATTTTTCTCTGTTCACCTTCTTAACAAAAAAAAAAATCATGTTATTCATCGGCTCTAAGTAGCCCTAATTGCCCACTAACATACCCTATCATTTTAAATTATTATTGCCTATGAAAATATATTAATAAAAGTGTAACTATGTGTGTCATTTGCATAGGACTCTGACCGTACACACTTCATACTATTTTAACATAGATTCCCCCTTTCCCACAATATTTCTGAACTATGAACATATTGTCGTAAATAACCCTTCTATTAAAATGTTGTATATATAAGTATTATCAAATTATATACCTTAAAGTCAAAATTAAATCTAAGAATAACTAAAATAAAAAACTATTTATTACTTGCAGAATTTCTATAAATTCTCAAAATTCTTTCAATAACGACAAGTAAAGTTTCGTAACAAAAAAACCCACCCTTTCCCCCTTAAAGTGAAGACTTTACAAAAATTTACATTCTAAAACCCCCCCTCTAACTGTAAATGTACCTGTATGGTATTAATTCACCTGATAAAGTGAAATAAAATTCTATAATTATCTTTGTATTATTTACTTAGGGAAACATTTGTACACACCACATAACCATGTATACGTAAAATAAGTAAAAGAATAGTTTCTTAGTTAGTCTTGAAACCTCTATTTACCCTTTAACTGATATCACATGACTTACCAACACACACACGTAACTTCCTTAAATCAATACGTACTACTTAGAATCAAATGTCCTAAATATATCCATAAAACACAGTACTTTCCAACCTAAGGGTCGCTGTTCATAAAACCTTAAGCACGCCTGCCCAACTCATTCAACCTGTACAGTATTATTGTTATTATGTCACTAAAATTTCTACTTAAAAAATAAATTATTACGTATTAGCTTTTATCAAATCTTTGTTTTCTTAATTTCAAACACACTTCCCCGCTAATAACCGGCCAAACTCATTTTAATGACCTTCCATCCATTTCACAACAACAAAATGTAGGCTTTTACAAGCCTATTTTATTCCTATAACCTATCCTGGTAACGGCAACACATAATGTAGAAACCCCCCCTTACAAAAAAAAATAATACGTCCTATGGCGTCTAATGGGGTGATTAAGGACCGCTACATTGTAAACCTAAGTAACCCTGACTCTAAGAAGGTATGAGTTTAGTCAGTCACTAGCATGGCGAGTGAACTTTGATTTTAAGATTAAATTCTACATAATATAACTATCTAAGCCCTAACCATTTATCTCAACTAACTTGTCGCACACGAGTGATGTACCAATCTAAGATAGCTGTTATAATACGTCCTAGTCATGATTTAAATTATCGTCACACTGAACTTGATTAAGTAGATTTCTAATACAATAACCTTCCCCATAACTACCCTTATTCACTTTCAATTAATGACTATTTAAATTCTGTCAAAGAGTAAGCCTTTCATAATTTAGTTTCTATTACTTTATTTATTTATTTAACCTTACAATATGCCAGTAAAACGAAAATAAGAAATTAAGATTTCCTTTACAGTTCGCGACAATAAACAAAAAGCATATGGGACTACTGTTGGGATCGAACCACGGCCCTTCGTATGCTTATCAAACGTTATAACCACTACACCAATTGAATTTAACCTAATATTTCTGCACCCTGAAGATAATTCCCTTTGTTTGCTGTAAAGGTGGTAAACAACCATACGGCCCTATAATAAGATATTTTTCACAAGGTACTATTTAGTCTTCATGTTGGTTCTTCTTACAAACCAAAATCTCTTAGTAAACGTGGAATTTTCAGTATTTAGACATCTTACAGATAACAGTGAATAATTCCGTTCTTTGCGTAGGTACAAGAACTTATAAAGGAGACATCATGTGCAACCTTTCTCTTACGAACTTGAGATATTAAGGTAATATTAATAAATGTGGAACAAATTGCGAATAACGTAAAAATTAAATAGAGTTTATTTTAATAATTTGTCACAGTCAATTAAGATAATTATGACGACAGAACGCCAATTTATATGGGTAGGTAACCCGTCTTAGTAGGTACTTTCCTACTATTCAGTCAGTAATGAAAACATTGCTCACTCAAAAATCTAACACTTTAGTCAGATCAATAATAGCCATTTTGAGTGATTAGAACCTTCGCGTTTCGCCGGTAGGTCGGGGTCCCCCCCCGGCTCATCAGTTATTAAGGGGGGCCCTACCTGGATAATAATACGCTATGAAAATAGGATTTTCTATGAAGAAGAATTGGACAGATCCTAGACCAACTAATGTCACCTTAAACAAATCCATGTTTAATATGTTCGGTCAAAGTTTAACTTATGTCGTACCCCGGTTCAGTCATTGTTTCCTTAAGGTTAGGTACCGTAAATCTTTTCCTTCTTTTTTTTATATCAAAAGAAGAAAGCAATACTAAAGTAAATTTTTTTTTTATTATCATTGTTTGGCATATCTTAATTGTTACAGTTTAAAAATAGACGTAGTAAAACATAAAGAAGTAAATTTAAAAATCTAAAGATATATAATTCTTATTCTATTCGTCTCCATAATGAGTGATTTATTTATTAATAAAACGAACTTCCCAAAAGGAAGGAGTAATCTGTATCCCGACAACTTATCACTCATTACTTTGACGAAAACTAATCCGGACCAATTAATGCTAACAGTTTAGATAGGTAAGTATTGAATAGGTATCTCATACAACTACCTACTAGACACACCAAAATTAAAATTTCTTCTTTATCATTTATATCCTCTGATCCGGATTAGAACTCATAAAATTTAAACAACCTCTTTAACTTTCTTGGAGTAGGGTGGAGCTGAGCTAGTAAGACCTAAAAGTAAACCAGCTCTACTCACACCCTAGTTAGTACTCGAGCTTCGCCGTCACACGAAGACCGGCTCTTCTTATTTACTACCCATTCCTGTTCTAATACTGATATTAAAAATGGAGAGATCTTACTATAACCGCGACATCCCTAGGTCTGTTGACGAAGCGTTATCATCAAAGGGTTGTGACCTTACAGTTCCATTAACTACTTTCGAAAGAAACACTTACCTTATACATATTTGTCATAAAACACCCGTACAGTAGGTTATAATTCTATAAAGGAAAAACTTTACTCAATCTGTAAAGTACTAAATTTAGTGCCCTTGCCAATCAAAATCACTAATTAAATCGTACAAATAGGTAATTCACAGTTATCACTGTTAGGTGAAATTCGAGAATAATAATTAAACCCGGCGCCATGTTTTTAAAATCGTCAACGTTTCGTATCGTTTTATGCACATTTAAATCAACCTTTTAAGTAATTCAAGTAGTTATCTATTAAATCTTATGATTAAATAAAATTCTTAAAATGAGATAGTGAAACTCTAGATATCCTATGTACGGTTTGCCACAACATCAGTATGTGATTTGTGTACCTAAACCATCAGCACATAACCTGTCTCTCATCTCTAGGTATTAATTTACAATTTTCACATACGAAACATATTTTGAGATCACACAAGAAAAGTAAAACAATGGTTATAATTAATAGTTTACCTACCCAACAACAATTCATATAGAAACTCTTCAAATGAATTTCTAGATAAATAGCTGTACTCTGAATTTTAATGCTTTAATTATTTCCTCTGAGAAATAAAACTTATCTACTCACTCAGAAAAATTATCAATGGGCGGGAAGACGCCGACAGCGACGACGACACCAATCCCGAACACCTTCACGGTTACACACGGGTACACGGTTCAATGTTAATTCAATGTAAATAACCACTTAAAGTTTTATTATTTATTCACATTTGCACTTGGTAATTGCAAACACTATTTACTAAGAAAAACGCGGGAAGCACAGTCAAAATTCTAATTAAGAATGTGGGAGGTGGGACGCTTCCCGTATCACTCGACTCAAAAAAGGCGGGAAACACTCCATTATGCAAAATCGCGCGCGTCACTCACGAATCCTGAATTTCGAATGGGAGAGAGAGGACTCTGTCACGACAGTCTCCAGCGCCGTGGCGCCAAAATCAAGCGAGCGAACGATTTCTTTCCTTTTTTATCTCTTTTACACGCACTAATTAGGAGATATCCCTATTTCCTGTATTTTTTTATTTCGTCTTCAAACAGGTTTTGTGACGTCATCGCATGACATGGTCACGTGACGATCGTACGATTCGAGCGCAAAGTTATATTATTATTTTAACACCGCGAGTACAACTACTTTACCATGCAATGAAACAAAATCTACAATAGACATATATCTAATGCAGCGCTGTCTTATCTTTTACCGCGCAATTATTTCGAACCCCAATTTATGTTTATCTATTTATAATGTTTGACTATCTTATTTTTGTATATCCAACAGATAATTAGACCTATAGCTACTTCTCTATGAATACATTAGGTATTCAATTAAATCCCACATAATGGTACGCTATATAGGTAGTTAGACATAATTTTGTTCTAGGGTAGACTGGAGTACACTACAACCACTACCAAAAAACATTATTTCTCTTGAGCGTTTATTCAACCAATTGCTCACAAAGTCCAAAAATTAAACTCATACAATTTCAATAAGCCTTTATTAAAATTTTGAAAATTTGTAATAACTTTTTGTACCGACCAGTCTTCTTAGTTTTGATAAATTCCTGTGCGCTTTGCATCATCATAAATTTTCCGAACGATTCCAGAGTTCGGAAAGCTCGAATTGTAGGCCCCGATTCGGGCGGCTGAGGTGTCCGGGAGTCAAGCGGCAAGGGCTTTTAAGACGCGAGATTTAACTTAATTTGGCGTCATTATACTTTATTTGGTAACATGTCTACATTTTATAGCAATCATTTTGGTTTATTTAGGTAGTAATAGCGCATTAATTTGCTCACTAAGATTTGGTGATCATTCACTACATTCGGTCTTTGAATACAATTTAAAGTGCAATCATGACTAAAACAGCTAGAACCATTGTAATTTTAGACTTTCTTTTTTTGGTACATGTTGCGTTGTTTGGTGTTTAGTACATTATTTGCAGCTCTCTAAGCTTAGGGTGTCGAAATATTTTTTGGTGGTCAATATATTTAATCCCTTTTAATAATATGTAATTCATTTATAAATGAAACACTGTCTAATTTCATTAATTCTTCTTCCTTTTGGTTGTGAAACTGAGGGATTTTATATCTAGTAAATTGCTGACGTCTTTGAAATAAGTTAAACAGTTCTGTTCCTTCTGTTTCATGATAGTTCTCTGTTTGACTCTATTTTTTTCAGCATATCGTAATCGTGGGTTCCATAGCCTATTCTCCTTATCTATATTGTCACTAACTAGTGATTTGTGAGAGCAAAATGTATTTTCTTTAATTTTTTTCATCGTATACGCTGCGCACGGACGATATAATTGTACGTTCGTTTCTACCAACAACTAACCTCTCTTAACTGTTAGAAGGGGCGTTGATCGATTTGATGCGCTCGAGCGCACGCGCAGGGAATTAGAATCCGTTTTACAATTTTCACTCCAAAATAGTATATATATAATCTGTGTTCCAAAATAAAAATAATACTTGTTAAATTTTACTTGTTTTGTCATTTGTATTATTTAAAGGTCTTGTTATTTTGAATATGTTTTACTGCAGAACCTTTTTTTTACATTTAAATACGTTTGTCCGACATGGTCCATGTATGAATTAATATTGCTGAACAAAATACACAATTACAACCGGTCAAGAGCGAATCGGTTTCGTAGTAAAACCATGAAAAGTATAGTCAATAAGCCAGAGGCCAGAGGCCACCGTAAGAAGTACGGTTCTAAATTTATGATACTGATGGCTGGGTTCCAGGGTACGGCAAATAGGGTTTCATGACATGTCTTTCTTTGCACATTCCAACACTGTAACTTTAGAATAAGTGACATAATTTCCAAATGTACAGCAGTTTGTGCAAAGAGGTGTAGGGGACACTTTGTTGTGGGTCAGAAATTCATATATATGTACTATGTGGGTGTGTATCCAGACACTGGTATTGACACCCTTTTCGGGGATCAAAACCGTGAATTGAAGTATTACACCAACTTCCTACATCATGGTAACAGAGAAATTCGCCAGCCAACAAACAGGCAGCCACAGAAGTTTTTCTAATATCAGCACGAAATACATATAAAAATTGGCAGGTATCTTATCATTAATAGTATTCTAAACGATCTAGGTATTTATTACCTGTCGAGTAGAACGTAGTTTATGTAACGTTATAGTAGGTACGTGCTTACGTTGCACCGTAACAAGTATCTAACGAGCGACAAAACACGTGAGACTAACCGACCTAAACTAGTTAAAACTAAAATATTTTTTTTCGTTAGTGGGAGTATTTTTAGTTTCCTTTGATTATGAGATAAATGTTTAGGTACCTGCTTAATATTGGTACCTACCTATAAATAGATTGCTAATTTAAGAGCGAATTATGTTGTAATTATGTTTATATATTAGTTTGTCCATATATTAAAAAAAATGATGAATGCTATTCTTTCATTGATATAAGTACACGGTCACGTTCCAAAGTCCAGTTCCATCTGGAAGGAGAGATTCTTTTAAAGCGTGCGTGGTTAATCTTGTGTGCGAGCTATACACACATACATGCTTATATTATTTTTGTTTTGTACTCAAACCGTGCTTATATCTGAACTTTTTGTTTTGTTTAACATCTAAAGTTCGAGTCGAATACAAAAATAAATAATATAACGACACTTATTTCCGAAAGGATGTCAGAGCAGAGATATAACGAATGCCAATATGTTCGGAGAATATTTAATGCATTTCTTTTATGTACTGTGCGATTTAAAACACAGAAAATCAAGTAACAAAAGTTCTAACTTAAAACTTATATACATATAATAAAGCATTTTAGAACCAATTGGACTGGCGCGTGACGATGGTAAGAGGCCCGATAGCCTAACTCTTATACCTTGGAAGATGGGACGCCTTTTGGTGTGGGATGCAACTTGCATTGACACCTTGGCCACGTCTCATCTTTGTACTACCTCAAGAAAGGCTGGTTCAGGAGCTGACGCTGCGGAACATCTTAAGCGTAGAAAATATGCAGCCCTTGGTAACGGCTACATTTTTGAAACTTTTGGAGTGGAGACCATGAGATCTTGGGGACCGAGCGCCCATCGTTTTTATAAGGAAATAACCAAGCGATTGATCTCCACTTAAAAAAAAAAAGAAATCTGGTTTATATTTTGGACAACAAATAAGCGTTGCCATACAACGTAGCAATAATTAAATAATATTCGTTTTCTTAGATGTCAATTAAACAAAACCAAACGTTGTGTAGTGTATTAATTTGGAAAACTAGATTTTAAAATAAACAACAACGACGAGGTGGAATTAATAGTTATGCTAAAGGAATAAGCCAGATTTTGTAAGATAGTGTTATTATTTAGGTATTGGCAACAAACTAAACTCTGTAGATAAAAAACCGGTTTAAAAACAATACAAAAGAAATACAAACTTATGTGTGAGTAAGACGTACAAGATTAATATAACCACAAAACGCACGGCTTCAGTGAAATTAGTTTTTTAATGTGGGACTGGACTTTTGAACTTGACTGTACTATTACTCGTCTGTATAAGCAAAGTCGCAGTTTTAATACCCCGAAAGGGGTAGCCAGTAGCTGACCCACATCATAATGGTATTCAAACTTTTTCAACAATCACTCCAGACCTGCGTGACAGGTTGTGTGTGATCCTTTTGCTGCAATAGGTACCTACTGCTTTTGATACATACATTCTATCTGGGCTGATGTGGTTTTAAAAGTCAATGTTATTCACCAGTTATAAGTGTTAAAATAAAGACGTTCTGATGTATTATAGGAATCATTTAAAAGAGTTATGTCTACAATTTTTTGTAATTAAATTAAAATTTTTTGTATTTTTGTTTGTTAAAGCTTCGAGCATCAAGCAAAAACAATCATATTACTTTTTATTAACTAAACACAAATAAAAAAGTAGGTAAAATATACAGTCGATTCATTAATATCAATAGTAAGGAAGTACTCAACACTGGGTAATAATTAGATATACTAAATTAAGTAACTTTATACTTAAAGATTGCGTAAATTTGCGAAAGATCCTGTAAAATGGTCACAGATCACGTTTATTATTTCCTAAATTGGTCTATTAAAACTTCACCAGCCAGTACTCTGTGCTACTCGTAAAATTAGCATCAAAAATCAAAGTGTTGCTAGACGGTGTTTTGTCGGCATTTGTAACAATTTTTTTACAGAATTTTATTACAAGATTGTGTAGTAGTAGCGGCCCGAATAAAAGAAATAGTATGTGCAATTGTGTTCCATATTAATTGAACAAAAAAACGGGACAAGTGGGAGCGAAACAGGTGTGGAGAGGGATCCGTACGATGAATATGTTATCTACCGTGTTTTTTTTTTTCACAAACTTGATTGTGGTATCTAAAAAATGTTAGTTGGTACGCACAATACTAAGAGATTTACCATGTTATTTTAAAAGCATAGACTTCTTATAGGTTTTTCTACCATCTACAAGTGAGATAAAACCATCTCTGTATTCTTTTAGATAACCTATTTACAGATATTGGTACAGAATAGACGGCTGGACAACATTGCCACAGCAAGGGTTTCACCAATTGATTGACCCCTTTTTAGGAACTTATTAATGATTTGAATGATGATGATGAACACGTCCCCAATGAGTAGGTTGTATTAAAATTAATATGTTAATGCACCAGAAATCAAGTTATTAATTTTACCTACGTGTTCTTGATAACGATCAGAATCTGCAGACGTCTGCCAGCCCACGCCCTTACGACTGACGGCGTGCCTACGTGGTCGTGCATTATGTAGTACCCACTTCGTCTCATCTATTTACGTACATAACATATTTAGGCTGCCTTTTCAATGGACGGTTTTTAGCCGCTCACGCAAATTTTTGACAAGAAAGCTATAAAGGCTAGAGGAATGAGATCTGCTTCGCAATCCATTTAGTCAAAAAAATTTAGTCAGTAAACCTACTTAGTGACTGTTTAGCTCACCGAGTTGTGGAGTGTGCTACCTTAGGTAGGCGATGCAATCCGTAATTTTGGCCTAAGAATCAGTCAACGGTATAGCTCAAATTATTAGGAAGCCGAATTGGCAGTGGTCCGGCCACATTAATCTTTGAACCAATAACCGATTTGGAATATAGGACGGCCTGCTAAGTGCATGGAGAGATGACTAGGGCCGCAGAAAACACAGAAGAATACTTTATGATATATAATATCCTAAGAATATTAAAACAAAACAAAACGGAAAAAATTCAAAGAAGAGAAAATTTTAGAAAAAGTTGACAGCCGATTTTATGAAAAATAGCAAATTAAATAAATAAAAAAAACCCGACTGCAAGAACATTAAGAATTAAAGGCAATAAAAAAAGTTCACCTAAAACATACTAATATTTAACTAAGCAGGAACCTTCTACTATTTAAAATTGAAATGAGTCCCGCCTGCTAATAGTTAAATATTTGGTATGTTTTAGGTGTACTAATTTATGGCATTTTAATTATTAATGTTTTTGCAATCGTTTTTTTTTTTTTTATTTTTATTGATACGCGCTTGACTATTTTATTTACCCTATAACCCGACTGTTATATGGTGTTATATGTCCAGCTGTTAAGGATACCATGGAACGAACATACCCACATACTTGCAAATACATACGCGCGAAAAACATTACCTTGCTTCTGGGTCAGAATGTGAAAAATAATTTTCTTTGAAATTGGATATCATTGGACAGGGTTTAAACGGATGTTTTTAAGAATTTTTTTCTCAAACATGCTACGATATGCAACCACATCTTGCACAAGCGCAAGCTTCTTTGTAATAAATCGTACTAGCAGTACAGTATCAGAGAGCGGCCCGCATGTTTTAGCCGGCCGCTCGAGTGCTCGAGCGGTCGAATATGTAATTTTAAAATGGAACAAACTTTTTTAAATCCGAACATTGATAACTAAAGAGGGAAATCATTAAGCTTTACTTAAATTTCGGACTGGCACAACAAAAAGATTGCGCCATTAAATTAAATTAAAAAAAGTCAACGAGGCGAATTTGCGGAAAAATTACCTAAACTATTTTTATAATTGTAAATACAGCTCTCAGTATTATTAGTTTATTAAATAAACATGTATTTACGTATTATGTTATTGTTTTAACTTACCCGCATGCTTGAAAAAAGCACTATACGAGTCTTGTCCACAACTGAGCATTGCCGGACTCTGTGTTGCGTGCCTCGTCTGCGCCTCAGCCCGCATACTCACGATCGCCCGGATATGCTGCATTTGCAGGCCACGGCGGTAACGTACTATTTTTCTAAGATTTATACTCATAATTGCGAGGAATAATAAGCCTTCCAAAGTTGAAAATTGGTGTCCCCCTCTAATTTTTAAACCGCGTGACCTATGAATCTAAAAACAAATTACGATGACCCGTCTTTATAAACACTACTAACTAATGATAATTATTTTGGACAAAATCGGTTTATTTTCTTTAGATTTCCCCAATATTTCTCAGTCTACGGAACTTTTAAAATATGTATTGGTTTAGGAATCATCATTCTCAGTAATATAAGTAGGTACTTCACTACAATATTTTAAAACTCATAATAATAATGAATATAAATGACGTATAAATCATTGAGAAGGTTATAATATACTGATAGTATTAATAGTAACTTAAAAAAATTTTAATGACAACCAAGACACGTAATTTGTTCACAGAACAAAAGGCGAGTCGCCTTTAAATTTCAATTCGTTGAGCAATAGTACACATAATAATACATTTTATGTCTGTCTGAGCTATCAAACGGATTCCTAAAATAACATTGGTGGGTAGGCGTAGGCAGCCGGTGGTGCTATTCTAGTAGCCAGACTGCATCTAGGCGGGTTAACTATTTTAGATGGAGAAAGATCATAACATAACATACGTATTAAACAAAATAAAGACTTTTAGTAATTGAATTAATCGATATTTCGACATAGTTTTGCGTGCCTTCTTTCAGTTACAAATACATCTTTCGTCGGTACCTATACCGGGAACTAAAGTCAAATCGTGGTGTGGATGTGAGATCTGTCAGTTTGAGTAGGAACTAATAATTTTTGGGTAATTTGTCTATAGAACTAATGACTTCATGTTGAAGGATTGTTGGTATATTAAAACCACTGTTTGTGCAGGGCCGTAGCTAAACGTCTTCAGGAGAGTTTTTTACTGGAAGAGATATATTCTCAGCTAGTCTTGCATTACATAAGCACACTGCATTATCAGCAAAACTTGGTTGGTTAAGAATTTTACTGATTCGAGGAAAAGCATAAGTGGTGTATGCAGATGCCAAAATAGCTGGAAGAGCACAGCTCGAAGTCGTCGATGGAAAGAGTCACTTGGCTCCATTAACGATCGTCAGAAGACAAATTCAGAATATTGGATATAGTAGTTTGAGGAACATAGCATATAATAAAATAAGTGACTTAAGGGAATTTCCATATAAAGAGCTAGTACGTAGTAAATACATGAATTTTGGAGTAAAAAAGGAAAGTTGGATTAAATAAATATCCATATGTGTGTTAATTTCAGAAATTTCGTTGAATAAGTTTAATATAAATATTTTAAGATATTTAGTTATGTTATGTAACATATTATTATGTATGTATATAGGTATGATGGTACTAAGATATATTTAATTGAAAGCATAAGATATATAAATAAAATAACATAATAAAACTTAACATTAATAATAGGAAATGAACTTAAATATTTTCTCAGAAAATCTATCTGCTAAACCTAACTGATTAATATTTAGATTAGATTAACATAAAAGTTTTTTTTTGTTAATACTTATAATTGCGAATATTAAGATTGACATAATGTTAAAACGGTATATACAGGTAGAAGTAAGGTATAGACAGTATCATAAGAATTTGCTTTTTTATCGAATGCAAAAAATAGAGATAAAGCTACAAGGTACTTATGAAAACTGTTGATATGTGCTGTTCAAGTCTTCTTAGAATATCACAACAACTTCTCCTAAAAGTAATATAAGAAGTAAGACGCATTTCTTATGGTCTGCTCCAATAGGCTGGACGCTGAACTGACAAGTGGACGGATAAAATGTTCTCAGTAGTACCTAGTACCAGAGTGCTAGCTGTCTTAACATTTGTTATATACCTTCATACATACATAAAAACCTAGCACTCGTATGTTTAGTAAAGCTTTGGCCGTACGCTCTACATTATTTCGATAAAAACATCATTTCTACAATGGCCGACTGTAATTGAGTAGATTTTAAAATTTAGTACCAGGGCACCGAGCTTTTCTCGTTTTTTTTAACAACGACATCTATTGTCAAGTAGCTTTAGTGTTGCTTAACAACGCTATATATTGTCAAGTAGCTTTAGTGTTGCTGTGTCGGTAAAAATAATAGAAATAATAATAGAAATAGAATTACTCGCCAACAGACGTCAGGAAGTGTCATATTTTTTAGTTTAGTATTGCCTACAAAAAACACGGATAAAACGACGTTTTCTAAAAATTAAACCTAGCTAGATCGATTTATCGCCCCCGAAACCCCCGCACACTAAATGTAATGATGAAAATCGTTGAAGCCGTTTCCGAGATTCAGGTTATGATTCCGTAAATATACATATATACAAGTGTACCTAGCGGCACGGTACGTACGTAGGCCGAGAGAAAAATAGTTTGCACTATATAAAACCATACAATAGACGTAACTACAAATGCAAAACAGTTATTTCGTGTCGATTAATGTTGATATAACAATAGATGCTACAAAACCTGTGTTATCCGGGTCGCAATGGAAGAAATGACCTTATATGAAAGAAAACAGTGCGCGTGCTATTCGAATGTCTGTCAGTGTCTTGTTGCACTTAGCTGTTAACATTAGACAATATAGTCACTTAAGCGGCTTAGATTACAAACCGTGCTGCAGGGACTAATATAATGGTGGTATCTACTTAAAAGGTAATTGGTGGTGTCGGTTAACAAGAGTATGTAAACTGTGTACGGGGGTTGGATCACAGCTCCGAATAATAAACCAGCGATTGTGATTCATATGTTTCACAAAATCAAATATTCCATTTTCAATCAAATAACTGCATACAGTATGAAATTTTTAAAGTGTTGGTCTTCGTTCGATTTCATTTTATGTGTCGCTAAGATTACTATATAGGTAGTCCCCATGGGCGTAACGAGGTACAGGCAGGGGGGGCAGCTGCCCCCTCCTAGGTGCCCATTACCTGATGGAATTAGCTCAAAATTAACATTTTTAATTATTAAAAAGACATTTTCTATCAGGTCTGCCCCCCCCTAGCCAAGCCTGCCCCCCCCTAATTAAAAAGCTGGCTACGCCCATGGTAGTCCTATCCCACTTACCCACTAATACTGAAAATTATGATGAAAATGTGGATGTTTGTTACTCAATCACGCTTCAACCACTGGACTGATCGGGATGAAACTTGGCATACATATAGGTTAGGTCCTGAATAGGATAGCACATAGGCTATTTTTCAGCCTGCAAAATTCAAAAGTTTTCGCGGGAATAACTATAACATTTGGAACTCAATCCTGCTGCAACGGAGCATCAAATTGAGTTGAAATTTAGCACAGAGACAGTTGAAGATAAGGAAAAGGACAAACGGCTACTTTTTATCCCGGAAAATTCAAAAATGCCGGTGGAGTAACTATATCCGAATTGCTGTAACAAACTTCTTAGTATAATCAAGGAGTTGCGGTAAAAATCCCACGCCGATAACCAAATTTAGAGCGGGTGGGGCCCAGGGCTGTAGCTAGAGTTGAATCCAAGGTAGGGCAGCTGTGGTTTCATGCTCGGGTACAGCGCAACTAATTTTTCTATCTTTCATTATTTTACCTGCTTGTGAGCGTGAGTAATTAAGGTAGAAGGTAATTTGGTGGGATCGCTGGAAAACAAGAGCAAAATGGTATTAATTTATAACTATTTATATATATTATACCTTAGTTTATGGTACTTTTAAGGTAGGGCATTGCCCCACAATGCCCCCCATAGCTACGGCCCTGTGGGGCCGCTGGCAAAACTAGTAATATATAAGGATATTATCAAATCACTAAAAAATAAAAAGTTTATCGAAATATCTTTTCGGCTTGCTTATTTAGTATCATCTTTACTGTGTGAAATATTTGCGCTGCATTAAGCGGCTACTGACATAATGTTGTGCTCAAGCATTTATTTTTCCTAGTACGAAAAGCTACATTGTTCTCGGACTGAAATAGACGTAGAGTTCAAAGCAACGCCCCAGCTCATTAGAAACGAGTATACGGCTGTTTACTTCCACATTACGGTTACTTCCCAATTCCCATTCTAAATTTATTCATCTATTCTATTCTTTGTCTAAGTACTCATTTTACTTTCAGTGGCCAGAGGACTTATTTTAATGATTTATATCTTACAAATGCGTAAGTAGGTTTTTGGGGCTATCTAGATTTTCTTTAGAAATGAAATAATCATTAGAAATCTAGGTTTCTGTTGTTATAAAAATTTAAAATTAATGTATGACACACGAGAGTAACAAGTAGCTATTGATTTACGTAAACAGGTTTTTGGGACTACCTATCTAATATTTTTTAAAGCATTAAATAAATATTAGAAATCTAGATTTCTGTTCTTAGAAGAATTGTATCCATCTAAGACACATGATAGTAACGAGCAGATACTAGAAATATTTCTCTGCGTTATAATATTTTCCGGTGAAATAAAATATGCCCTCATTATTTTGAGAGCTTTTTCTGACTAAAAAGCGTGTATGTACATCTTGCTTGCAAATTAAAATGAGTGGAAGATTTTTGTATAGGTGCATATATATAGTTGGATAAGTATATATAGTATATATAGTAAATACAGTAACTTACCTACAAATAAGATCGTCGCCTTATACCTAATATGTGTTAAACTAATATACCTGCCAAGGTTTTTACTAGGGACTACAGTTAGAGGTTGTACAAGGAGGAAGTGATTTCTAAAAGCTTAGAGATAAATTTTTTTGTAAATCAATTCTGGCATATTAACAGTCAATTTTACCAAAAACTAAAAGAACATACCCTAGAATATGTCCACACATATTTGATTTAAAAAATATCGTACCAATTGTACCTAATATGCTTAAAACGAATAGCCTATATCGGAACACTTACTGTTGGCACGAATCGATAGTACGAACGACATGCGAATTATTAAGATTATTAGCTTTATTTATGACTTTGATAAATGATCCACAAGGGACATTGTGACACTATTAACAGCTAAAAAAAACACTAACCTCGTTTGTACTTTACTACTACATCAACGCTTCCTACAGTTACGTACCTACATGAAAGTAGCTGCGTTTCTTGTTATAAGATCAATGACCTACCTTTAAGATTAAAAAGTCCCAACTTCTTTGTTTAATTTTCATACTAGTGAAAAGACTGATTTTGAAGTGAAAACATATTTAGCGGCGTTGTGCACTTTTTTGTGATGGGTAAAAAATGTTTAACTCTATAGGACGAATAAAAAGTAAGAGGAAATTGGGTTGATGAAAAGATGAAAGTGCGGATTACACATGTTAAAATGTTATACCCAGGTTGTATATTTTTTAGTATATGGCGATTATGAGAAGTATAGGGAGGTTGGATATAGGATTTTAATTCTATGACAGATTGAGCTGTCAAATATACTTTTTCAAAAAAGGAAATATACAAACATTATTATTTAAAATAAATAAATATGTATACGAAGTGATGGGAAGTAAATAGCTAGTATAGTAAAAAAAACGGGTTGCACCCCGGGAGTGCCGGCAGAAGTGAAAACATACTAGCATTTAATTCCCATCACTTCGTATACATATTTATTTATTATAAATAAAACACAACTTACAACTCATACGTCATATTTAATTGTAGGGAACCAATGTCCTATACACACGATTCGCGCTTAACATTCATATATGTTACAAGACAACTCATACGTCATATTTAATTGTACAGAATCAATGTCCTTAACACACAACTCGCGCTTAACACTCAAATATGTCACAAGACATGTCTTGACCCATTGTATATTTTTGAGCAATATCCTACCTCTATTTCTCAATAATGTAATAAGCTATATTAAACGTAATATATTACTATGGCACTACTACTATGGAACTTGCTTTTTATCCTATCACACGTCTCTAACTCCTCTAACTTTCGAGTATTTTCTTTGACTACAAAGTTTTTTTTAACTACATACTTACCTATATTTATTTAAATTATTATCGCACTTGGTTTGTATAAATAACTAGTTTTACTAACATTTTAATTTCAGATACTTACAACTAGTTTCGAACCTCGGTCGTAAATACAGTCTATTAAACGGATAAACGACCCTTTAGGCACAGAAAAAAAATTAGCCGCTACCTAGGCAGTAAACACATAGTTAGTGTTTGGTCATATTATGTACATCTTTACACAAAAGATGCCTTGTCCTGAATGACTGACTAACTGACGGATCAACATACAACCTAAGCCGCTGATCGTAGAGACCTGAAACTTGGAGGTTATGTTCTTTGTATGACGTAGGCATCCGATAAGAAAGGATTTTCCGAAAGGGTCAAGACTCAAGTGCGAGTCGGACTCGCGCGATAAGTGTAAACCGATTGTAATGAATTGGTAAGTTGTTATGCACACGCTGGGGAATGTTTCTGAGAAAGAAAAAAAAGTATCAAGTGCGAGTCAGACAGGGTCAAGTGCGAGTCGGACTCGCGCAATATGGGTTAACCGATTGTAATAAAATTGTGGTTAGTAGTTATGCACACGCTGGGGAAGGTGTCTGAAAAAGAAAAAAAGGGTCGAGTGCGAGTCGGACTCGCGCAATAACGGTAAACCTATTGCAATGAAGAAACTTAGGTAAGTTGTTATGCACACGCCGGAGATGGTTTCTGAACTAGTACAACCCTTTTACAATAGGTTGGTGCGGCAGTTGTTTTAAAAAAAGAAACAACGTTCGCCGGGTCATCTAGTCGCCATATAAATTATGACAACTCCGAAATTTCCGTTGTCGACAAACCTATATAGCCCAACGCCCACATGAAAATAAACAAACACGAGCCGTAACTTTATTGACTGCGCAACGGCCAAAATAATTCTATTTTAAGCGTAGATAATTATCTCTATTGTAGATTGTATATTTTAAGTCTTTATATAGTAAGTAGCGAGGGACTAAAGTTTTGATATTTGTTACTCAATCTCGCCATAAAATGAATGGAAGAATGAAACTGCATTACGAAACATACTCGAAGGGGGTCAGAGATATTATAAACAACGTCGACTCCGCAGGGGAACACACAGACAGAATCAAAACTAAAAAATTGGTCCGGCAGCACGCATAAGCAACTACTCTTTGTTCTTGGTATCGTTAAATTTATTTATTTATTTATAAAAAAACTTTGAATACAGTAGCCTCAAAAACCCAAAGGAAGTAATTTTTTTCGAAATCTCGGATTTTAAAAAACTGATAAAAGATTTACCCCCAAAAACCCAACAAAACTTAGTTTCACCGAAGTTGCAACAAGACTTTTACAAGAAAATGGACACCATATTGGATTTACTTAGAATTCATAATTAGCAAAAAAACTGATGAGACTTGGTTTCTGCACCCTCAAAAATCCAACAGAGCTTATTATTGAAGTCGAAGAATTTAATAGAAGAAAATCATGCCCAGATCTCTTAAGACGTCAATTAACTTATTTTACTTATAACTAAGCTCTCTAGAGAAATCACGCTCTAAGTTTCTTTCAATAACTCACAAATTAAAAAAAAATGTATTTTGGAAAAGTATGTTTTCTCAAATCTCCGACATTAACGTCTCTAAATGGCCAGTGAACTTCAGAATGTTTAAAGAAGAGGTTTTTTTGAATGTTTATACAATTGATTACCGAAACTTCATTAGTTATGCCTTACGGTTTTACTCAAGATTGTGGCAAACAAGCATACGGCCCACTAATGTGTAGCGGTCACCTATCGACCATCCATTAAAATCTTATCACTCTCTTTTTGTAGATTTCCATACATTTTAATGCTAGGGTGCGAGGATGAATTCTCTGTTGGTGGCGAGCGTTGTGATTGTACAAGTTGCCATGCACGTTTTTTTAATAAATACCTCAGATTACAATCCGTCATAGAAGTGGAGGAACTCACACATGCAGAAAAAGTCACACCTCGATCCCGTTTCTAGAAAATATATTAAATGTACGGGCAAACGCGCTGATTTTACAAATGTATTTCATATATATAGTGGTCAGAGACTGTAACTCTACCCAGATATTTGGACGCTTAGAATTCCTAAGGGCCGATGTACTAGGCAGTAACAGTAATTCGGCCACCGTATCCTCATACAAATTCTCCACCTGTAATATTTAATAATAATGACTAGACATAAGGTTAATGAGAAATTAAGAGTTTTTTTTTGTTAAACACTCGTGCACAATCACCTCCCGTTTTAAAAATCAACTCTAATCTCTGCTGATTACTTACGGCAGATGTCGTTGCGTCTAGGTTGTAGATAATAAAATGTAGGTACATATCTTGAAAAAAAAATGTGTTATAGTAAAATTCGTATGAGTGTTCATAATTTATTTAAATTGATGTCACGTGGAATTATTGGTGGCGGCGGTACACTAGACTGATTTCCCTATGGACAAAAAAAAAGAATTCAATTGATAAAATATCTAGTATATCTCTGAAAAACCAATCAATTCCGTTCCAGATGCAGAGAACCGATTAAGATGTTAAATAGTCGAAATAATTATTTCGATATAATAATTTCGATTTTTGAATTCATTACAACCCTAAAATTACCGTTGTCGACCTAGCCCACTGCTCCTATATGTAATAGAACAATCACGCACCGCAGCAACATGACGACTTTAATTAATTTATTAGCGTATTGTATTCTTATTGCTCCAATTGTCCACTAGACTGCACCAAGCGCCACTGCCAAAAGCATTCTATTTTTACATAAGATGACTGTATTTATTATAGAGTGATAGGTTAGGTAGATATTTTAAGTCCTTATATGTATAGTTAGTACCTACTAAAAGTTTTGATGTTTGTTACTGAACTAACTATTTGACAGATTGGAATTGATAGAATTTGGTAGCAGGAAATAAATAATATACCGTCACGACACATACCCTAGCTCGAAGGAATGTGCAGAGATATAGGTAACAAGTGTCAAGACAGTTGCGGCTTCGGACGTCCACATTTCACTCTTGTTGTACCTATTTCGTCCCAAACGTAATAAATGGCGAGTATATGACTGTATCAGGCACAATCCAGACTCAATGCTACTTTACAGTACTCACATTGTAATATGGTTGTCCTTACCGGGAGTTGAACTTAGGGCGTTTGACTTGGTAGTCCAAACTACTGACACTCACAATGGATTCTTAATTAGCACATAATTCCTTAATAAATCAGGTACCAAACAAAGCCACGTTCCTTACAAATCGTTCTAAAATATGTTACTTGACCACGCGAGCAAAGTCGCGAGCGCGGTCTGGTGTTTACAATCTAATAGATATTATGCTTAACTCTTGATCTGAAGAATTAGGTCTTTGCACGTAATTTATGACTTGGCACGTCTAAATGCTCCTCCGTAGTAATTATTTAGACTAAAGATATAGTCTAATATTAATTCAGATCTAGTCTAGTCAAAAATAAATTGTCTAGACAGAGATTGGCAAACGTAGGCTTCTATGTATTATTCGTACCTACGTAATGTTTAGGTCATATATAAGTCTTAGTGTTGTAACAAATACGTAGGTACTTATGTTGAGTTATAAAGATAACTAATTTAAGTAAGTATATCAAAATTACTATGCAATCGCACCAAGCTAAGTTCTGTAAACATAAGCTGCTCGCTGGACGCATACGGTACCGTACGTACGTAAAATGGTTGAATTTCCAAGTTGCTATTCGACAATAAAACATTATTTACAGGCAGTGTTTACAAGAGAAGGCTCCGGAATTAGATACACAAGACAAGAGATGAGGCATAGTCAACCGTATTTCTCTCAGTGATGAAATTCAAGGACGTTCTCTAACTACATCACTGTTTAGTAAAGAATGAATCATCTTGTTGGTGTTCGGATCGTTCGAGCTAGGCTTTCGTTCTTTGCATACTCTGTGGGCTAGTCAGTCGTCATTAATCTGTGCGTCTCCTCGCGGCTACGTTTTTGTCCTTGCGCTAATTTTTATATTTTAATAGTTATAGTGAAACTAATCACACACACGAAAACAAACATACTACAAACTACACCCCATTTTACACAAAAAACGTTATCAAAAACATATGACGCCAAATTTGGGTGAGTCCATGCAATTTTCTTACGGCCTACGTGTGGCCTTTTTAGTAAACAATCACACTGAAAATAATGTGACTGCTATCAAGGTAACTTATTGAATAATAGAACTTTAGCGAGCAAGTACTGTATTTCTCTCAATTATACAATTTTAGGACGTCCTCAAACTACATTAGGTACTGACAATAATATTGCTGCTATCAGGAAACCTATTAAATAACAGCGAGCAAGTATTCTTGGCCAAAAAATAATAATTAAAAAGATGGTCCCTAGTTTTGAAAAAAGAACATTAAATGTCGTAATCAACATTCGGATGGACCCGATAAGAAATTAATGATACATTGTCAGTATTCGTATTTATATCCGGTTTAAAAACGGTCCTCTAGGACAGTTTATTCCTGAGTGATACATGACCAGCCCCCTTATTCAAGTCAGTAAAATCCATCTCGTTCAAGATGACTGTGACATACATTGTCCATTTAATTTACGTTTTAAGAAAAAAATCTGTAGAATAACGATTTAATCAGTAATAATAATAAGTCATAACCATAAACTTATTTTACGTATTTTTTCATTTAAGCGTAAGTAGACGGACAATGATGACTGAATGTTTTGACATGACAAAACAATTTCTCACCCTGCAAATAAGATTTTGTGCTCTAAATATATGCAGTACGCGATCCTTTCTGTTCCAAGCCTAGGGTTTACATTCTGTGACTTTCTTTAGAAGAGGAAGTGATAACTTTTAACTTAAACGTAGGTTAGTGACATATTGTCCGATGAAATAACTAGGTACTTACATGTTTTATAAAACATTGTGAAAAAATGTTTTGTATATTTACGTAATCAATAAATTTTATTTAGAAGTGTATTAGCCTATTAAAAATGCAAGTATATTCTTAAGAGGCCTTTCCCTTACGCCTCAACTTCGCGTTTTCATATCGTTAGGCCTTTTGTTTGTTGTGTTTATGAACTACACCTTAAGCCTTCGAGGTGAAAGTGAATAGATAAGTAGTTCCTTAGTTAATTATTTACCGTAATATTAAGTATGTACCTTATATAATCTAAGCACATAGAATTGTGCGGGGTAATTTCCTAAAACATCAACCGATAGCCTGATATACACACTTATCCTAAGGGAACTTGGCCCCTTTCAATAATTTATGCTCTAACTTAATAGCACTAAATTTTCATCTTTTATTACATTTTTAGGGTTCCGTAGTCAACAAGGAACCCTGATAGTTTCGCCATGTCCGTCCGTCCGTCTGTCCGCGGCTTAGTTCAAAAACTACTAATACGAGAAAGCTGCAATTTGGCAGGGATATACACATTGATCAAGCCGACAAAGTGTTAGAATAAAATCTTAGAAAAAAATTTGAACGTGAAGTGGGGACGTAATTTTTTTTTCTCGTCTACCTCATCCTGTGGGGTATCGTTGGATAGGAATTCCAAAAACATTGGCGGTATGCAAAGATCATTTTTTGATTTAGGGCTCCGTTTGCGAAACATTTCATTAGTTCAGTAGCTAATAATTATTTTTAATGTCATTGGTTTATTTGGCTAATCAAATGGTGACGCAAAAATTTCCTTATTCTACATATATATTCGATTACCTATAGAAAGTGTTAAGATATTTAGTAATCCAGAAAGTTTAAACGGTTTTCAATTATCGTAGTTAGGCTGTCGTCGATTCCTAATTCAAATTATGTCATACACAGATAAGATAAATTAATTGAGTAAAGACATGTAGATGAAACAATTTCATAATAATCGGAGGGTGTGATTTCTGAAATCTGGAATCTGGAACATAATTTAAGATGTAATTTTAATATAACAGAGTCCTTATGGAAGCTTGAAAACAATGACAGGCCACCTGGCCACTCACTTGATCAAAAATCCGCAATGGGCCAGCGTGATCAACCAGGATTGTTGCTGATGAACATTTTTCACACAACAGCTGATGCTGACAATTTAGCATTGACATCACCGGATGATGATGATAAGTTTTTTTCGTTCTTTTTGGTTTTTTTTGGAAAAGAAAAGTATGGTATACTGATAATAGATTCAAATGATGCAGTTTACATCCAAGAACTTTAAAATATAAAGTTACTTTCGAACTTAAAGCTCGTGTGTCGTCTTCACGAGCTTAAAACATTCAGATTATCAGAATATTTGCTTTTCGTTAAGTGGTTTTAAGTCAGGCATTGGTAAGCAATCTGCGTGAATAATCCTTTTTACATAAATTACACTTTGCAGTTTCTTGATCCACTAATTTAGAATACGACCATCCATATTTTACTTGTCAACGGCGGCGGCATTATTTTCCAACTCTCACAACAGTTTACAAAAAATACAATGACTGTACTATCAAGTCACACGTAATAAAAAGAGACAAGTTGTGTTCGTTTACAAACGTAATCATCGTTGACCGCGAACTATTGGTCAAAACTCGCAAGCAAAAACAAAGCGTGCCGTAAGCCTTCTGCGGTCATGTCACAAGTAACAATTTAAATATCAGCATTGAGCAATGCAGATGCTGATGTTCGCAACAACCCTGTTAATGAACTACAGCCTCTTTTCTCGTGACGCAGTCTCTGCTCCACCGGTCTTTTAGGGCGAGACTATATATAGCGCTAAACGCTCTTGGGGTCGCCCCTTCGACCAGCGTGAACCTCGAACCCGAAGATGAGTCAGCGCCAGCTGGGGAGTTCCCTGTTACGCGATTGCGATTGCGAGTGAGTGGGGGCGAGAAGCGCCCCGGCACTGTTTGCGCCCAGGCATTCTTTGCCCCCCGGCACTCTTTGGCAGACATTTGCTATAGTGGCGTTTTGTTGATTGGATAAAGTACATTATGCGCTTAATGTCAATAACCAAAACTAATAATAAATAATCCAACCTAAGAGAATGAGCCAACATTTGTATACCTAGTGTGTCATATAGAATTTATGTCTCCGTCGCAGCCTAGTTGGTCGTGTGACTGGCTGCTGTGCAGAGGGTGTGGGTTCAATTCCCGCACTGGACAAACATTTATGTGATAAACTTTGTGTTTGTCTTGAGTCTGGGTGTATTAATGTATATGTATGTATTTACAAAAAAAAAAATATATGTATTTGTATCCGTTGTCTGGTATCCATAACACAAGCTTTGCTTACTTTGGGACCAAACGGCGCTGTGTGTAATGTCTAAAAATAATTATTATTTATTTGTTTAAACTTGGCTAGATTATGGCATTAAACGCATTAATACAGTGAACAAAACAAACCTCATATAAACTTAACTGTTTTATTAAATTGAAAGTAATTTTCCTTAGATCATCACCAATAAATACCTCTCGATCTATTAGCAGCATTTTAGCATCAGTTGGTTGGACAACCTAGCCGTGGACATGACACTTCGTCAGACAGACATCGTTAGAACTGTCTGTCACAGTGCTAATGATACGTCTCGATGTCGAAGATGTCGCAAACACTTTGATATTTAATTAGCTATTAGGTCTAACCTTTCTGTTGTAGTTAAACTTTAGGTGATAAAGACGTGTTCTAATTTTAACTTATTTTAAACAGACTTCAAAAAAGGAGGAGATTCTCAATTTTTACATTTTTTTATGTATGTCATTTGATTACTTGAAGACGGATGGACTGATTTGGCAATTTTTTTTCGATTCATTAGTTATACTTTTTAGGTAGTCTCATTTTCATCAGGTCAGGATCAGATGGTGGAATCCTGGGGAAATCGGGAGAAATCTTCAAATATTCTAGGTAGACTTATTCCGATTTGGCTATTCTTCAAAAGTAACTTATGCATTTGCTTCAGAAAAGCACTATTTGGTGAAGTAAAACTGCTGATATTGACCACAGATGGCAACCGGAACTACTCAATTGCAATACAATTAGGTACGTTGATATGGTTGCTAAGTAATTTATGCTCATCACAATGCATATGGTGAAATAGAACTAATGATGAAGTACCAAGAGAATTCCTGAACAATTAACGTCATTGCATCGGGAAAAGCAATATTTTGTATAAGGTAACGAAAAGGTAATATAAAGCTATTGTAATTTAGTCCAGTTGACTTTTAGGGTTATGAAGAAAAATGATAGAAAGAGGGTTCTAAGTTTCTTTAATTATTGTCTTCGATGACTTATAAGTTATAAGCTACAGTTTCTTTGCCTTTATGTCATTTGCCAACAGATCGGATGGCTTTATTTTTGGCAATCAACTTCAAATCGAATAAAGCATGTAGCTGAATGTTTTGCCATAAAAGTCTACTTTAGGGGCTTATTTTTACTTTTTAGTAAATTTGAGGAAGGATTAGCTTTTTTATATGAATAGTTTATATCTTACACGTTTCGTAGTTACCATTTGTGTTATAAGTATGTAATATATGTAGGTAGGTCTGTATCTACTTATCTTTTTTGGGAGTTTATAGACATTTCTATTGAAAACTAAACGTTAATCCAGCAGACATTTGAATCTGAATATTTAAATTATGACAAAACGATACAAAAAACTTCCTAATAATAAATGTGGAAGTTTGTGACGATGCGTTAATGGCGTAGGAAGGTTAACGGGTTTGGATGATAGTAGTTATAATACTTTTTTTATCCTGATCGAGTTCCTGTGGGAAATTCTTTTTTCTGCGGGCCAAACCGCGAGTCAAAACCAGTGATAGTCTAAAATTTGTGCTACTTAGGCATCCTTAATTTAATCATATTAAATCTTATCTTCTTCAAAATTCATTATTATGATTTATCCTAGTATCCCCCCCTTTCAAATATTCAGATGCACTTTTTCGGCGCATTCGATTCGCCACTGTCGTCGTCGCCCCGGACTGGCCCGGACAGACAAGAATCTGTGTATTAAACTACTACTTTTCTTATGCCGAAACACTCGCGTTGGGCGGTCGGCGGGTGTCGCGGTCGGCTCGTGTCGCCGAACGTTTCCGTCCGATACCTACAAGTGCCGCACACAAGCCTCACGTTGTCGGCAAGGTTGCCAGATAAACTTATTACCAAACAAGGGAAAAACTAATTTTCTACGGTGCAAGTACCTACATATACCTACTTACCTTAACTGATCCTCAACTACATTGAATCTTCAAACAATAATACTGATTTGTATTATTTTTGAAGTGAAAACTGTTTTTGGTATGGGTAAAAAATGATAAACTCGCGTCAGGTCACGTGTCCTAATCGTGGAAATTCGTAAGATGGAAACCGTAATGTCACGCCTATTATAATTTTTATTTTTAGTATTCGCGATTATGAGTAGTACAGGGAGGTTGGATATGGAATTTTAATTCTATGACAGATTGCGATGTCTAATATACTACGTCAAAAAAGTAAATAAACAAACATTATTATTTCTTGACAATGTCAAAGACATGTCTTGTGACATATTTGAGTGTTAAGCGCGAATCGTGTGTAAAGGTTTTTTACTTCTGCCGGCACTCCCGGAGTGCAACTCGTTTTTTACGCCATTTTCTTTCCCTTAGAAGCAAAATATTAATTATAACTCTGCATTTTAGGCTAATTTGCAGAGTTTAATGCAGAAAAACCTCAAGGAACTGTCAGTTTTTTACAAGGCAAAAATTAAATAAGATTGATTTTGACTTACAAATGGGTAAAATAAAAACAGAACCACTACTACTTCGGTATTTTTTTCATACCGAACACCGAACAAGGAAAATACAAATACCTGGTAACCCTGGTTGTCAGAATTTAATTTTAATTTTTTAAAATAAGTCTGGTAGGATTCGCCGACTCAGCAGTGTTATGAAGACCTGTAAAAAAATATGCATTGAAGACATATAGAAGATGAATAGAAAACAATAAGCAAATAACGGCGAGCAAAGTTGTGAAAATTTTCAATTAACGCTCCGACAATTTAAGTTTTTTGGCGCCATTATTGGCGTGATGGCATGTTTATGCTAGGCTAAATGGATCTTTTTTCCAACAGACTTTCAGAGCTTCGAAAGAAGGCTGGAAAATAATTAAAAAAAAAGCGAGCGAGTCAGTCATTCATTTGGCTATTTAAGGAACACAATGTTGAACCAACGTCTTACGGGGTTGGCGCTACTGAGAATATTCATAAGAATGTGAATGTGGATGCAGCAGTTGTGTGCAGATTTACGGTGTCACACAACAGAAGTTTAAAATTCTAGTATATTGAATTGTAATAGGAAGAAAAAAAATCATTTTTGAAAACTGTAATAAAGGCTTTTATTGCAACTATTACTAGGTTTTCATACAACATCGTAATAATCATAAAGGTTAATAGGTACTATAAAATAATCATTATGTTAGCAGTACGGTAAAATTCTATTGACTTTTTTTAAATTTTACAAATGAATGATAACCATAACAACATCATGCGTAAGTGAGAATTATTGTGCACACACTTAAGCATTGATTGATTGACCTATACCAATCAGAATCGAAAAATTTCGCGCTCGCTGCGCTCGCGTTACTGTTCAAACCCGGTTTCCTGACTCCTCCTTTCTCGCCTGAAAGACTACGTTCAGTCTAAAGGCATTCTTATTGACGAACAGTTCGGTTTTCGAGCTAATCACTCGTGCGTCAATCAGATGCACATCCTCCAAGGTCGCAACAGGCCCCCTAAGCCAATCAGCACAGAAGCACTCTTCTTCGATGTAGCGAAGGCTTTCGATAAAGTATGGCATAACGGCTTGATTTACAAGCTGTACAATCTCGGTGTCCCAGACCGTCTCGAGCTCATCTTACGAGACTTCCTTAGGGATCGTAGGATTCGCTATCGCGTAGAACGAAGTCATTCGTCTCCCCACCCCATAGGTGCAGGTGTCCCCCAGGGCTCCGTGCTTTCCCCTCTACTCTATTCTCTGTTCACTAACGACATACCTCGTCCCTCTAACGTCAATGTGGCGCTCTTCGCGGACGATACGGCGCTCTACTATTCTCACCGAAACGTCCGTCAATTAGGCCTGGTCCTCCAGTCTGCCGCCTACGCCTTAGGCGATTGGTTTCGGAAGTGGAGAATCGAGGTTAACCCCGAGAAAAGTGCAGCAGTGCACTTCGCCCGGGGCAAAAAATCGGTAAAGGCCACAAGGCAACTCACCCCAGTCCACCTATATGGCCAACCCATTCCGGGGGTTAAAAAGGTCAAATACCTAGGGGTCACTTTAGACTCTCGTCTTAATTTCAGAGCCCACATTAAAAGAGTAAGAGATCGAGCAACCTTCGTTCTCGGTCGCCTTAAGCCAATGTTAAACAAGTACAGTAAAATGTCTCTTAGAAATAAGGTGACGCTTTACAAAACTTGTATGCGGCCCATACTCACATATGCGAGCGTAGCGTTTGGTCACACCAACACTACTTCCTTGCAAGTCATACAAAATCGCTTTATGCGAGGCGCAGTCGGCGCCCCGTACTATATGCGTAACATCGATCTCCATAGCGATTTCGAGCTACCGACCATAAAATGAAATAGTTTTGTACAAAAAGGAAGGAGAGAATATCTTAATGCGGCGCTAGCAACGTCACAGCGCCTTAACTATGAAATAATATCTAAAAAAAAATACAAGATAACTTTTTTTAGGAAATTAGGTCGGCTTTCTTTTTGCGAAAGAAATGTTTTTTTTGCCATTGATAACTAAAGAGATAACTCATCAAGTTTTATTTAAATTTCAGACTGGCCAATTAAAAAAAAGCGCGCGCCATTAAATGAATATAAAAAAGCCAAAAAAAAATCGGCATCTGAACGCGGCGAATTGGCGGCAAAATTACCTAAATTATTTTTATTATTGTCAATATAATTAGTTTTTTTACAAGCATGTTTGGGAAAAGCACTATACAAGCCTTGGTCACAACTGCGCATAACCGGACTCTGTGATGCGTGTCTCGGCTATGCCTCGGCCTGCATACTCACGATCGCCCGGTAATGCTGCGTTTGCGGGCCGCGGCAGCAATGTACTATTTATGGTTTTTTAATTTATCTTCGTGGCACAGTAGGTATATACCTACTAATGACCCGACTACTGAATCGAGGCGCGTGGGTCCGATAACCGCACGAGAAAAACTTCTTTTATTTGTCAATGACCTTTTTGTGTTTGTCTTGAGACTCGGTGTTTTCTTTATACGTAAAATATGTTTATATTTACAAATAAAAGTAATATGTATTTTTATCCGTTGTCTGGTATCCATAACACAAGCTTTGCTTACTTTAGGACCAGACACCGCTGTGTGTAATTTCCAAAAATATTTATTTATTACTGTAACTATGTACATCTACTAAAGTTGCTGTTACAGGTTTTTCGGCACTGAAATAGTATACTAAATTGGACTATTACTTTGTCCGTTATCAGTATCATAAAACATAAACAAAACTTTTCAGCACTGTAAACAAGCACGTTAAATTTCTTCTGGGAATATCTAAAATAGGTCAGGTCAGGTCACGGTGTATTTCAACGGATGCGGGTGCCGACAGTGGATGCAATGTCGCGGGTCGCCCTGGTGACCTAGATGCACTCCACAAGGGCACAGCTTGTCCCACCTCTTGCAACCTGACCCAAAATAACCACTTAAGTAGACCCGCTTAGAATCTGTTTATAAGTTTTCAGGAGTAAAGCAGCGGTAAATAATATAGGTTCTTACATAATTTATAGGGTTTCGGTGTAATGGTCAACGGTGCTGACTGTCCGTCTGGCAGACTGTTATCTTATAACAGGATATATATGTATTTAGGATACGAAGCCTGAAGTTTTCATAGCGGCTAAAAATATATAAATATGTAAGCTCTGTTGTAAAACAAAAATATTATAAAAACCGGTCAAGTGCAAATCAGGCGCGTACAGAGCATTCTGGGCGCGTTCGTTCTGGGATTAAGAGTTCCCACGAATATCACTTTTCACACTTTTGATAACGCCAGTTTTGCCACCGACACCTGTCGTTCGTGTAGCTTTGAAACGTTACTAACAAATTTTTTGTTTACAAAACTTGCAAAACACATACACTACCATAGACACAAAAACCCGACCTCCAGTCACGGGTCTAAAGTTTCATTTTTCGTAGGCAAAAGTGACAAATATAACAAAAATATCGTTAAACGAACGCATGACAGTTTGTCACAGATGATACTAAAATTTTGATATTTTTGATACCAATGCTAAACAAACGGATGACAGGTGACAAAAGTAATGAAAATAATGATTCTGCATCCAAAACAATGCGCCCTCTGTGGTAATACGGAACCCTTGTCGCGCGAGTCCGAGTCGCACTTGTTTATTTTAATCTGATATTGGCCTTAGTCTTTTCTCACACGTATCTTGTATCTTCAAACAGTGCATGTCTGAAGGCAATCCGGAAATAGATAATTATCATTCATTTGTTTTATATACAGCTAAAAGATAAATATCGCCTTGACCGATTTCTGCCCGCGAACAACGTGTTTGTTTTGCATAGGTACCTACTTTTTGTTTATACCACCAAGGTTTCAAACAAGCTTATCGTCTGCCTGATGGTAAGCGGTCATCATAGCCTATGGACACTTGCAACACCAGGGGTATCACTCGCGCATTGCCGACCCTAACGTACTAATATTAATTGATTATTTATTTTGTCATTCATTTATACAATATGATAATTATTGGTAAACCTACAACTATCTATAGATTTATACATATAGCTACACAAGATAGGAAAAAAATATGTTTCATACAGCAGTTTTGACTAGCACGCGGCACTTGTCTGTACTAGTCGGTCTTAGGTATTCTGGTGTTAGTAGACCTGTCTAAGGTATAAACTGCAACACCTAAAAGTATACCACGTCAACTCAGGGAAGTTTAGTCAAACACGTATAATTAATAAAAATATATAATTAAATGAATAAAAAAACCCGACAGCAAAAACATTAAGACCTAAAGAGAAATAAACAAGTGCATCTAAAACATACCAAATATTTAACTATAAGCTCTACTTTAAGCTCTTTATTTAGAAAAAACCTTGGCAAAAACTTAGCGTTCGCGGGAGGAAGTTTCTCCACAACCGCACTCTACGTGACAATTAAGGTTCTAAGATGTATTCCCTGCTGACGGCGAGCGGTGCGATGGGAGAAAGTAGCCGAGGGCCACATTTTGAACAATTCCTCAGAACACATCCCACTAAAGTAGCAGTAGAACACACATAACGGGAGGCAAAGTCTCTCCCCCAGTCTTAAGGGTTCGATACGGCAAGAGAGTTTGAGATCGTCGACAATTCTCGCAGCCCGTCGTTGAACCGAGTCAAAAGGGCCAAGCTGGTACCCGGGTGCACCCGCCCAGAGATGGCAGCAGTACTCCATATGAGGCCGGAATTATTTGATAAAATACTAAATCCTGTTGAAATTTATACATCTCATCCGACTTTATAATTGATGACGCAGTCAAAAGTTGGCTATTTAAGATAAAATTGCAAATATTGTGATCATAAGGAAGGAAGAGCAATAAAATAAAATCGATAAACGCAAACCCACCACTAACTATTCGACGCAGTTGGTTCCGCGACACATTTCATTTCATTAGCAAGATTCGTGGAACTTGCTCACCAAACGAGATATCATATAGAGGCAGCAAAGCCGTAACTACACTGTCACTGTGTAGGTACCAACAATGGCACACATACATAAAACCCGTTGATATTCAAGGCACACATTTAAAATACCTAGGCACTTGTATGTATGTAAGTTGTATAACGATTACAGAATTCATGATGAAAATACAATGAAAACTTCACAGCTTAAACCAGTGTTGAGGTCTCCGATCAAAAGGCAATGTTGAACAATACCCAGCTGGGTCATACGAAAGAATTTCTATAATATAAAACAAGGGGGCAGGGGGTACTGCGGTATAATGTTATTTTATTAGTGTGGAAGCAGTGTTAATGTGTGCGTAGATTGAGAACGTGGGCGGTTCACGTACGTATGGAGTCTTTGCTTTGGTGTTGAGCCCACCCCATAGGTGCAGGTGTCCCCCAGGGCTCCGTGCTTTCCCCTCTACTTTATTCCCTATTCACAAACGATATACCTCGTCCCTCGAACGTTAATGTGGCGCTCTTCGCGGACGATACGGCGCTCTACTGTTCTCACCGACACGTCCGTCGTATAAGCCTGGCCCTCCAGTCTGCCGCCAACGCCTTAGGCGATTGGTTTCGGAAGTGGAGAATCGAGGTTAACCCCGAGAAAAGTGCAGCAGTGCACTTCGCCCGGGGCCGAAAATCGGTAAAGGTCACAAGGCAACTCACCCCAGTCCACCTATATGGCCAACCCATTCCGTGGGTTAAAAAGGTCAAATATTTAGGGGTCACTTTAGACTCTCGTCTTAATTTCAGAGCCCACATTAAAAGAGTAAGAGATCGAGCAGCCTTTGTTCTCGGTCGTCTTAAGCCAATGTTAAACAAGTACAGTAAAATGTCTCTTAGAAATAAGGTGACGCTTTACAAAACTTGTATTCGGCCCATACTCACATATGCGAGCGTAGCGTTTGGTCACACCAACACTACTTCCTTGCAAGTCTTACAAAATCGCTTTATGCGAGGCGCAGTCGGCGCCCCGTACTATATGCGTAACATCGATCTCCATAGTGATTTCGAGCTTCCGACCATAAAAGCCTTCATCAAAGATGCGTCTAAACGCTACTTTGAGACGGCAGCCCTCCACCCCAATCCCCTAATTAGGCAATCTTGCAACTATGCCCCCATTAGAGGGGCCTTAGGACCGTTTAGATATCCGAGGCACGTCATAATTGACTCCGACGATGATATAACCAGCAGGCTCAAAGCTCAAGCGCCTTCAGCGCTCGCGTCCGCGATCACAGATTATAGAAATATATACAGAATACGTCGCCGCCGGCGGCGACGGAACATTAGACAGCTTAGTTTTAACACACACACACACACTCGAGCGCGCGGGTATACTAGGTTCACTAATATACCCGGGCGCTTCGACTAGTTAGATTTAAATAATAATAGGCGAGTGCTGAAGAGTTTCTTGCCGTTTCTTCTCTTCAGAACGCCTTTGCTATTTTCCGAAACGGCGGTAAAATTTAGTTAGATACAAATTTTAGTTTCTAAGAGCGGTTGCCCAAGCCGAGGTTCGTGTCTAGGACACCCTTGCGCAAACCGCCCCAACTTTTCGCTGAAGAGTGCAAGCAGCACCGCAGCAAAAGTTAGTCCGCGTGTAGTTGTAAAGGCCATCTGCGGCCAACAACAGTAGCCAGTAGTTAGAAAAAAAAAAAAAAAAAAAAAAAAATTTGGTGTTGAGCTTTCACGGCGCAGCCTTGGCCGCGAGACACGTGCGTCAATAGGGCGGTGCCTTTGCCCTACGATAAACACATTTTTTTTATTAGATCCAGTATTGAATAAATACTTAATTTATAGGTTTCTGTTCAAAGTATATTCTTATAAGCAGGAACGTTATAAATTTATATACATTATTTACATTATACCTTTCCTGATTGCAAAGCAATAGAACCTTGGTAGAAAAATTCGTAGAACCTGCCGCTTAAAGCATATTAATATTGAATGAATGATGATAACTTTATTGATTTCGAATATTTTTTTACAAAGATAATCAAATACATTTAAATTAATTAGGTATATCATAAAAATAAATTCTCAGTAACTAACACTAAACATATGGTATTCCCTGATTCCCGATATAGGTAGTTCCTGTGTTTCAGGAATCAGTGATGATGATGATGATCAGTGAATATGGTCAACAATTGCTTTTGGCTCTCTTAGATTTTGGTAGTGAATTAAGTATATATGAGTAGGTATAATGGGTACAGTAGTATGTACCAAAAATGCTTAGAGCTATTTAATTATTTTTATGTTATAAAAAATTATTTGACCGAGGGCAATAAATTAAAATTAAAAATAAAACTCCTATCTCGACTTTTGCGAGATAGGAGGCATTAGGGTCTTTTTTATGCTTTTAGTAGAAGTTACCTTTTTTTTTTATTTTTTCTCTATCATACATTCAACTTAATAACTCAATCGATGACTAATGTTGACTGTCGTTTACATTTACTACCGCGGCAATATTTTTTATCAGTCATTCTCTATAAATTATTACTTACTGTTTTGATTTGATAGGTAATTAAAGTAACTACTTTATTTTGTGAATTGATTTGTTTTCCTAGTCTTGGCTACTGCTTATTTCATTAACATAAATTATAATTTATAATTAATTCTCAATAGCTTGCGGAAATAGAGGTCGTGAAGTCAAAGCAGGGACAACAAGTTTGCAAATGCTGCTTAAATTCGAATATTGCTTGAGTCACGTATTTGGTGGTTGTAAGAGTATGGATATAATATTGCCTTATTCATTTCATTATATCAATATAAAAGAAAAAACAATATAATATGAATTACCTTTAAAGTGAAGCAATTTTTTCGAATTTGGTTGAGATTTAGAAGAGGAAAGCAGGGAATACGATACCCCGATTTTGATGGTTACGACTACGTAAAACTGCCCAAAGCGCAGTTGCCCCTATCGCACACCATATCTTATATATATATTCATATAATATAATCATAAAAATAAAAAAACTATATAGAACTAAACATTAGAAAGTAAATAAATAATGAATTATTACTAACAAAAAATAAAAAAAATGGAAACAAACAAAATTCGCAACTGACTCTGAATTGTAAATATTGTAATGTATTTTAATCTAATCTATATTTGGCAAGAAATAAAAGGCTTTTAATTTATTTTATTTACCTGTAAATTACGAGACCAAGAAAGATTTAATCAAAAGAGTGCATAAATACCCAAAACGTTCAGCGAAAAAGACGCTATTCTTTGTACCGAAAATGGATAACCATTACGGCAGACGTAATCGTATCAAATCCTACTGTGGCTAGATAAACATTTTATTTATTTTATAAAAAAATTAGTATTCAAAATGAGTACGGGAATAATAACACGCAAGGCAGCAATGTCTCAGATGGATGACAAACTAAAACAAACTTTAGTGGAACTTAAAAATGTTAAAACGTTCTGTGATAAATTATTAAAAGAAAGAGATGATCACGAAAAAGAAATAAAAAAAAACATAATTCGAAACACTGAACTTAAAAACCAGCTCGCAGACTTACACTCGCGGCATTTGCTTGTAACTGAGGACCGTAACCAGCTAAAACAACAAATTGATAGTTTTGATGCATGCAGTTACACGTACGAGCAAGCGCTCAGGCGGACCTCCGAACTTGAAACTGAGCTAGATGAGGCCTACCAATTGATCTCTCAACTTCAACACGAACAAGATAAAGAAAAAAATGTCACTACACTTAGATTGTTTGACGGATTAATGGAGAGTAACCTCGAAAACAAACAAACCGGTGGGAACTCATTTTCGTCACTTGAATTAAAATGCGAGGCTTTTATTCAAGATTCCCATAGTAGCAAGCGGTTTCGTATAAAAAAAAGTTTAAAAATTTCGTAGTTTAATAAGAAAATCACAAAAGTTACTACATAAGCAAGTTTACTGTCGCCAAAATATTTTTTTGAAAAAAGAACGATTTTCCCTATTAAATAAATTACAACTACATGAATCTGAATTAGTGAAAAGGAATGTAATGTATTACACTAAAACACACTCACTAAACTTAAAAATTGAGATTTTAGAAAATTCTCTTAAAGAGATTTCTAACAAATATTCTTTAGCCCAAAAGGAGATTTGTGAACATATTCAGGCTACAGAAAAACTTTTAAATTTGTGCAAAGAAAGTGAACAACGATTACAGTGTTTTGCAAATAACCATTCCTGCGACTGTCCACTCTTAGCTTCATCTACAATGAGGGGGACACAAATACAAGAATCTGCAAATACGATTGACACTTGAAAGACGAGAAATAATTTTCCTGTTGAAGTTCAGCGCTCTGATCTATTATTATATCCTGGACAACAATCTAATGTAAAAAAGATGTCTCTTAAGCCTTCTATTGTCAAAAAACTATTTGACTGCTCGTCTTCAGAGGACAGCAATCATTCCACTCAACAAAAAACACTAGTTTTTTCTGATGAAATAGGCGTAGGTCTCGGAAATCTGCTTAATATGAATGTTAATCACAATATAATCAATTACTGTATGCCAAATTGTACGATTTCACAGATTATCAAGAAAATCGCAACTTCTGAACTTAGTGAATTGACTAATGTAGTTATCCTTATAGATAAAAAAAATTCATTAAAGATATCAGATATTGCTTTTCTAAATTATTAGACTTCAAATTAAATAAAATAATATTTTGTTCGCTACCATTTTCAAACTATTTGACAAAATACCAAAATAATTACATCTTTGAACTGAATAAATTGATTCATAATCAAACTTGTCGTCATGGTGACAATTTTATGTTTTTTGATACAAATAAGTTTGTAAAAAATTTTAGGTTGACGTGGAATAAACAATATATTTCTTCACATTATAAAAAACACATAGCGACTTTATTAGCATATAACATTAATAGACTAAAGACTGTACGTAAATGTAAGGATATTATTATAATTGATGACGCATCTAATAGTAGTAGTTATATATTAGTTGCTAATCAATCTTTAAACTAAACTTAAAGACAACAGAAAAGCGGCTTAATGCCTGCCTTACTTTGGCATACCAAAATATAAATCGCTTTGCTGGCAAAATTTTAGATGTAGAATTATTAATTGAGCAATTTAAGATTGATATTGTTTGTTTAGCCGAGACATGGTTAAGGTCAGATAGAATGTTGTTCTATGTAAATAATTTTGATGTTGCTTGTGCGTTTAATAGAGAGTCTGCTAAAGGTGGAGGCACTATAATTCTTGTTCGGCGTAGCATTAAGTATAAGGAAAGGAAAGACATAGCTAAACTATCAGTTGAACGTACCTGTGAGATTGCGTGTGTTGAGCTGGAAGAACATGTAATATTATGTATATACAAACCACCATCAGCTAATTTCTTGTCATTTTTATTAGTTCTAGAGGATGCTCTAAGTAAACACAAGCACAGTAAATCAGTGATTGTCTGCGGTGATTTTAATATTGACCAACTTGCAGACTCTTCCGAGAAACGAAGGCTTAATTCGCTTTTTGAATCGTTTCATTTGAAATATTTATTTCATGAACCCACAAGAATTACACCCACTAGCACTACCTGTATTGATAATAAAATTCTAAACTGTGAAGTTATAGATAAACTTTGAATAAACGGAGTACGTTCAGATCAGAAATGTCTTATAATTAAATTTAATTCTAACAGGCCATTTGAACAATCATATATCAAATGTAGACAACTGACTAAAAGTAAAATAGGCAATTCGAAAATAAAATAAATAATAATATATCAAAAATCAATTTTGAATCTCGTGACCCTAATATAATCAGACATTTTTTAACTCTATTCATGGTAGTTTTCAGGAAATATTTCCTAACAAAAAAGTCAAAATTAAAAAGCAATTATGTTTTAATCAATGGGCTACAACTGGCATAAGGAAAAGTAGGAAGAATTTATTCGATCTATATGGAAGAAAATCATATACAACAGATAGAAATTGTATTGCTTACGTTCGGAAATATTCAAAAATTTTCAAACATGTGTGTATTGAAGCAAAAGCTCGGTATATAAGAAATAAGATTGAATGTTCAGAAAATAAAATAAAATCTGTTTGGAAATGGATTAATCAGGAAACTGGAAAAAACAAACAACATAAAAACATGTCGAGCTGAAAATCAACAACGATATTTTAACCGACAATAAAACAGTAGCAAATGCCTTTGAAACATTTTTTGCTAACATAGCACTAGAAATATCAAATTCTATTGTGTCTGTTTCCAGGTCATCCAAATTCCTTTTAGAGAGAAAAATGAAAAGTATCGATTCTACCAACTTCATATTTAGACATGTTTCACAAGATGACATAATAAAAACGTACAAATCTTTGAAAAAAAAGAAAACCGAGGGTGTATGGGGGATTTCTGTAAAATTAATTGGGTCAATTATCGAGGTCATAGCTCCTATCTTAGCATTTATATTTAATCACTGCATAGACGAAGGTATTAATTCTGATCTCTTAAAACTAAGTAAAACGATTCCTATATTTAAATCTAGATGTGCAAATAATCCTACAAATTATAGTCCAGTTTCCATCACCCCGCTATTGGCCAAATTTTTGAAAAAATTATATTTGGTCAGCTAAAATTACATTTTAATAGGTATAATATCATGCATGAACAGCAATATGGCTTTACAAAAGGTAAATCGACAGTAAATGCAGGGGCTAAATTAGTAACGCATATAATGAATGCATGGGAGAAATGTCAGGACGTCGTAGGAATATTCTGTGATCTGTCCAAGGCGTTTGACTGTGTTAATCATCAAACACTTCTTAATAAACTTCAACAGTCCGGCGTGCAAGGTAAAGCGATAAAGCTTATTTCGTATTATTTGGCAAATCGTGTTCAAAGAATGGAAATTAATGGTGAAATGTCATCGGGTGCTTTGGTCAATATAGGTGTGCCTCAAGGATCTATTTTGGGACCTTTTCTTTTCCTTACGTACATAAACGATCTTCCATACGCAGTAAAAGGCTTATGTGGAATTATATTGTTCGCCGACGATACTTCTTTAATTTTTAAACTAGATCGAAAAAATCCGGACTTTGTAGGAATAAATAATTCACTATCCATCATTATTGAATGGTTTAATGCAAATAACCTTCTTCTTAATGGAAGTAAAACCAAATACCTTAAGTTTTCTTTAACAAAACGGAGCTTGACATCTACAATTAAAGCAGGAGACAACTCCCTGGAGATGGTAGACACAGCTAAATTTCTAGGATTTACCATCGACAAGAAACTGCAATGGGGTCCGCACATAAACAACTTATGTAAGAAACTAAGCTCCGCTGCATATACAGTGAGAAGAATTCGACAGCTAACAAATGTTGAAACAGCGCGGTTAGTCTACTATGCTTACTTTCATAGCATTATGTCGTATGGCATTTTATTATGGGGTGCAGCCGCCGATTGGGAAAAGGGCAATCTGCTCTGTATACAAGATGAATGCGCGTGAATCTCCAAGACAACTCTTTAAAAAATTAACATTTTAACTATGCCATCTGCTTACATTTATGCCAACATAATTTATGTGCGGCAAAATATTGATTTGTTCTCAAAACGTGGGAAGATACACGGCCTTAATACTAGAAATAAAGGGAAACTCGCAATGCCTGTTTTTAGACTGCACAAGACACAAAAAAAGACATTTATAGGAAACGGTATACAATTTTATAACAAAATTCCAAAGAGAATCACTGATTTTACTGAAAGCAAATTAAAGCAATATGTTAAACATGTTCTAATTAAAAAAGCTTACTATACAGTTTTAGATTATATAGGAGAAAAGGATGTTTGGAATATCATCTGCACATAAAATTTGAAATTTTTACTTATGGCTATGATGTTTTTGTTTTAATTTTTTAATGTAAATTTATATTTTATAGCTTAGCTATTTTTAGTTTTATTGACAAATATTTGTTATGTTATATTTATTAATTCACACTTGTTTATTATAAACTGACGTTCAAAGGTGTCCGAAGGTGACCTACTTAAATAAGAACTTTAAATTAAAAGTAATTAATTAAAAAAAAAAAATTTAATTAAACTGAATTTGATAATTATCATAAACATAATATATATACATACATACATACATAAGTTCAGCCCCATATGGAGTACTGCTGCCATCTGTGGGCGGGTGCACTCGGATACCAGCTTGGCCCTTTTGACTCAGTTCAACGACGGGCTGTGAGAATTGTCGACGATCTCAACTCTCTTGCCGTATCGAGCCCTTAAGTCTGAGGAGAGACTTTGCCTCCCTGTGTGTGTTCTACCGCTTGTACAATGGAATGTGTACTCAGAAATTGTTCGAGATGATGCCCACGGCTACCATCGCACCGCTCGCAATCGGCAGGTAAATCATTCTCACACATTAAAACCGAAATTGTCGCATACAGTTCGATTTTAGAGAAACTTCCTCCCGCGAACGCGGATGGAGTGAGGGGAAAACGCAAATAATGTAAACTAAGGCGAGAACTACTGCCGACAAACTGCAATGCAGACTGTTCGAATATGGCTTATATGTAATTATTTGTGATGAATAAATAAATAAAAAAAAACTCAGTTTCATAAAACCAAATTATTGCAAGGTATCGGTATGACATACATCTGCAAATAGTTATATTCGTCTGCAAAGATTTGTTTAGACATTATACATTATTACAAGTGACACCTGTTAAAAATATGGTTCATCTTTAGGGTTATGTTTCACTTTTACTCCCTGCCAAGTGATTATCGCCCAGTAAGATTGATTTTCCACTTGTTTCAGAACAAGAGTTTGACAGTTAATTTTACAATATTTTATATTTATTTTCAACCGTTTTTATAAGAGTGTAAATATTTCAACTTGACAGTAGGAAAATTGCCCCAAGCTAGGCTTTCCAAAACCATTTTAAACTTCAAAGTTACGTTTTGGAATACACCCCAAAATTACTTCTCCTTGTTGGGTAGGTAAGTAGTTTTATAAATTGTTGACCTTTCTTGTATTTTTCTTTGGTTCCTTTTTACTACGCTAATTTAGTTGTTTGGGCGAAAAGGTAGAGCTGTAACTATGTTCACGCAACAAAATTAGATTTTTATTTTTTTCTGGCGGAGCACGCTTTTTGTACTCTGCCTATAGCCCCACCGTCTCTTAATCTCCTAATGCCACGGTATTATAACATTTATAACTTAAGAAAGATATGTGCTGCTCTAGTTGTCTTACACATCAATCAACCTATGAAGAACGCCAACTCACAAGGTTCTCCGCATACCTACTGGGGCTAATCCAGCTAAATTGTTCCTATGATATCAGGAGAAGTTGAAGTATCGCTACACGTCGCACATTAAAGTCTATCCTCGATTTTCTCGTAAATAGTATTAGAATCGCTAGACAAGTCTACAAATATCAAAAATCCAATAATGCATATTTTATAAAGAAACTTTTCTTTTAGGTTACCTATCATTTACTATAATTATCCTTAAACAAAGACAGCTGAAACAAAACAATATGTTAAAAAAATGTGCATTTTTATTTTAATCAGCATATCTACCGAAGTGTGAAATGAGTCATACTGATCAAGGCCAACTAGTTTCAGACTTTCTACCTAAACAACTTGATCCAATAATTTATGTGGATTTTGCGACCACAATTTTTTAATTATCCTTCCTTTAAAGAACATTTAACAAAATTGTTAGGAACTCAGAAGGTTTTAAAAAAGAAATTCTACGTTGCTTTCAATTATATACACACCGGCACAATTAGCGGAACAGAAAAAAAAGTGAGACTATGAGATAATAACGCATATATTTGACGAAATCATTCAGATTGTTGAGGGGTGGCATTCTGGATTTAACCCTTCTTTTTAGCAAGTCCCAGACATGCTCTATCGGATTCATATCGGGGGAATTTGCTGGCCACTGCATCACCGGTATACCTACGTGGGTCAGATATGCCTGTACCGATTGTGCACTATGAGCACGAGCATTATCTTGCAATAGAATAAAGTCGTCACCAATAAATGGTGCAAATGGTACAACATGTTCTTCTAAAATGTCTCTGATGTATCGATCTGCTGTCATGGTCCCTCCTGTGACTATCACTAACTCCGTGCGAGCTCCCAAACATATCCCTCCCCAAACCATAATCGAGCCGCCACCATAAGCCACTGTGTGTTCAAAATTAGACTGTATGTGGCGTTCTACTTTGCGTCTCCATATTCGCTGTCTCCCATCGATCTGTTTTAAAAGAACTCTGCACTCATCAGTAAAGAGAACCTGCTGCCATTCGTTCAAATCCTTTTTTTGTGTTCCGCTAATTGTGCCGGTGTGTATATATTGAAATAAGGTACTGAACCAATTTTGGGATATTTTTATCAGTACTTCTTTAGGTATCTCTTTAACCGTTTTCCGTACGAACCCATTCATCTGCCGATGCCAGAAACTGTGAACTTTTTTTTTTGGGATTTACCTTAGTAAGGAGATCGTCTTCCCATAAAACTAACTGGTATACTGTCTAGCCACGGAATCTCATTCATACATTTACTTTGTATACTAGATACTTACTCCTTTTTTAAATAGGTAACAAGTGATGTAACATTGCATAATTGCTGCTTTGTATTGGTGAAAAAAAACTTACAACTAAAACGCTTCTCGTTTTTCTTTGGTTGTCTTTGAATAACAGCTAAAAGCCGATTCGAAATTCGTCACCTGCAGCAATGTCAGAAATGACCTCAGTCGACCCAGGCATAAACTTGCTTAGAGTCAGGTTATGAACTCCGATACAGCTATCTTCGTGACCCATAGATGTCCATAATATGCATACATCTTTCTACCAATGCATCGGAAAGATATAACTATGTTTTAGAGATACATCAAAACATAAACATATAACTATTGATTCTTATCCGATAGATACTTTCATTTTTTAATGAATTTTTCAATTCAGTAAATCAACGAATAGAATATTTCTTGATTACCCCTTCGTAACGGAATCATTGGTGCATGTTTACGACTCGTACTTGACCGTATTTTATTAATTTGCCTATCTTTTTTCACCTGTCCCGTATCTCCTTTAGTACAATGAAAAACTCTTATTTAGTGCTAAGAACTTAAAGTGGGACTCTATTACTATGCGTAAATAGCAAAATTTATTATTAATAAATACCAAAAAACCGGTAAATATACTGTTATTTCGGATTCCGTTGGAAGTCCCACGAAAATATGCTTATTTTCGCTCCAAACTACTTTCCATTCACAAATAAATTAATTAATCGGGTAACTTCTACAGTTTTATACGAATACAAACGTAAACATTAATGAATTTTAGTCTTAAATTTTATTAATAAAATTTACTAAACGTTATGTAAAAAGTGTTGCATACACTAGAGTTACAAATTCGATTCACACTCAATAATTACTAAATCGAGAATTTGGTCACACTATGTAAAGCATGCCTTTTTGAGTCTCTGTGTAGGTACTTCGACTTTGTCCAGTATATATTAGAGAACCATATTATTATAAATAAACCTCTTAACATAATTCTTCAGGTTTTTATTACATTCTCAGTTAAAGAATACGATTTTATATTGTCATTTTTCTATACTTAGTCTAAGTATTTTTTTATTTAGTCTGACCACTCTAATAGTACTTTAAAAAACTTCTTTTTGAACCGAACTGTGCATTAATATTTGAGCTCGATATAAACTCTCAGTACTCAGGTGAAACTGCACTCAGTTCTGCTTTTTTTTATATACCATCAAAAAGCTTATTTCTTTTGATTTGTGTCGTTTTCAAATAAAACATCTTATAAGACCCCTAAGGTCCTATCGATTTTTCCTGAATAATACTATAATTTAGTTATATTATTATCGATAAATACTGTCGTCTTTCGAGCTCAGCTCTACAGTTAATAGGTGGAGAGAGAGGAGGTTCCCCTTCTCCTTTCTTGTTCCATCAGCTGAGTAACACGTGCGTCGCGCATAGTATACTCATCTGTCTAGTGTAAGTAAGTGTAGTAGTAACTGCGGTGTGTTGGTATGGTAGTGTTGTTCAGTGCACCACAGCCACAACACAGGGCGAACTGTTTGTTTGTCTTGTACACCTATACAAGTTTAAAACTAGCGTTGTACCGTGTTATCTCAGCGTACCTACTCAATTGTAAACTGACGAACAAAGGCTTTTTTAAATGTTTCTACTAGGTTTTTTCAGTTTTTCCCAATGCAATTATTACACCCCCACCGTTAATGAATATAATAAGTATTTACTGTAAATTGATAATGACGATTTAATTATGCAAATATATTGTTGTGATCATTTTGTATAAAATTGCTCGGTAATTTGTTTAATTCTGATGTAAATTTGCTATCATGAAAAATGAAATGAAAATCAATTAATGACATTATTTTATGGCAGAAGATTAATTAGCATTATTGAGATCAATCAAAATCAAATGTAATAACAATTTAAATACCTATACTACCTTAACCATGTTAAAGTCCAGTGGTTTTCATGCAAGGAGTTATTTTTATAGAATAAAATCAAAAAAAAAAAAAGAAACTAAAATTTCATGGCCTTTATTTTAAATTCTTGTTGTCCTATAAACATAAGATACTGGCAGTTTTTATGGTGTTGAATGGCAGGCATATATATACTATGATCTACAAGATATATGTCTATTTGGTAAATTGTTACTATTAGAAACATTTTATTTTGTTTTTTATAATTTATAATATTAATGATTATTTGCGTTTTGAATTAGTTTTTTAAAATAGTATTTTTCATCTAAGAATGTGTCCAATAGCACTTATCCTCAGCCTCTAGTTAAGAGAAAGAAACCTTGTTCTTGTGTTCGATATTATGTTGAAAACATGAATATTCTATATTAATCTCTAAACAACTCGTAAACAGTTTTTTTTTTAATAATTTTTAAATAAGTTTTTATATAAAACTATGCTTTTGAGATTTTTCCCTATAAATCAAGAATAATAAATAAAGAAAGAAAGAAAGAAAGAAAATAAATAAAAATAAATAAAAGGAGAAGGAGGCAGTAAATCAACAATTTTATAGGAAAGGTACATACTTAAAAGCTTAACGAGGCCACAATAACGCTAACACTGAGTAGTGTTGTGTTCCCGGTGGTAGGTTGCCTGAGCTTTTTGAGGATTCGCTGCGCGGTCGGCGGAGAGACGGCGGTGGTCGTTGCTGTCATTGCTCGTCGTAGATACGGCGTGCTGGTATGGCATTCAGGGAACGGGTTGAACGGGTCCCCGAACCCAGGGATTACTTAATCTCCGCCCTGGGAGGTAGAACCGCCAACCTGTGTAAAGTCTCTCAAGTAGTAGTCGTGCCGGAGAAGGAGACCAGGGTGGACCCGGCTACTACTACAGAGGAGATTAGGGGCCCTTCCGCCCGCCGTGGCAGCACCCGTATTACCTGTGCCGAGCTTTTGCAGTTCTGGTACCGTACCTTTTGTCCTTAAAGCTGTCTGTGCAGTGAATCCTCATTTTTAGTCTAATTAACTTTTTTTAACATGGCAAGAAATAAAAGGAAAAGAGTTTTCAGCGGCCACTCCATTCACATTTAATGTGGACTTCTGCAATATCAGGGGTATATACGGTACGCCAACCTTAACGCAGTTCACCATCACCTAGAAACTGCGTATTGCGTGACCATTCTCTTTTTAAAGGAGACGCAGATATCCTGCTCGGCCGATACATCATACCTTCACTATCCCGGCTACAAACTCGAGCACAATTTAGTGAATCGTGCCGTTGTATGAATGTTTGTCTGGGAGGATATCTGCTGTCACCTTCATAGCCTTGAAGGCTGTTTTTGATATTATGGGTGCGCGTAAATCACGGCGGCCACATTCGTATCGGACACTGTTAACCCACCTGAGTTTGACGACAGACAAACTTCTAGAGCAATATCCCACAGCAGAACTAGTTATTTTGGGAGAATTTAACGCCCACCATCGTCAGTGACTCAGTTCTCGAACAGGGATTTCTGCTCATGAATTTGCTCTGACCTATGGATTATCTCAGCTGGTAATTTCTCTAACGAGAATACCAGATATAGAAAACCATACCAGCTCTTTACTGGACCTTCTGCTGAGTACACATCTGGACAGATATTCCGTCACTGTGAATGCGCCTCTTGGCTCTTAGGACTACTGTCTTGTTCGGACTCAAGTGTCATGCTCACAACCCGATCCATCTAAGCCAACTAATTGGCGTCGTGTGCGGCATTATAAGTCGGCAGACTTGGATGGATTGCGTGAGTTTTATGCGTCGTACCCGTGAAGGCAGCTTTGCTTTAACTCAGTACATCCTAACGTCTGCGTAGACGCAGTCATTAAGATAGTTCTCGCTCGCATGAAAGGTTTTATATCTAACCCGCGAGAAGCTGCCGCTGTCAAAAAACGGCCGTAGTTCAATCAGTCTTGCAGAAAAGCTAATATTCTTAAGCAAACTTGCGGATGAGGCTTGGATCACGGCTCGTAATAATAAGGATCCGAATATTTCTGAGTTAAAAAGCAAATTAAATGCTGCCTCGAGGTTCAGTTAGAAAGCAAATGCCAGAGCTAAATTCCAATTCATCGGCAAAATAGGTGGGCGACTTGCGAGCTATCCTGGGATATCTGGGAGTCGTGTTTTCTGGTGGCTTGCTAAAGCTGCCGAAGGGAACTTTTGCCAGTCGTCGTTACCACCACTATGAAAGACCAATGGGGACTTTGCCCATAGTCAAAGATAAAGCTGATCTACTGGGCAGTCTCTTTGCCTCAAACTCGAATATGAACGACGAAGGCGCTGCACCACCTACTGTACCGTGGTGCGGTAAGACCATGACGTATATCTCCATAACACAGCGGGAATTCCGGCGGGCGTTGCTTTATCTAGACGTTCATAAGTCGAGTGGGCCAGGCGGTATACCAGCAGTGGTGCTTAAGCAGTGTGCCTGAGTTATGTTCTGTACTCACGCGCCATTTCGCGCTTTCCTACTACACTAGGCAATTTCCGTCTTCATGGAAGACAGCGAATGTGCACCCGGTGCCCAAAAAGGGCGATAGATTAGATCCATCGAATTACAGGCCTATCGCTTTTACCTCTCTCCTCTCCAAGGTGATGGAGCGTGTGATCAACACACAGCTTCTAAGATACCTAGAAAAACACGTCCTGATGTGCGACCGTCAATATGGCTTTCGCCACGGTCGCTCGACTGGTGACCTTCTAGTGTATACCGATGGGCACTAGCCATTGAGAGTCAGGGCGAGGCAATAGCATGTAACCTGGACATAGCAAAGGCGTTCGATCGGGTCTGGAATCTTCTATCAAAGTCAAAGTCAAAGTCAAAATTTTAGTCGTACAATTTTATGTTATTTCCATTTTAATTTGGTTTACCTATGCATCCTGTAATTGAGCATCATCAGTCCCAAGGATTTTTATCATTTACATTATGCCTTTTTACAAAGTACCTGCTTGATAAAAGATTTAAATTTACTTATTGATAGATTTTGAATTTTATTGGGAACTTTGTTGTAAAAGTGTATACATTGCCCCATAAAAGAGTTACTTATTTTGTGTAGACTTGTATCATGCACCAATAGCTTATTTTTACTTCTAGTATTTACTTTGTGAACGTCACTTTTCTTGCTGAAACTATTGATATTTTTATGTACATATAAAAGATTTTCATATATGTACTGCGACACTAAAGTTAAAATTTTTACTTCCCTAAACCTATCCCTCAGAGATATCCTAGATCCTAATTTATAAATAGCACGAATTGCCCTTTTTTGTAACAAAAATATTGTATTTACATCAGCAGCGCTACCCCACAATAGGATACCATATGTCATTAAACTATGGAAATAGCTAAAATATACTATTTTTGCAGTGTCGACATCGGTCAATTGTCTTATTTTCTTGATCGCATACACAGCAGAGCTAAGTTTTTTGGCTAGGTTATGAATATGAGGACCCCATTGAAGTTTGGAGTCCAGCGTTATGCCAAGAAAGACTGTTGAATTAACAAGTTCTAATTGCTCGCCATTAATATTAATACATGTCTGTCTCTGACTAACATTTGGTAATGTAAATTTTACACATTTGGTTTTTTTTTCATTAAGTAATAAATTATTAGCGTTAAACCAATTTACAATTTTAGAAAGGGCATTATTTAATTCATTATAACATGTCTGTCGTCTCTTAACTTTAAAAAGCAAAGAGGTGTCATCAGCAAATAAGACAATGTCATGTTTTTTTACATTATATGGGAGATCATTAATGTAAATAAGAAATAGAAAAGGACCTAAAATTGAGCCCTGAGGGACTCCTATAGTGACTGCTGATCCCGGAGATCTTTCACCGTTGACATCTATTTTCTGTACTCTCCTACTCATATAGGATGTCAAAAGGTCGAGAGCTTTGCCTCTAATACCATAGTGATGTAGCTTCCTGATGAGATTTTCATGTTGAACACAGTCAAATGCCTTAGATAAATCACAAAACACTCCAAGGGCGTCATGCGAATCCTCCCAGGCGTTATATTTTTTTTTTTATTATTTTAAATATTCCCTAAATATTTGGCTATTATATATGTTTTTTCTTTATATAATTCATACAGTTTACGCCTACTTTTATGAATACCTGGGGTAGCCCATTCACTAAAACTAAAGCGACTGGAAATAAGTTTCTTTTTTGCAGTAAATATTTTATTATACTCTGTAGTAATAGTGTCAAGAACAGTATTGTACATATCATTTGGGTCGCCATTATAAAGCAAATCTGGAAGTTTATGCATTAAGTTAGATTTAAATGATTCAACCCGTTTAGTTGTTATTGGTATAAATTTAATTTCCTTTTTAGTAATACTATTCTTTCTTTCTAAAACCACTAACTGTCCACAATGATCTGACTCTAGATTGCTTATAATTGATTTTGAATTGGTTTTATGTCAGTAAATATATTGTCGATGCAAGTGGCACTGGATACAGCAATTCTAGTTGGTTCACAAAACAAATTATTTAAATTAAAAGACTGAAATAAGGTAAGCAATCTGGTGCTTAATGAGCAATTTTCCAAAATGTTTATATTGAAGTCTCCACAAACAATGATTTCGAACTTGGCATCTTACGGGGTGTCCGAGGGTTTGTGCAAATGGGCGGCTAGCTTCTTGCCCGGCAGACGCATACGAGCCGTTGTTGACCGTGGTTGCTCTAATAGCATGGACATTAATGGCTGGCACCTTCGCTGTTTCTACTGCATATCAGTGACATGTTGGACATTAAAAAAATACATTGCTGTGCAGATGACAGTACTGGAGACGCTTATTACAGAAAGAAAACGGGACTTTAACACACATACGAAGCGGTATTGCATATTTTGTAATACGTCTCTATGCGTCTATATAGTCACTCTGTTATTGTGAAGATCAAGTGGGTGAGTAGTCAAGCAACATCTCAACTCATTGACGTTTTTATTTAAATGATTTAAATAATTTATTAGTTCATTATTAGTTACGGTTAAATAACTATCATGACTATGCTTTACCAAGATCGACCTAAAGTTATACTACGTAGATTTTTTAGGATTTATATGTCGAAACATTTTTAACAGGAGTGAAAAAGGGTCAAAGTAACAAACAAAATTACATTAATTATTTTTTTTACGTTTGTCATGTTTAAAATATGGGATAAAAACACGTTTATTACATTCTGGTCACATCGACAGGACAGGTTTAATAATAAGCTTGAAGTTATTCAACGACCTATGGATCTCTCTGGGTTGATCCCTTTGTGCGATATAATCCGGAAGGAATCACACCAGACATAGTTCAAATAGTTAGCAAGCTTTGTGGCAGATCACATCGCTCTTCAAACCGATTACTGATTTTCAATTGCGATCACGACATGGGTAGACGACCTAGTCAGACACGCAGGCTGGACGCAGGCGTCTCAAAATCAGCCGTTGTGATGATATACCTATGGGGGAGTCCTACGTCTAACAGTGGACGTCTTCTGGCTAAGACGAGCAAAAAAACGAAGAACAAACAGATAAAATCCAAAAGCCTTTCCAAAAAATTTAATTTTGGGTGCCATTTGTCTACTCAAACAAAACAATTGTAGATAGGAGGCCACACAGATAACTTATGTAATAGAATAAAATCGATTACTACAAATACGGTAGCGACATTCGATTAAAAAGTAATATCATCGAATAATTCATTCGACGTGGGCAGAGCTTTAACATTGAATGCTTTCCGATAACACAAAACAATCGTATTTTTCTCGTTGCCTTTCCTGGCCAGGAGCCATGTTTTATTGATGGCCAGTTCATTGATATGGCTGACTCGTTCAGCCGACGACGGGTGACTGGCCACTTATGTGAGCCATAAAAGGCCTAGCCTTGCCCATATGGGGAACTTGCCTCAACGCACATGCATTCATCGAGCACGCGTATTATTTTAATCGTTGGCTTACACCACAAAATGTGCGCCGACTTGTTTTTGTTGACGGAGATTTTAAGAATGGTTTGAATTTAATGTTGATCGTAATATTACTTGTATTGTTTTGATAGGTATACTATACATTTAATACCTCCATTATATAATAAATAAATTGTATAATGGGCTTTCTTCTGAGGATTTGTTCGAAATGATGCCCACGGCAAAATACCATCATCAAAGTCACCAAACTAGACTTTTTGGTTTTTTCGTCATATTGATGTCTTCCATGCGGATCTAGTGTGGACCGCGGATTGGCGGACTTTACATACGACTTTTAAATCTCTTCTCAGACGTATAAAAGTCTCCGATTTCCTGTACCAAACAAAATCAGTAGCATAAATAAACAAAATTATTACTTCACCGAAGGGTGCATTAAGTTACTTGTTAGGTGGTTTACTTAAATCAAAATGGAAAGATTTGCCAGAGCAGATTTGGCAACACCTCAATTGACCAGATCACCTTCGTCAGACTTTACCCCTACATGACCCGTTTTACTATTCACTCATGAATTTTAACGCTGGATCTATGACGCTCATGTGTACGAATTTGTTTTTTAATTTTTTAGTATCTCATGGTCTGAGATCAAATAAAAAAGTTATTTGATCTGAGCTCACATTTGGTTACATAAATCGAAAACCCACGTCATGCGGCATATGTTAGAATGGCGACATGTTTTGATTTTTCTTTTGCTAATATGATATTCCAGACGGTTTATCGTATGGTTTCTACGCATTTACGAACATTGCTTTTCATGTAGTATATTGAATATTGTAAAAACATTGCAGGCGTTTCTGACGCTTTCATTTAAATCAGTATCGTCTGTTTCCGATTAGAGTTAAATTAGGCCCCGTGATCGGAATTTTTTTTGTACAAAACGTTGTTTTTTACAGGAACCGAAAACCGGGTTTTCACTTCGTGAGAACTGGTTCCCGAAATCGGTTGAAAATTGTTTTCAGAACCGGGTACATTCCCATTCCGAGATGATTATGATTTACATTTTTCCTTTTTCGTCCAGTTTTTGTATAGTTTTAGGTTGTTATCACTCATAGCCCGATCGCACCTTACGGTCAGGGCACACAGTATGTTATTTCTAAATATACTCAATCATAATAATTTACTACATATATCACATGGTGGTATGACGTTTGTTCCACAATGGTTCCTCGCGTTGTCCGTCACAACAAGAAGTTGCGTAACCACATTCCAAGCTCGGCATTTTCTGGGAACACGCCTCTCTTTAAACGTAACGTGGAATGTCGGTGTACCCGGCACATATGATTTTTTCATAGGAACAAAAAGCAAACGTTTTGCGCACTGTACCGAGTAATAATGACAGTACTCGGCATTCTGGCTGCGCGCGGCAGTGATGCACTCTGTCATTCTTTTTGTCGTCTGCAATCCACGGCTGCAATCCATGTTTTGTTGCTTAACAATAAGTAAGTACTCGTATAAGGAATACAAATATAAGTATCGTCGACTTGTGACTTTAATCTTACCTTTATTTAATCTGTGCTTATGTTATGTCAGTTTGCGCTGTACGCTCCACGAGACGATGGATTCATTGATAATTGCAGGTAAATAAGTCAAGTTTTGTTAAAAAGCATTAAACGAATTAAATGCGCTCTTTTATTTATGCGCGCATTCGATCGTTCTATTGACCAGGAATTAATGTATTCGATGTGGAATATGGTGGCACTTCCGGTGCGCATTCAGAGTATTGGCTGCACCTCGAGTGGTAGAGTAGTGAATGGAATGCGCTGTCAAGATCGGCCCTTTTGTTTGTTTACATTTGTAAAAATAACGTATCCAATGCATAAGTATGCATATCAACAAACCGTGGCTATAATAAGTTTATTCCCAAGGGACGAAGAAGCCTACCAAGCGTTCAAGGAGTTTCCAACACACGAGTGCAATTGTGCATGCTGCCGCCGATCACGCGAACCCTGGAATGTGTGCCACCGTGAGAAATTGGCTTCAACCACGGGAGCGTTGTGAAATTAATATTTACCTTAAAAAGTAATGAATAACCTTTATACGGTGTTTGGGTCAAGTAAGACCTATTTAAGGATATTAATGCAATTTTTTCAGGATATAACAGATACAATATATCTCAGATATATTTCAAGAGTTACATATTTTATGACTTTAAATTAATAGGTAGCTTCAATATTCTTAGTATTGAAATAAGTTTGTCACATACGTTTATGGGTACTATTCTATATATAAGTATGAACTTTTTGACTCTAATGGACTTCGGGTCAGTTTTAACCCACTATAAAATAATTGTAATGGTGTTATGTTGTGTTTGTCTTAAGTCTGGGTGTATTTATATAATATGTATATATTTACAAACAAAAAAGTAATATATACATATGTATTTGTATCCGTTGTCTGGTATCCATAACACAAGCATTGCTTACTTTGGGGCCAGACGGCGCTGTGTGTAATGTCCAAAAATATTTATTTATTTATTAAAAAAAAAAAAAAATTCAATGAACATATGACTATGAATCAGTCACTCACAACATAATAACTATGATTATAAACATTGGATGAACATTGCATGTCTATTATAAACGTTTTACAGCCATGAACTTTTGTGCAAAATCGGGATTTAGAGTAGTGGAACCGTTGTTAAAAAGTGTATTTTATATGAGATTACTTATTCTGAATTATTAGGATTACAAAAGAAGTAATAGTGACGCAACTAAATTGTATTATTTGACTATTTACATCAATTTTTCGAATCAATTTTATACTTTGGTCAAATTTGACCCGAATACCGTTTTTTATGCCTTTAAAGTTAGTAAAATAAAGGGCCGTATAAAGGTTAATACAAATTAATGCGGCTATAAGTATCAAAGTATTAACAGTTTTTAACCTATTTAATATTACAGGAGGTTCACGCGAAACAGAAACAAACGAAAACAGACGGTAAATGCGTTTAGTTTGTTTGTGTGTATTTTTCTGTTTTTTTTTTCATTTGCTCGCAAGTTCTTAAATGATTTACGAATGTATACCAAGAGGGGCTGCTACAATAATATCTCTTGCCGCCTTCATACGTCCCCACGCTTGGGGCACGGCCTACCCCCTACCCTCATAAGCGAGGGTGATTTGAGCCATAGTCAACACGGGCCCAGTGCGGATACGTATGTGAAGTACACACTTCACATACATTTTTTTTTTCACGTATGCAGGTTTCCTCACGATGTTTTCGAATAAATAAATCTGTGTACTTGAGAAATTAAGAAAAGACTCATTCGTACACGTCATTCGACAATAGATATGTTTCTCTTAAAATACAGAACAAATTTTGAAGGTGTTTATTCTATTACATAGTTATTACCACAGTCGGTTCCGTTGCTCAATGACCCGACAGCTGAATCAAGGGACGTGGGTTCGATACCTGCACAAGAAAAACATTATATATTTACAATAAACATTTGTGTTTGTCTTGAAAGTGGGTGTTTTCTATAGATTGGTAACCGTTGTCTGGTATTATAGATATTAAAAGCTTTGAATTTGGTACTAGGCGGTGCTGTGGCGAATGTCCAAAATATTTGGTATCTATTTATTATTATTACCTCAGAACAAGTTGTCTCTCATCTTTTATGATTGTAGGCCGCCAGAGGGCGCTGGACGAGATGATTTCCCTTAAAATGCTTAGGTTTTTTTGGCGTGGGTTTTTTTTTTTATTAAATGTTACATGTTAAAACCTGTTAAATATTACGCTACGGGTATCTTGGTGAATCGATTTCGATAATTTCAACATTTCGAAAAAGGTTCGTTCCCGGATTGGTCCCATATCATTCTGATAAAGACCAAAATTAGTTAACTCTGGTTGAGTTAAGTGGAAAATATTTTTTTAAGTAAGTAAGAAGGCAGGTACAATTAACATGGCATAATATTTTAATTCAATGTGTAAATTTAAATAATAATTTACAAATAGAATTAAAATATTTTTTAATCCATACATTAATTTTTATACCGACTCGAAGCTTCTATTACATTATATTATTAAATTTAAATAGGGACGAGAACATATTCACCCACATATATATACAAGTAATTTAGGGAAACCTGTTACTGGCTTCTGTTTAATAATTATGTTAAAGTGTACGGTTATTTATTTTGTACGGCTGTTGGGTTTCTAAATAAATGAACATTTTCTTCGCTATGATGTGATGACAAAATTTGCGAAATCATTCAGTTTTATGTTTTGTCAGTATGCCTGGCATAAGGTCTTATTTTATATTTTTAGTGGATTTTTAAAGTCCTATTATTATTTCTTGTTAAAATATTATTTTATTACTAATACATTTTAGCTCGTGCCTATCTTTTTCTGACTTCCTAGACCTATCTAAGTAAATATTTTAATAAAATTATCAAGTAAGTATCCAGGTTTATTACGCAAGGTCCTCTTAGGTTGCTTACTTTCATTGCCAAATTACAAACCAACACAAAATAATTCAACACCGATCAGCGCTAAATTCAGAGAAAACGGTGAATTTATTCAAATAAACTTTCTAGTTCCGGGTTACGGTCGCGCGGTCACTCGATGGGTGACAAATGGATTATCTCAGGTTGCATAGGCAATAGCCTAGGTTGCCTAACACTAACTCTAGCCTGATTATGCTGGTCTGCTCCGTATTTGTTGACCTAACCAAACTATTAACTATATACGTATTAAAGTCTGTTTGTTTGTTTGTTATTGCTTAACATCGCAACAGAGTATCCAATTGATCTGAAATTTGGGACAGGCATATATAAAGTAACAGAAGACATAGCCTTTACCGTTCAGACCCTCACATTTGTTACGGTCGCTTGGGATTGTCTATTTAATTACGGGAAAGACTTCAGACGAGCGATTTAAGCTTGCACGATCCCGTGTAAAGCTCATCACACACGAAGCTATAATATATATTAATATAAGCTATAGCAATTACTTATATAGCAACTTAAAGCTATAGCAAGGCATATTACGATACATTTTCTATAGTAAACTTTAAATTACCTCCCACGCAGCTTTAAATTTATATTTAAGTTTTGTATGGATATATTTTGAACAAGCTTTTGCCCGCGGCTCCGCCTGCCCTAAATTTGGTTATCGGCGTAGTATATTCTTACGGCAACTCCTTGATTATACTAAAGAAGTTTGTTATATAAAGCTATAGCTGCAGCTATTGTTTGTTCGTGGAATTCGGTTATAGTTACTCTTGTGGGAACTTTTAAATTTTCTGGGATAAAAAGTAGCCTTCGTATCTTCAATAATCTCTGTGCAAATTTCACCTCAATTGGATGCTCCGTTGCGGCAGGATTGAGTAACAAACGTTATAGTTATTCCCGCGAGAACTTTCGAATATTCCGGTATGAAAAAATAGCTTTGTACTATTCCAGGACCTAACCCATATGTGTGCCAAGTTTAATTCCGAGCCATCCAATGGTTGAAGCATGATTGAGTAACAAACAAACAATAATGTTAATGGGATAGCTGGTAACTATTGAACTTTGCCAGCGGCTCCACCCGCCCTAAATTCGGTAGTCGGTGTGGAACTCCTGAATTATACTAATGAAGTTTGAAGTTTGCTATAGCTGCAACTATTCGTTTTAACTCGGGTTATTACCGCGGTAACTTTTGAAATGTTACGAAATAAAAAGTAGTCTATGTATTAATCTAAGGTGTCAGCTACCTCCATAACAAATTTCGTCAAAATTAGTCAAGCCGTTGGAGCGTCAAGAAGTAAAAAAACACACTTACAAACTTTCGCCTTTATAATATTAGTGTGATATTAATACATACTCGTTTTAATATAGCTCCGTGTGTGATGAAGTTAATGTTTAATAGTTCAGCAAAATATTTACGTAGCGAAAGCTTGACCTAGTCTATCTAGGCCTCTGTCCGATACTAAAGCGAAATGGAGAACGATTAGGACTTAGGACTAGAACTTTTTTATAATGAACTTATTATTTTATTTGGTATAATTATATTTAACCAGAATTTACTAAATTACCTAGTTTTATCGACCTATCTTTTCCATCGATGTAGGGTAATATAACATCGATGATCTTTTCTAGTGTCATGATCTTGAGGAGGTACTTCCTGGGCTGATCTGAATAGTTAGATTTGTTGGATTTGTAACACTATAGTGACCAGGATGAAGATGACGCCTCGTCTCCTGCTATTACATCCCCTTCTTCGCAAACGTTTGCAGGATGTATTTGATGGAAAAACAGGCCAAATGCGAGTCTGGCTCGCGCACCGAGGGTCCCATACAAACTTATTATATTTAGATAGTTATTTCCATAATGAGATAAAATCTTACAGGTTTTAGGCCTTAATTATCAGTTTTTTGTTTTTTTCATATATTTGGTGATGTAACTCTTGCTTCTTGCCAAATTTCATTATCGAAGGTCAATGGGAAGTAATAATAATAATAATAATAAAATTACTTATTGCACTAATTTTGTACATAGGCGAACTTAATACCTTCAGGCATTTTCAACCAGTTAATCATTGGTAATGTAGATATAAATAAGGGGTTGTGCAGTGTTTGTTGTAATAGATCGTAGTAGTTTCAATATTGATAAAAGATTTAGTGGTAAAAGATAGTATATAAGATTATATAATATTATAAAGTATAATATGTAAATAAGAAGGTGGATAAATAATATATAATTTTATACATAAACAAACATATATTTATATATAATGCATATTTATTTAGGCATAGTTCACTAGGGAAGTACCCAATGGGGTTGATTTATTTGCGCCACAATATGCACAAATATCTATACACACACTTTTTTAATGTTCCGTAATAGGGGTGCTAACGGGAACCTACTACTAAGCCTCCGCTGTCTGTGTGTCGGACTTTATTGATATCTCTGAAATCTGTGGATCACTGAGTTTTTTACAAAATGGCGCATAACCTAACAAGTAATTAAAAAATTTAAAAAGAAAAAATTAAAGGGGTGTCCTAATATGTATAAAGACACACGTTTTTGATACAAGGTTAAAACTTTCAGTGATTATAGTGTGAGCTCTAAAGTGTAACAACGAATAATAAAAACCAGCCAAGTGTGAGACGGGATCGTTCCATTGGATGAGTGACCGTCTACCAGCACATTTTTTTTGTTACCTTGTGTTCGTAAATTAAAAAGAAGTATATAGTTGGCATATAAACAATCATATTATATTTATATTCTTATGACTGAGGTACCTCCCACAATAACTTAGGTACCTATTTGAAATTACGAATCGTTGTGAACCTACTCACAGGAAAAATAAGTAAACATACCTTTACTATAATATATCTACTCTATTTGCCATTTAATTTTACCTGTTTAATATATTAATTAACAGGAGAATTAGCAAGCTTACTGGCGAAAATTTTCCTGTCCTACTTACCCATTTAAGTATCTATTTTTGTTTCACACCTTAATTATAAAATACGTGTGGTTAATAAGATTATATTTACAATATATACGAATATTACAGTATATACGTATACTCAATTTTTTAAGTGGGGTGGCGTGCTTTGCCTAATTGGAAAATAGTGAAAAGTACTCAAAGGAGTCTCGGGTTTGATTTTGATGAAAACTAAAACTGCATCATTGAATTTTTGAAACATCAATATTACTAGCCAGGAATCAATGCCGTTGTTTTTTTTTTAAAAAAAACACACTGTATTATTATAGCATTCGATAGTGTCGCTAATTATAAGGAACGAATTTTGGGAATTAAAGACCCCCTGAAGGCCATATTAGCGGGAGAAATTTCGTCTCGCCTATAGGTGAAGAAATTTGGAATGCGGAACTCTCTCATCTCGGAGTTTCGTTTCGCCCAGTAACACAATGTGAGCATCGTGTTCCTGGACTAACGTTCTGAGGGCGGCTGTCTTGCCGTTTATGCCCCCAGGGTTCCAGTACACAATTCTCAATTTAAGGCCCCGATGAGGCCCCATTAAATTCCCACGTGAGAATTGTGGTGAGTTGTGCCAAGCCGTTAAAAAGGGCTGGCAGGGGTTTATGGCCGGCAGCTATGGCTAGTGCGCTATTGCGGCTCTGGCTACATTTAGGGCACCAGCTTGCATGCGGGGTGGGCCCTGTGTGTATTGAGTGCCACTAGGCCGAATTGACGCGGGGGGTTGATACTGCTGAGCAGCGACAGTGCGCGATTTGGATTTTGGTGGTTGGTTGGTGGTGGGTGTTTGAGAAGTATTGGCGGGTTGCGGGGGGTCGGCGAACTGGGGGGGTGGCAAATAAGTGTTGGGCACAAATGAATAAGTGTCCGGTACTACCGGGATAGTAGCCGGAACGGTTGTTGTAGACTTAGGTGCGGATTTTTTCCGTCGTGGCCTCCTTTTTCTCCCGAGAGCTTTAGAACTATCGGTGGGGGGGTTGGCGGGGGGCATTAAAATTGGGCTCGAAGAAAGGTCATACTACTGCGGCTGCAATTGTTGCAGGGGAGTGGGCGATGGCGGGGGCAAATTTGTAGCCTGTTGGGCTTTGTTACGGGGTAGCGGAGGGTTGATAGTCACCCCCCTACGTCTCGCCTCGCGCCTGAATACAGGACACGAGCGGCTGTTGGCCGCGTGGAGCTACTAGGCTGGGCGTGAATTTCTAAAAATTTAGCAATACGCTTGCGAGACGCCCTTTGCATTTTTGGCTCTTAAAGCCACAGTTTTTAAGTTATTCACATAAATCCTTTTGCATAATGTTCTAAAAATTAATATCTATAAGTTGGAAATAATTATTAAATGGAGAAAATTAACTTTAATATTGTAAATTAACGAAAAGTGTATCTCCATACAAACGAGCTGTTGACAAAGATAGCAAATATTGTAAGAGTACTCTAGCTATAGTTTACAACTGTAACGGTGATTTTATGGCCTGCCGCTTTGTTCGAAATGGTTTAAAACTCGTCCGATCCACAAGCTGTACAATCTCGGTGTCCCAGACCGTCTCGTGCTCATCTTACGAGACTTCCTTACGAAACGTAGTTTTCGCTATCGTGTAGAACGAAGTCATTCGTCTCCCCACCCCATAGGTGCAGGTGTCCCCCAGGGCTCCGTGCTTTCCCCTCTACTCTATTCTCTGTTCACTAACGACATACCTCGTCCCTCTAACGTCAGTGTGGCGCTCTTCGCGGACGATACGGCGCTCTACTGTTCTCACCGACACGTCCGTCGAATAAGCCTGGTCCTCCAGTCTACCGCCAACGACTTAGGCGATTGCTTTCGGAAGTGGAGAATCGAGGTTAACCCCGAGAAAAGTGCAGCAGTGCACTTCGGCCGGGGCAAAAAATCGGTAAAGGCCATAAGGCAACTCACCCCAGTCCAACCATATGGCCAACCGGGGGTTAAAAAGGTCAAATACCTTCTCACTTTAGACTCTCGTCATAATTTCAGAGCCCACATTAAAAGAGTAAGAGATCGAGCAACCTTCGTTCTCGGTCGCCTTAAGCCAATGTTAAACAAGTACAGTAAAATGTCTCTTAGAAATAAGGTGACGCTTTACAAAACTTTTATTCGGCCCATACTCACATATGCGAGCGTAGCGTTTGGTCACACCAACACTACTTCCTTGCAAGTCATACAAAATCGCTTTTTGCGAGGCGCAGTCGGCGCCCCGTACTATATGCGTAACATCGATCACCATAGCGATTTCGGGCTACCGACCATAAAAGCCTTCATCAAAGATGCGTCTAAACGCTACTTTAAGTCGGCAGCCCTTCACCCCAATCCCCTAATTAGGCACTCTATAAACTACGCCCCCAATAGAGGGGCCTTAGGACCTTTTAGATATCCGAGGCACGTATTGATAGATTCTGATGATGAGATCACCAGCTCAGAGCTCAAGCGCCTTCTGCGCCCGCGTCCGCGAACACAGTTTACTCAAATATTTACAGAATACGTCGCCGACGGAACACTAGACAGTTTAGTTTTCACACACACACGCACACATTCGAGCGCGCGGGTATACTAGGTTCACTAATATACCCGGGCGCTTCGATTAATTAGATTTAAATAATAATAGGCGAGGGCTGAAGAGTTTCTTGCCGTTTCTTCTCTTCAGAACGCCTTTGCTATTTTCCGAAACGGCGGTAAATTTTAGTCGGATACAAATTTTAGTTTTTAAGAGCGGTTGCCCAAGCCGAGGTTCGTGTCCAGGACACCCTTGCGCAAACCGCCCCAACTTTTCGCTGAAGAGTGCTAGCAGCACCGCAGCAAAAGTTAGTCCGCGTGTAGTTGTAAAGGCCATCTGCGGCCAACAACAGTAGACAGTAGTTAGAAAAAAAAAAAACATCCGTCGTGGCAGTTCGCAGTCGCAGTTCGCAGCAATTAAATCAAGAAAGAAACTCTGCAAGAAAATAAGTTCTCAATTGTAGAGTGAAGGTTCAAGAAAGAAACGCTGCTAGAAAAAAGGAAGAAACTCTGCTAGAAATTAAGTGTAAAATAAGTGCTAGTGTAAAAGTGTAAATAAATTATTCATAAGAATACTCTGCTTCACTTCGGCTATTTTATTTTGCGCTCAAAAAATCTTCGTGGTCAGCGGTTCACAAGTGCGTCAACCGGCTTCACCCGTCCGGCCCGCAATACGGTCGCCATACAACATACAGTCTACTATAAACACGTCAGTGGCCTGGTCTAGTAGCTAGCTACCGTACGGTTGTCTAATTTCTACGGCGCTTCGTTGTCGTAGCTTCGTTTTAGCAACCGAGGAAGCTAGCTAACACCCGTCGCCGCTGTGCGTGTTCGTAATACACGTGCTAATAGGGTACGAAAAACAAATTACTACTACTTTATCATGTATCGAAAACCCCGTGAAAAAGGTTTCATTTGAATTTTGATTTAGCAATCGGTTTTGGGTCAATACTCTACATAAAATATTTAAAATTTCAAGTCGATGGCTCATTCCATTTACGAGCTAGAGATTCCTGCCATAATCGGGACGGCAGACTGATACATAAACAGACATACAGACAGACCCACATAGATACCTAAACTCCAAAAATATACAATATTGCAAGAATTGCTGTTTTCTTCCTAGATGGCAAGTGTCCCCCTATGTCCCGCATGAGCCCCTGCAAGTAGATGGATTTACTGACATAAACTACCGCTTAAAGATAAATATTGTCTGCCACGCAAGTCAAACTACGTCAGGTCTCATATATCGTGATGTATTGTATCCACGTGTTATTAATAGCCCCAATTGAAACTGTCCAGACAACTTAGCCGATAAATGCTTAAAATAGCAACCGCAACGATGCTTTTAATAATGTCTAACTCAGCCTTAGCGAGAACTGATTGTAGTTAATTGTACTGGTAAACATAACCAGACAAACAAATCATTTTGTAGACATAACAACAATATGGTTCGTAATCGTAAATTATTGGTACGTTCTTATTCAACTTCAAGGCAATGAAAACACTTAGGGATTATTAAATTATTGATGGTTTTGTTAAAAGGTAATTCATTTGTTTTTTGTTCGTCTGTCTGCATGTCAAGACCCTTTTTCTCACGGAACTGTGATACCAAGTTGAAATTAATATCAAATACTAAGGTCTACGGTCCCTTGAAGCTGTCCCATCAAGCTTCTAAATTAATGCAACAAAAAAATAGGGCGCGAAATACGGTACTTTTAAATAATAATAAATCAAAACCTTATTTAGGGTACTTCCCCTTGACCTAGAATCATAAAATTTGGAAAGAACCAAGACATTAATTAATTACATCACAAATTTAGGGGGAAATCCAAAAACTGAAAAATTAAGGCATAGACCTATGAGACTTAATCTCGTGATGGAAGAATTATATCTATATTAATTTAATTGTACCAATTTAGCATATTTAATGTATTAATCATTCATTTATGCAATTGGTCCAATAATGACTAAAACTAAGTAGGTATGCCATCTTTCAGATTCCTATTTGTCACGGATTGCGAGAAAAACACTTATAACTGACTGACTGATATAGTGTATTATCGATGGACACCAAGTTTGTTTCATTAGTAGGTTCGTTTTGACCATTTTGGTGTGTATAACTTATAATGGCATTTCCTAATTTAATAATTTGGTCAATAAACACTCAAAATACCAACATGTGCTGTACACAGCTTACATCACAGTCTCCAGCCGAGGCCTATGGGCGCGTTCGTTTTGGTATGCAGAATCATTATTTTTTTTTACTTTGTCATCCTGTCATCCGTTCGTTTTGCATTGGTGTCAAAAATATCAAAATTTTAGCATCATCTGTAACAAACTGCCATGCGTTCGTTTACAATATTTCTGTAATTATTATTGTCACTTTTGCCACCCAAAAATGAAACTTTACACCCATGCCAGACATGGGTGGGTGGGGACAGGTGGGGTTTTTGTGTTAATCTGTCAAAATGCCTATACATATTCATTGTTTACGGTAGTGTGTGTACGTAAAAATTTTGATAATAACGTTTTAAAACTACACGAACGATGGGTGTCGGTGGCAAAACTGGCGTTATTATAGGGTGAAATGATTAATCCCAAAATGAACGCGCCCTAAGTTACTGCAGCGCCCGCGCAAGGATATCTACCTCCGCAACCTCGAGCTGACCAATTAACTCCAAATCCTTTGTCTACACTGGACCATCTTTATTTTACACATGTGCAAAAACTTATACGAGTCTCCTTAATAGTAGCTAATTTAGTAGTCAACTACGGCCTTGCCTACGTCAGATATTATGAGCGTAGAAGAATGTAAAATTTTGCATCCGAAATACTCAAATTTCCGGTTCGTATTAACATAAATTTATAGTCATTAAAAAACATATATTTTAATCAACACTGATTAAAAACGTGTTTTGAAAACCGTTTACATACTTTATTTAAATCATTGGTGTTGCATCACTCACTTGACTCTGGCCACTCGATCCAATGAATCGAATGGTTTTTTTTCTTCTTTTCGTTTGGGTATTTGGTTGCGCTCGATGGGTATTTACTCATAATGGTTGAACATACAATGCCAACAGACGCATTTCCTACAAGTTACTATGAGGTTAGGATAATGACCTGTGGGCAATGCACCGCCGGCCGCCGTCTCGAGCCGAGTGGCGCGACACTAATCCATCGTGCACAATAGTGCGTGCGTACTACCAGTTACTAGAATTTTGGTTACACGTTACACCTACACTAACCAGGGTTACCACCGCAGAGTTACCAATGACTAGTATGTGGCCCTTTTGTTCGTTGGTCATTCTTTTAAAAGGTGCCTCCGAAAGTATATATAGGCTGGTTGGTATATTTGATATTTCTGGTTCAGTTCACGCTTATATAAGGATGCACGCACGTATTAAAATCGAAAACTGAGGAATGGCATCAAAAGCGTTCTACAGTTGAAAAGTTGACTATACTGTCCCCTTTAAACGAATTACCTGTATGGGCCTAAAATATTTAAGCCTAAAAGAAAAACATTACGCACTACCTCGATAATGTGAAGTAAAAAGTACAGGTGTTTTATAAGCTATATTATGAACCTAAAAGCGGTGGAGTACGATACGTACAACAACGTACAACAAGGTGCAATAAATTTACGGGCAAGTGTGTTGAAAAATTATTCCTGCAGTAGTTTCACAAAACAGGTACCTTATTCGGAACAGTCTCGAGCTATTCGAACTCTGGAATTCGAGACAAAGACAAAGAGTCCGAATAGCTCGAGAATAGCTCCCAGATCTGTTTAATGGCTGACAAGCACCAATTTCTTAAATCAAAACTAGTATCATATTACCATATTAGTAGTCTTCTCAGCAACTCGTATCATAAAGTATGTACTTGTTTTAAAACACAAGCAATGAGTATACCGTACTTATAAGTTAGGTAGTGAGATACGCTTACGTTTGATGGCGCTTGTTGATCAATAGATTTCCGCGAAATTTGCTTGGATTCTTATTCGTAAAAATGCTAATATATTTAAAATGGTTTTTGCAAAAATAAACTTTATCATGTGGCAGTGATGAATGTAGCAAAGAGGATATGATAAAATACAAATAGCCAATGATGCTACCAAATATTATTACCTCAAAAGTAAAAAAAAATGTACGATATTTTTTATAATTATTATTGATTATTTTATATTTTTTCCTGGTAGTATAAAATACAATGTATGCAATTACACGAAATTTGTCTTTCTTACACTCGTGTGCTATAGTGAAACTCGGCTGTGTGTAAAAATAATTAAATTGTAAAATATCTATTATATTATAGACTGCTCTGATCAAACGTTACCTAATAAATGAATATGCTCGTTCACTGGCAACCCTAAACCCTTTGCATCATCTGGCATCATGCAAACCTGCCCACGCATTCAAACTTACTACATCAATATTGTATGTATATATATTTGTATGGCTATGCCAACACGGATGTAGTTCATAATAAATGGCTGTAATACGAACATAACTAGAGACATATTAATATTGGATTATATTCACAAACAAACATTTATATGTTTCCATATTTGTGCGACCATTACCTACGTTCGATAATAAATAAGTCAACAATGTTATTATAGTTTGTGTATTAGTTAGTTAATAGTAATTGATTACATTTTAAAACTCAAACAGTTATTTATGTAATATTAAGTATCACTCATTTTATAGATCAAATTAATTTTTTTTTTCGAAGGAAAAATGAACAAACTATATAAGGTCCCAGAATTCTATAAAACACACCTTACTATTAGTAAATTGTATTAGTCATCTTACTAATATTATAAATGTGAAAGTTTGTATGTCTGGATGGATGTTTGTTACTCAATCACGGTTCAACCATTGGACGGATCGGGATATAACTTGCAATACATATAGGTTAGGTCCTGGAATAGCATATAGGCTACTTTTTATCCCTAAAAATTCAAAAGTTCCTGCTGGAATGACTATAACAGAGTTAAACGAACTATTGCTGCACCTATAGCATGCTATAGCAATTCATTGGTATAACTAATTAATTAATTAATTGGAGTTGATTAAGGAGTTCCACGCCGATAACTGAATTTAGGGCGGGCGGAGCCGCTGGCAAAGTCTAGTATTAATATTTATTCTACTAGCTGACCGGGCAGACGTTGTCCCGCATAATACCGACTGCAGCACCATCTGCCGGGCTGATTTGTAAATCTAAACCATCCAGAGCGCTACCCAAACGCAAACAAAAAAAAAACATTCAAATCGGTCCAGCCGTTTAGGAGGAGTACAGTGACATAAGATAAAATAAGAATTAAGAGATTACCGCTCTTAGTTTTCTAAACAATTTGCATTAAAACCCAAAAATAGTGTCGGAGTTAATTGTTTTTTTAATATTTTAATAGGAAAATTATTCTAGGTCCTTCTAGGTCAAGGGGGAGTATGGGAAGGCGAAGCCTGGGACGCCCTATTAGCCTTATTAAGCTATTTACTTCCCATCACTTCGTATACATATTTATTTATTATAAATAATGATGTTTGTTTATTTACTTTTTTGACGAATTCTAACTAAACGCTGAATAAGGGTCCCGGTAGAGGGCCGAAACTAGTCAAGCTATATCAATAATTATAAATGTGTACAAATAGCGTTCCATTAAAAACAATAATAATATAATTGTGTCAGTGATGTAATGATCATACTATACTGAGGTAATTATTAAAACCGTTGATTTATTAAATTGCGGTTTATAAAACTGGTTCTCATCCGGCTTGGGTTGTCCAAAATCCAAATTCTTCAATAATTGCATCCTACCTACGGAAAAAATGCGAACTTAAAATACGTTAAGGTATTTTCAACGAATACAATGTAATCTATCATTGGTAACTTCTCGAATTTGTGTGGAGAGACTTTGCCTCACTGTGTGTGTTCTACCGCTTGTACAATGGGTTGTGTTCTGAGGAATTGTTCGAAATGATGCCCACGGCTACTTTCTACCATCGCACCGCTCGCCATCGGCAGGGAATTCATTCTCACACTTTAGAACCTAAATGGTCGCGTACAGTGCGGTTTCAGAGAAACTTCCTCCCGCGAACGCTTAAGTTGTGGAATGAACTCCCTCTCAAGGTTTTCTGGAAGGACTACAGTATGGAGTTCTTCAAGAAAGAAGTTATTATATTTATGAAGGGTCGGCAACGCGAAAGTGATACCCCTGGTGTTGCAAGCGTCCATAGGCTACGGTGACCGCTTACCATCAGGCGGACCGTAAGCTTGTTTGCCACCTTAGGGGTATAAAAAAAAAAAAAAAAAAATATTTTCATATTTTGTTTTGTTATAATTGGTTGTGGATGTAGCTGAAAGGAATCGGCAGGAAATTCATCTTCAAACCTTAGAACTGAAATGGTTACACACAGTGCGGTTACATAGGTAATTCCGTCCCTGGGGCCTGATTCTCGTGCTGAGGGAGATAATCCCGAATTCGAGATATGCTAGATTTATTAACTCATGGCTTGTTAATCGCGGTAACGTAACGAAAGTACGTCTATCGACTAAAACAGATGCAGTGATTAACAAGCCATGAGTAAATCAATTAAACATATCTCGAATTCGAGATTATGTCTATCGGCACAAGAATCAAGCCCCTGAACGCGTAGATTGTAGATGGGGTATGAACTCCCTCTCGAGGTCTTCTGTACAACAATCCTAAAATAAAACGTAATAAAACGTAAAACGTTCATAGATTACCTTTTATAATCAGGCGGATCTACCTTTGAATATAAAAAAAGGAAAGAAAAGAAAAAAAACCGGCCAAATGCGAGTTGGACTCGCGCACCGAGGATTCCGTACTTACCACCATTTATGTAATCTACAAACACTGATGAATGAAAGGTAAATTGCGGCTTACGATTTATAACGTATTAAAAAAAAACTACTTACTAGATCTCGTTCAAACCAATTTTCGGTGGAAGTTTGCATGGTAATGTACATCATATATTTTTTTTAGTTTTATCATTCTCTTATTTTAGAACATTTTACCACTTTGCAAGTGTTTCTCGCGCAAATTATTCAGATTAATTTTTTTAATTATATTAGAAACCTAAATATCATTTTTGAAGACCTATCTCTTATAGATAGAACCCACACGTATGGGTTTGATAAAAAAAAATTTTGGAGTTTCAGTGTTAAGTATGTGGGGCACCTGGGGTCGATTTGAAAATACTCCAAACATTGTTTAAAAATATTGACTTTTACCACATAAATGTTTATCTGTGCTTTCACACGATTCTAGAAACTGATAAACACCTTAGTACGTCTAGTAAGCATAAAAAATCATAATAAAATGCCAGGATGTCAGTCAGTCAGGTAACACCTTCAGAGTCATTAAGGCACTAGGCCATTTAGATAGAGCGTTTGTCTTTCAAAGGACACGCAAAATTGTAATGTACATTGAATACTAAAGAGCTTCGCTGGCTGGCCGTAGGTATAGTATGTGAGGCTATGTTATAAATATATACTAGCAACCATGGCTCAATAAGAAACTAGGTACGCCTGGTAATAATTTCCGCAAAATCATAATAGACGTGCTCGCAATTTGGCGGAAATAGAAGGCCATGTGTCATTCGGCCATGGTGTGCCTCGAGGAGTTGTATTGTATATATGTAACATAATAAGTACCTACTTTGTATTTGATTCTGTGATTTTATATGAATTTACAATTTATTTTTATATATATATTTTATAATTATATAAATCATCTGCTTTAAAGTTAAACGGGAAAATTAAAATGTGGTTAATTAGACAATAATGACATATAATGGACCTACCTACACCTATATAGAAATAAAAGACTTTTTTAATATACCTATATATGTTTTCAATGCAGTTGCTCGTTAAGTATTTCGTTTATGTAAAAAAATATGCGGAAAGAGATTATAGATTATTCTTTAAATATCGGCCAAGTGCGAGTCGGACGAAGGGTTCCGTACCATTATCTACAAAAACGGCAATAAAATCAATGTTGTAGGGGAGCCCCCCTTAAATATTTTTTTTATTTTAATTCAATTATTTATTTTTAAAGTGAATATATAACTAAATGTTGTGTGAACATTTCAAGCGTCTACCTGTTGCCGTTATCAATATCGAGGAATTACGAGCAAAAAAAACACGTATGTTGTATGGGAGCCCTCTCAAATATTTTTTTTTTTTATGTTTTAGTATTTATTGTTAAAGAGGCAACAGAAACACATCTTCTGTAAAAATTTCAACTGTCTAACTATAACGGTTCATGAGATACAGCCTGGTGACAGACGGACGGACGGACAGACAGACAGCGAAGCCTTAGTATTAGGGTTCCTAATTACCTTTCAGGTACGGAACCCTAACTACTAAAATCCTTCATTTATCCGTGAAGTGAAACACGCCATAACACCATGGGGTAGGATAGTAGGTAGTAGAAGATAGAGGCTTTGATGCTCGAAAAATCAATTGTTCCTAATAGTCTAAGAGCTAGCTACGCGAATACGGTTGCAATTTAAAGAGCAGCGAAACCCTCTCTTTAGTGTGGCATTGATGCTGTAAAAAAATCAAGCTTCTTAGTCAATGTAATAAAAAATATGCCCAAAATATGGTTATTTTTGATTGCCTATTGTGACACAAATAAACCAAAACCTATGGGGTATATCCCCTTGTCCTAGAATCATGAAATTTGACAAGAAACAATGGCATGAAACACACATAAAGGAAAAAATCTGACAGCCGTAAATTAGTCGTAGCAATTATAAACTTATTTGCAGTTGGTAAACTAACCGCGACCTATGTCTATATATTGGGACAACAGTTGTCCAACGGCAAATTTAAGCTTGTCCCTCAATAAAGGGATAGGGATTTACCTTTTACGGAACCCTCGGTGCGCGAGTCCGCCTCGCACTTGACCGATATTTTGTTTAATTTTTATTTTTCTTTGCGGAAATGCCAAGGTCTGTGCCGTACGGTCTTTTAATATATTATATTTTCAGTTTATTCTAGAAATTCGCGACAGTATTTTGCTGTAATAGTATAAACTTGTAGGTAAGAAAATGTGTTACATTTTATTCAGAAAGCTGGGGATATTGGTCTGAATCTGAGGGCAAGGCCCTGGAAGCCAAAAGAATTATTTTTAAAGAGTCAGCATTTCAATTCTGTCCTAATCTTAACTAATATATTGTATTTGTGCAAGTGTATTTAATTGTTTGTTGTTTAATTAGCTGATAGATTATTGAGGGGACTGAGAAGGACATAGGTAGTGAAAAAAGTACTTTATACCGGCAAGTTTCCGCAGGAATCTAGTTACCAAATTTCCCGTGGACTAACTCCAGCTACAGCTATAGCTTGCTACAGCAAACTTTGATTATATCTATAGCCAAATAACAAATAACTATAAATAACTGACCACGAAATCCGCCGTTTATCGAATTTAGTAGAAGCTTGGTACAAATATTTTTTTCAAAAAAATATAAAATACAAAAGTAACAATGATTTTTTAATGAATTAATTAAATAATTAGCTATAATACCACACCAAATCCAGAACTCTATCAATTGCACATCTTCAATAGCTTTAACAACCCCTTTTTTGCCCTACCACTTTCACCCGCACTGCTGAACAGGTTAATAATGATAGTATGGCATACCAAATAGAGGGATTTCGTTGCTCCATAAATTGCAACCGTATTTCCGTAGCTAGCTCTTAGACTTTAAGTAAGCGCGCTCTAAGTAATTCCTCTATGTAAGAAGATACTGCACAAAAAAAAAATATTGCACATCATTTGTCTGTATGTGTATACAGACCTTTGCCTCGTAAAAGAAAAAACTCAGTGCGCTCATGTTTTCAATTAGGTACTTACTCGTTATAACCTGTGTTCCACTCATAAATAACTATTGGTCCCATTAGTTTTAATAAATTGTATTAAAGAATACAAGTTTTTTGTCCTAAAAACGAAACTACGGGAATATATTTCCTTTATGCCTAGGCCCATAACAACAAATCTCTTCACTGGCAGGCAACTTATCTCCATAACGTGTCCCTATTTAAAATAGGTACAAATATTTGTAACATCTCTAATAATAAACTGTTTCATTTTATTGCCACATAAACAAATAAACTAGGTGATTCACAAAAATAAAGCGGGGCTGCAGGAAACAAAAACAATTCATACAAAATTTACGTAAATATAAAGTTGGCATCGGCGATATGAATGGCATGGCACCGCAAATACCTCTGCCCACTTACTGGCCTGAATGATTTCGACATTCTTGGCGCAGCTTCGATAATCCGAGAAAAAATAAACGAGCGGGAACGTAAATAAGCCCACGCTGAGTTGAAAGTGCGCAGTGGCACGAAAAATAAATTACAACGATATGGTGTACTCGGGGTAACGTATTTTTACGCAACCAGCCAGCTCTTTGTTTATAGTTATAGTAAACAAAGTCCCAGAGAGCAGGCTGGTTATTCAACCGGACGCATTCCGCGCCGGCTCCACTTTTTGCTTCGCTGGCGTGTCGTCCTACTCAGCCGAGAAAAACGACCAATTAGATGTTTTGAGGCGACAGAATTAACGTGGACCATTGCCCGTCCATTCGTCCGTTTTCCGACACCGACACGTATTTAGGTAGTTTGGAAAAAAAAAATACATACAAAGAGCAACAGCATTTTCAGGCGTGTTACTGGCATCAGTCACGCACAACCGAACTAGGCTAGTCCAAAAATGCATAAATTCGTTATACGCAATTGACAGTCTTTATATATACCAATTTTCGAGATTTTATTAACAGATGAAAAAAAACAATACAAAGTTTTATACACTCTAGATGATTTTCCAGAAATTCTGAAACCATGAGATTAAAACATGTTCTTTCCTAATTTTTAAACTAAATACCCCAGATACTGTTACAAAATTAAGATAGAATAGATAGAAAAGCCCCTAGATAGAAAAACGGCTAAGTGCGAGTCAGACTCGTGCACCGAGGGGTTCGTGTGGTTTCGTACCGCCACCGAATTTACGAACCGGAATCGCACTTGATAAGTAAGTATTTGTTGATTTACCAGTATATACATAGCGCCAATAGAGCTTACCCTTTTGAAGCTTATACTTATATGTTACAAAGCAAAAAAGAAAATCCACCTTAATGTTTACTTAATTTTTTTTAATTATTTATAGGAAAAACCAACATAATAACACATATTCTGGGAAAAATTGAAGCTTATTCCTGCCTACTTCTATCTACAAGACCGAACGATCTTCGGTTCTCTGACAGGTCGGACAGAAAGTCAAATAGCGGAGGTCTTAGTAATAGGCCTACTTTGGGTACAACATCTACATTACATTAGTGGATGTCGTTTTTTTTTTGATAATCATTAAGGTGGCAAACAACTATATGGACGCTTGCAACACCGGGTGTATAGTCTGTGCTAGCGGTTTAGTTGATAAATCACTCGGTCAGTCGCCGGTAAACAATAAATCCCAATAATATATACTTTATATACTTTGACGAAAGATAACAGATATTTGTAAATAGTTTTTCAGATATATTAGGCATCTAGGTATGTAAAGCTTTTTAAAATTCAGAACCCTTTTTAGGTAGGTACTTCGGTTTGACAATGTGACAATCTTCTCTTCCCTTAGTGTAAAGATACTTTACAAGTACCTAATGTATGTACTGAATTCCTACAGGTTTATCTTTTAAGAGTCCATTCTTGTTTGAGAACCACGTGGGTTTTATCTGCGCATGTAATAGTGTTGGCGCCGCTCAGCCGCCGCCGCTCAGTACCATTCAACTAAGAAACAATGTAATGGGTCTAAAAGAGGAATGTCGCGATGCTTTCATCAGATAGCCTATAAGAGTTGGTCACCATACGGCGCCGGGTGAATATCTAAATCAACATTACATTTTTTTGGGTTCCGTAATGAAATGGTAAAAAGGAATTCTTATGGTGAAACTTCGGTATCTTTCTGATTTATGTTATGATGTTTTTCTATGCAACAAACAAACAAACCACGTACAAATGCACTTATCACTATCACTTTAACATCTGGCATAGTTGTGAACATGAAACCTTAAGTGGGTCGTCATATAAACGGGATATGTTAGCACTTTCTATAACATTTTTTTTTATGTGGCATAATTATTGACTCATTTCCAAAAATGTACAAAAAAACCCTTTTATCTCTAATACGTTAAAGGTCAACTGCTAAAAATTCGAATTGATTCGAACTGATAGATAATATCTAACTTTACTTTACAGGTGAAGTACAATTAAGTTGAAACATTTTTTCAGTAATTAAAAAATAGAAAAGTCTTCTTAAGTACGTACGGAACCCTTGATGCGCAAGTCCCATTAGGACTTGACTGGTTTCTCTATATGGATTGTATTCCTACTTTGGAAACATTATTTTTTAGTAGATTAGACTAGTTTTTTGTACAAGTTCGTCAGCATTTAACCTAAAAAAAAGGCTTTCAATTAATTCCTAAACACTTCCACTTACGTGATGTTCTGTTGTAGGTTTTTCAACAACGTTGAATCACATTCAAATAATTACCATATAATACAAATTTTCATCCCTAATTTTAGTAACCATATTATTTTTCAACACAATTGCTTATAGAGTGGCTCTATGGGTATATATATGTTCTGTGGTGGGTCTTCTGCAGCTTACAAAACGTGCGTGCTAATTGGCATAACTGCATTAGTGCATAACGTTAATTTCTTTTTAATCTCAGCAAAATATAAGCAAATGGCAATGTTATCGATGGTGGTGGATGTCACAAGTTAAGTCTGAGTGGGTAGAGTTTATACCACAGCATTAATACCTATCTGAACTTGATTATTGAACCGGTCCCTTTCCAGTTCTGCAAAACACTAGCTGGTTAACTTTAGAAATAGCTAACTATGTAAATTTTCATACAGTCTCCCATTTTTGATGGCTGGTTAAAGTAAAAGTTGTCTGGTGCAACTCAGCCTTAGTCTATGCCAAATTTCCTCCGTTACGACGCGACGTAAAGGAAGGACAAACAAACACACATTCGGATTTATAATTGACTAGCTTTTGCTCCCGGTTTTACCCGCCCTAAAATCGGTTATCGATGTAGCATTGCAACGGCAACTCCTCAATTATAAAAAAAACCGACTAACAGTTGACGTCGTCAAGCAGCCTTTGCCTTCCCTGGAACTCAAACTATGATGCGTCGACTCGAGATATTTTAATAAACCTTCCATATTACACAATAAAATATATTCTATGTTTAATTTTCAGGGCAACAATTTTGAAGATTCAAGATGCCTGAACGATAATAAATATGTCTATGTTGGTTTATTATAGAAGTAATAGCAGACTAGCTGTTGTTGTGACCGGCGTCGCATAGGTGTTTTTTTCGTCGCAAATTTTTCGTGTCGTGGGGTTTCAAAAAATCCAATTAAAGTTTCTATATAAAAAATAAATATTTGAATATTTTTTGAGTTTCCCTACCCTCAAACTTTTGAACCGCGTTTTATAAAAATGTGAAAAAAAATCACAATAATAGGGCTTTTTAAACACTACTAACGAGAATTGACTTGAAAAAATTGGCTTATAAGTTTTTAGATAATAGATAATCCTAATAACTCTTACTCTACGGAACCCCAACTTAATGCGTGCTCAACACGTGCGTGTCTTTATTTATATAGCAGATAAATTAACTGATTTTATTAAAAGATGAGCTCATTCCCGCGCTTTTCTCGCACCATGTGCTGTGGTATCTCGTACACGCATTTAGTTGTTCTAAATATTTAAATAAATAAATAAATATTTTTTGGATATACACAGCGCCGTCTGGCCCCAAAGTAAGAAAACGGATACAAATACATAAATATCACTTTTTTTTTCAATACATACATATCATACATAAATACAAACAGTCTCAAGACAAACACAAATGTTCATATTATAACATAAATGTTTGTCCAGTGCGGGAATCAAACTCACACCATCAGCACAACAGCTAGCCACACTACCAACTAGGCTGCGAGGGAGTCGCATTTAGTTAGGGTTACGTAGAATAAGAATTATTGTGAATATCTAAAAAACTTATAAATACATTTTGTCTAAAATAATTATATTATTAAGCCTTACAATCCTAATTTTTAGGTTCCGTAGTCAACAAGTAACCCTTAAATAGTTTCACCATGTCTGTCCGTCTGTCTGTCTTTCCGCGGCATAGCTCAGTGACCATTAGTGCTAGAAAGCTGTAATTTGGCATGGATAGGTATACCTACATACATATTAATTAGGCCGACGAAGTGGGAAAATAAAATTCGAAAAAATAGTTATTTATGAGATTAGTGCGGTAAGTTGGTTATTAGTCGAGGGCTTACCATAGTCACTAGTTTGTAAATACCAATTCTGCACGAATGTCATACAACATTTTTCAACACATTTGCAAGAAAGAATTTAATCCTTAAAGTAAACAAAGATTTCAAAAACAGGGACGTGTAATTAACAAATATTTTTCATCTGGCGGGACATTTAGAAATTTTTCTACGTAAGCTGCAGTGAATACTTTAGTTTTTTTTTGCTTGTATAGCCATCTGACTGTCGTTTAAATAATATTTGTAACTTTATGTAGGTAAGTAGGTACTTTGATCAATCTATGTCACTGTTGGTTTTGAGAGTGCTTTTTATTTAACATCAAATATATTGGCCATAATGAGGACGACTTTATATTTCACACGTAATTCATTGAAATAAGCCATTAAAACATTTTCAGATAATGATTGAGTATTTCTTCGAGTTTTCCATCATATAAAATTATTGTAGGCCATTAAATAAAGCTCTCGCGATTTTGGCGGTAAGAGTCCATTATCTGCAATTTGCGCCTCATTTTAGATTTTAGGTGGAGAAGTTTCCATATTAATATCGGATAACTCGCTTGAACTCATTATTTTGTAAATAGATATCAGTCGGAATGTCGCAACAATCTTTTTCTAAAATGAAAATGGCGCGCATTTGCAAAAGGTGGTAAAAATTAGAACTACATCTTTCGTCTTTTTTTTCTTTTAGTATTAAAGTGAATCAAACGTATAGATCAAAAGTGCTTCAAAGGAGGTTCTTCCGAAATTAAAAAAAAACGGCGTCATACAACGGAGCATGCGGTAAAACAGGTACTTATGTGAGAGTACCTATTTTACCGCACGGTACGTTTTATGGTGCGTAATTTTGAACTTTCGAATAATGGATACAAGCTTCGCTTATTGAAAAAAATTTTTTGGTTACCTCCCCTATACACGTAAAGTGGGGATGACTTTTCTTGTCTACCTTATAGTGTGGGGTGTCGTTGGATAGCTCGTTTCAAAGTTCTTTCAATTTTTTGTCTCTTATGCTCTGAAAATGGATCATAATTATCTAAAAAGCGGATGGAAAGTAGTAAATGTTGGCCCTATGGCCGAGAAGTAAACAAAGAAAGAATTTGGCACAGTCAGTCATCTACGAGTATACACGCCACACTTCGATTAATACTAGATAATATATTTATTCTTAACTTGATTGTAGATTTTTTGTTTGTGATGTTATTAATGATACCTGGTTAGACAAAATACGAGTATGTGGTTTAATACTATCGGAAAACCGCGTTAAATTAATAATGGCAAATTAAAAAAAATTATAATAGTAAGTTCTTTTATTTATTAATCTATCACTAAATACAACTCAAAAATACTTGAAAAATGTTGCGTGTAAAAAGAGAAAAAAAGGGCGGGAAAGTTTGGTGAAAGTGCAAATTCAAAGGAAGTTGAAGCAAATTATATTTTATACCTAATAAAATGAGTTCATCAAGTGATTCTGAAATGAATTTAACGCCTGATTTAATTAGAAAAGAGTCTTAAGCTGTTATGGAAAACCTTTTATCAAAGGATAGGTACTTGAATTTGTTTTTGTATTAGACTTGTTTTTACTTTCCTCATATTCGGAATAAAAAGTAGAGTGTTAATTTCGGGTGAAAAGCCCATTTCAGTGACAAACTATAGGCTATAAATATAAATATCTTGTCAGAACTGCGTGCCTTTATCCTGGTGTGGCAGATAACCGCCCCTAGTCTATTTAGCTAGTTTGTGTGTTAATTTGGGGGTAGCCTATGACGTCTGGTTTGCGAGTATTTTGCTATCGCGAAGAAAAGATGTAAGAGGGCGCCTCATCCGCCGTGTGTTAATGATTTGCAAATGATTAATGATTAAAAACTTTTTAGTGCTTACTTTAAGTTATAATAAGTGCTGTCAGTGCCTTACAAATAATGATGCGCAAACAGACTCCTTTGTTCGTTAAAGTCTTATGATTTTTAGGCTTTCACATCATGTGTATATTATTTAAATAACTACTGTACTATTACTTTATTTTTACATTATTTGGTGTTGCATAAAAATCAGACCAAATTTAATGCTTGTCTCTAAATGTAAGTAGGTAATAGTAGGTATATATATACACACATCCCAAAGAATATATATATGTATGTATTTATACCTACATATGTGTCGTTTTCAAGCCACAAATTTCACAATGATTGAAGTTGTGGGATAAAATAATAATAATGGAGTCGTATTTAATGCAGCGAATGTTGAAATCATTGACGTACATTCAATCTTTGCCGTTTAGGAGATCAGTGACACCGACTGCAGTGCCATCTACCGGATCTAATTGTATTATCAAACCTTCCAGGAACCCACTCGCAAGTACACAAAAAATATCATTAACATCTTCCCTGCGGTTTAGGAGAAGATCAGTGACACACCGACTGCAGCACCATCTACCGGGTCTAATTGTGTTTTCAAAACTTGCAGGCGTTTAGGAGGAGTTAGGAGACAAACACACTTACAGAAGAATGCTACGTAGCAAAGAAACCAATTCACACTTGACGTTTTCAAGTAGCCTATGTACTCAGAATATCTCCATGCCAAATTTCATCTCAATCCGTAAGTACAGTGCTCTAAGCATAAAGAGGTAACAGACATATAGACAGACAGACAGAGTTACTTTCGCATTGATAATATTAGTATGGATGTACGTACATATATATATTTGACGCAAGGCACAATATAAGTTGCCGCACTCGACCAAACAGAATAGTTTTAGAACAAAAATAAAATCAAAATAAAAAAGTCTATACTGAAATACTAGTGCTAGGTTAGGTAAGGTTTGGTTGTGTCATTTTTCCCGAGCGGAGCGAGTTTTTCTTAAAATCCGTGGTTTTATTATAAAATAACTGAATTGATGAATAACTAACCCAACTACTCCGAAAACTACGCTGCGGGCGTTCACTAGAATTGTATAATAATTAATTTCAAAACGTTCTTATACAAGGACTGGTTTGCGTCAGACAAAGTTTTGTAGTAACGTGAATAAAAAGAAATGAAATGATTTTCTTGGTATAGGTAGTTGGCCCGACACCAATAAAACTGATCAACACGAACGGTCGAATGTCAGTCACAAAAAAAGATAGAGGCTCCCGGAGCGAGGTGCGACCAGCAACATTATTTACATTTTTTCTAACCCTGCGTCTGGGTAAAGTGGTGTCGAATTACTGTCTTGGAATGTTTAGTGGCTAGTAAGAAACGTGCGTTTCGAATTCTCTAACTGACTTTATTGTGATGCGTAAAAGGGGTTGATAGGAAAAAATAAATGTTATGGAAAGCTTGTTAGAGCCACGTACTTATTCAAAGAACCATCTCTAATCTTAAGCTTATGAAACTGTTTGTTTGCCAACAATTACAAACAACAAGTTAAAATTGTCAGCGAATTTCCTTTCTTTGTGGTGCTTTACGTCAAGTAAGGAACTCACATGCCACATTTCAAGTTTCTAGACCTAGCGGTTTTCTTTAATAACATTTTCCCACGACTTCGTCTACGTGCACTTTTGAAAAAGTTTTTAAAAACGGGGATACCTTCCTATTTATGCATTAGCTTTAAAATTGATGAATTTTGATGCAGTTTTTCAAACCCTAAAAACGCATATCTTATTTCTTTAGAGGATGAATTTTGCAACATCCTGTACTAGTGAAGACATTCGTTAAGTAAGGAACGCACATGACAAATTTCTATATGCAAACATTCGTTGGGTTTACGTTACGTTGTACGGAACCTTAGAATTTTGGGAATAAATTAATGAAGTATCATCTTCTTGCGACTAAGTCCACGTGGACTTTTTTTTTAAAAAAGCTTAATTTAACGGATTACGGTTTTTCAAAATCATTTTCCAAAATACTATTCAAATGCAATTTGCACATTTCAAATTTCTAGCCTCAGCTAGGTACTACTATTAAATTATTCTATGCCTCAGCGGTTCGGGCTGTGCGTTGATGTGCCATTGAATAAGTCACTCAGTCAGTTTCTTTTTTTTTATTTGTATATACAGATATCTAATGTGGATAAAAACTTACCTACATGCATATGACTAAAATTTGTGACGTGTCAAGTGTAAGTATCAATAAATAATTTGAGTACTATCAATTATTGTAGATCCACTAACGAGCAAAACTAACTAGTCACTTTAAACAACGATAGGTATTTCATAAACTAGTAAAGATAGCTGCATGGAAAAAAAAATATATTAAGAAAAGTATTATTTTACACATAAATAATTAAACTTGCTTCAATGTTCTTTTGACTTCATAAAGCTATCATAAGTTGTTTAGGAAATATTATCGTCTATGTAAGCTACTATTATTTATGCTCGTCAATGTACGTACAGTTCATTACGCTACGTACAAACTTTCACTTTTAAACCCACATAAAAAATACAAATATAGTAAACAAAACTTTTTTAGATATAACATCTAAGTTGCAATTAAGTAAATTATATTCAACTTAGTAGTTTTATCGATATCACAACATAAAAAACAATTAGTGAAGGCTCTATTCAAAAGCCTCTTGAAAATACTATTTACAAGATCCTTACACAAAAACAATTTTCGGTTCGGGTATGTTTTTTTTATCTATTGTACTGGGATGACAATGGGTCCAAATGGTTTCGGTCGTATTCTTTTGAGATAAATTTATTTTTGATGAAGTGCAAAAGTCGGACTAGTCTTTTGACAGTTTTTCGGTAAATTTGTGATTTTGACACAATGTGTGCACAATGGTTCGTGAAGGGTGTTGCTCACATGGGCCCAATATGTCCATTGTCCCTTGGAACCGTCTAATAGATGTTGGTGTGAGAACACTTTTATTTTATTTTTCTTGCCTACATAATTCTATGCGTTACCAAATATTTATTTAGATTTTTATTCTCACGATATAATAACAAGTACTAACATTTGATAAACATTAGTGTTATGTAATTTGATTTATCCATATCACAGTTTAAGGTTTATAACATAAAGTCGGTGTAACTTGATTTGTGTTATATATTTTGTTCTGTTTTTTTATTATTTCCTTTCAGTCCTTTTTAAAATAATTGCAACCTTGCGTTTTAAAGATCGAACTATAAACGAGATCGAACCAAAAGAATTTTTAGAAGAACGACAAATGAGCGAAAAGAGCTTAAAGTAAATTTGAGCATATTAAGATAAAAGTATTTAGTTTTGTGTGTCCAAATAATAAACTCGTAGCGTGTAGGTACTGTGACCCAAAGAAACCTAAAACAGCATAGGTAGGTAACCTCCTAAGTTAGGCATGTTTATGATACAAATAAGAATATATAGATAGATAGCATATCAAATAAAGAGAATAATAATAATATAATAATCATCCGACTTGGCAGAATATAAAAAAAATGCTTAAATATACAATGCTTGGTGATTCCTATAGCCCAGCGTCTTTTCAAAGATCTGTCGAAACGCTTGGTCTCCATTTCACATGACCGAAGAGCTGGCGAATATTTTGGTCAACGTATAAGCATTGCCGTACTGGGACCTTATTGGAAACAGTCTCAAGCTATTCGGACACTGTAATTCGAGAGAAAAATGTATGCAAGTACATTCACGGGTTTTGAGAGATAAGTCAGACTTCCATACATTTTAGTCTGGAATTCTAGAGTCCGAGTAGCTCGAGACTGTTCCCAATAAGGTCCCAGTGTGGCAATACCGCCATCCTTTTAACCAGTTGCCGACTGGCAGCAACTGAGATGGGTTTTTTTTTATAATTAGGTACTTTTTTATTTTTAGTTGTTTATTTATATAACCTAATATTAGTATTTTTGTTATTTTTGTCACTTTAATTTTTAACGTAATGTGTATGTTTGTTATTTACTTTTAGAATTAATAAGAGATATCTTTAATCTATAAAAATGTATATTTGTCGACAACCACAAAAGGACTATTCCTAACAATAGGAATAAATTTACTGCATTCGACATTATTATTTTTCATGTTCCATATTTATAGAACTATCTAAATTGAAAAGGCAATGATTAAAATAAGTCTATTGTTGAAGGCAATTTGCTGCAGAAGATATCTGATTGAATGCTTACACAAATGGTTTATTAAAACCTGTTGTTTGTACAATTTTAGGTACTATTTATCTCTACTAAGTTACTTACCTTTTTTAATGAAATATTTATACTTTTTTGCCAGTTAAAAGAATGTACTTATAGGTACAAAAGCACAAAGCCGCTGTTTGCTGCTGAAATTACATCATACATTTTCCAAAAAAAAAAACTAACGAACGACAAATTGAAATGGGTTAAGAACTTGCTAAAGACGCCCGGTGAAAAATGATTCCTCGTTTCAATGCATGGAGAGCTACCTCTTCATTTGATGTACAATACTTAGAAACTAATTAAAACAATAATGAAATTATGTATTGAATAATTTAGTACTAATAGCTTAAGTAAATACATAATATATATGTAATTGTGGATTATTTTTATCCGACTGCTTCTGAGCAGAAGGAATTGTTATGTTTTGTACTCGAAAGATGAGACAGCTATGACAGAACAGAAACAAATCATCCGATGACATTCACAGTATACCACATCAGTATACCAGGAATCTCTCCCAGGTAGAACACTTCGAAGTCATTACGTTACAACACCACACTTGACATTGTATTCAATTTTCTGCGCGTACCTTTGAATAACCGAAACTATTGGCATTCATTGCTAAGCGCCACCTCCCACAAAGCATTGTGTTTTTGAAGATCCTTCTTTTCTTTACATAATATGACTATACAGCTTATTCCCACAACTACGTCTGCGTAGACTTATGATATCTTATGACTTCTCAAACTATAATTTATAATATGAAATATCACAGCAACAATTATCTAAATTATCACTAATAATATTATCTCTTAATGGTTCTAGTATTTGCTACCACGCTTATATTAGCATGTATACACGAAGTTTGTTTGCCTTCTAATATATTTGTTCTTATACGTTAACTTATTATCGCATATAGGTTCAAGTTACCTACCGGCACTGAAGCTTAGGTGTTCTAAAAAAGTGTTGCAAAGGTGTAAACTCGCTTAAGAGTACGTACCCTGGTAAGCTTTAATTATAATTTCCCACAAAAAGCAATATAGATCCATTACAAGTAAAATATGCTAACAAGAGTAACAAATAAAACTAAACGTACTGGAAATCCTTTGCACTTGTTACTTGGATTTATAAGGATTTATATGTTTACTTTGTGGATCAATTATAAGTAAATTAGTTATTTAGTGGCTTATTCCAAAAGTAAGTGTACATGGATAAACCGTAGGCCGTTATAATCTTAACACATTTATAAGGTATTTATGTAATATAATTAGTATCCAAAATGATTTTCATAACCTTAATGTAAAAATAAGCTATTTAAAAAAGTGCGGAGCCCTAATTTCTAACAATGTGGCGATCCTTTGATTCTGATGCATACCATTATTAAACCAAGTACTCCTGTAATGGTATAGTAGTGTACTTCAAAATGCTAGCTCTTAAAAAATTTGACTTTTCATTGTTAGTTTAGTCAACAAGTGCTTTTTTATTTTACTTTTTTTAGCAATCTCGGAAAAATATTAACGAGGTTTTATTTGATTCGGAATCGCGTCTAGATGATTTTTCAAAAAAAAAATAAGATCTGCTCGAAAAAATTGCAAAAGCTATACACAAGGTTTTGGTTTTTTCAAATATCTCAAAAACTAATCAAGATTTTTGAAATCTAAAGAAAGATTCGGAAAGAGGACGGAATTTCCAAACAAAAAGTCTACTCCTGGAACTGTAGGGCCATAAATTATAAATTTTCCCAAAGGGGTGAAAATACGGCTGTAAACAACTCTGGCTTGTGCAAGCAGCGCCTAATTCGGACACTAATAATAAAATGTATTTAAACATATTAAATATGAAAAATATTCAGGTACTAACTGGATAATTTTTATAAATAGATTAATAAACAATAAAAATTAAATAATCCGCAGGGAGGGCACAGCGAGTACTCGCTCGAATAAGCCGCCACAATAATTAAAGCGATGCATAGCGAGTAACTGGGGAAGTACCTCCGTCTTACAGAAAACCGTGACCATAATAACGCTAACATTGAGTAGTTATGGTTTCTGGCGGTGAATAAGGTTGCTAGAGCTCTTTGAGGATTCGCTGCGCGGACAGCGAAGGACCGGCTATGCTCGTTGCCGTCATTGCTCGGCGTAGACAAGGCGTGCTGGTACGGCGGTCAGGGAGACCAGATAAAAGGCTGCTTACATTACTTAATTGGTGGCTGAACACTGAAAATAGTAGTCGTGCCGGAGAAGGAGACCGGAGTGGACCCGGCTACTACAACAGAGGGGGATCAGGGGCCCCTTCACCCTGCCCTATATTACCCTGCCAGCAAGGGTATTATCTGTGACGAGCTTCGGCAGTTCTAGTACCGCACCTTTTATCCTCTAAGCTGTCTGTGCAGTGAATCCTTACCTTTAGTCTAAGTAACTTTTTTAATGATGGGCAAAATAACTAGAAAGAAGAAAGTTTATACAGCGGCTACTTCATCCATATTCAATGTAGATTTTGCAATATCAGGGGTATTCCCGCCAATCTTAACGCAGTTCACCATCACCTTGAAACTGCGCAGCCGACCATTCTGTTTTTAACGGAAATATCCTGCCCGGCCAATAAATCATACCTTTAAAACCCTAGGCTACAAATTCGAGCACAATTTTGTGAGTCGTGTCGGTGTATGTACGTTCGTTCGTGATATTGTGGTGCACGTAGATCACCCGGTCACATTCATATCTATGCGTGCCTATACAGGTCTCATAGCGGTGACACGGACGTAACTCGACTCTTCATGCTCCTGAGTTTGACAACTGACAAGTTCTAGTATATATAATAACCCACAGCTTTGACGCCCACCTTTGTGAGTGGCTCAGTTCTCGAACCAATAACTATGCAGGGATATATGCTCATGAATTTGCTCTGACCGATGGATTCTATCAGCTGGTACTTTATCTAACGAGAATATCAGATTTAGAGGACCATACGAGCACCTTACTGGACCTTGTGCTGATTACACGTATACGGACGGATATTCCGTCTGAGTGGGTGCGCCTCTTGGCTCCTCGGACCACTGTCTCGTTCGGATTTAAATGTCATGCACACAACTCGATACATCTGGGCCAACTAATTGGCATCGTGTGTGGCACCACCACTCGGCAGACTGGGATGGGTCCCCCTTTGGGGATGGATTGCGGGAATTTTACGCATCTAACCCGTGGAGGCAGCTCTGCTTTAGCGTAGAAGACCCTGAACTCTGCGCAGCCGCAGTCACTGAGACAATCCTCGCTGGTATGGAATGTTTTATTCCTAACCTGCGAATAGCTGCCGGCGTCAAAATACGACCGTGGTTGAATAGGTCCTGCAGAGAAGCTAAAATTCCTAATCAAACTGCGTATGAGGCTTGGACCACGGCTCGTAATTATAGGGATTGGAATATTTCTGAGTTTAAAAGCAATTTAAATGCTGCCTCGAGGTTCAGTAAGAAAGCAACTGCCAAAGCTAAATTCCAATTCATCGGCAAAATAGGTGGGCGACTTGCGAGCTATCCCTCTGGGAATCGTGCTTTCTGGTCGCTTGGTAAAATTGCCGAAGGGTACTTATGCCAGTCGTCGTTACCACCACTGCGAAAGACCGATGGTGACTTTGCCCATATTGCAAAAGAGAAAGCCAATCTATTGGACAGTCTCTTTGCCTTCAACTCGAATATGAAGACGTAGGCGCTGTACCACCTACTATACCGTGGTGCGGTAAGACCATGCCGGAAATCTCCATAACATAACGGGAGTTCCGGCAAGTGTTGCTTTCTCTAAACGTTCATAAGTAGAGTGAGCCAGACGGTATACCAGCAGTGGTGCTTAAACAGAGTGCTCCAGAGTTATGTCCTGTACTCACGCGCCTCTTCGCGCTTTCCTACCACACTAGGCAATTTCCCTTTTTTGGAAGACTGCGAATTTGCACCCGGTGTCCAAAAAGGGCGATAGATTACATCAAGACACAGCTTCTAAGATACCTAGAAAAACATGTCCTGGTCAGCGACCGTCAATATGGATTTCGCCACGGTTGCTCGACTGCTAAATTTCTAGTGTATCTCACACACTGATGGGCACTAGCCATTGGGAGTCAGGGGGAGGCATTTACATGTAGCCTGATCGCGTCTGGCACCGGGGTCTTCTATCGAATTTGCCATCTTACGGAGTGCCCGAGGGTTTGTGGAAATGGGTGGGTTTTTGTCCGGCAGACGCATACCGTAGTTGACGGTAGTTGCTCTGACAGCATGGACATTTATGCTGGTGTCCCGCAAGGCTCTGTGCTCTCTCCTACGCTGTTTCTACTGCAAATCAATGACATGTAGGATATCAACAATATACATTGCTATGCAGATGACGGTACGCTTATTACACGGGTCGTGCAAGCATCGCTCGTTCCGTTGTGGAGGAAAAACGTAAAGAACTTTCGAGACTACTCTGTCCAACGTCGCTGATTGGGGACGGGAAAACTTGATGCGATTCAACCCTACAAAGAGATAAGTCTGCACGTTCCCCGCTAAGAAAACCCCATTTACTGTGTTCCCACAATTCCAGAACATCCCCTCTCTACTCCAAGAGCATTGAGACAACAAACGCGATTATTTTGCTCGTTTTTGCTCGACAACGGCAACTGGTAGACGCTTAAAATATTCACAGAATATTCAGTTATGTATTCACTTTATAAATAAATTAAATTAAATTAAAATCAAACAAATATTTATTTAATGGCTCCCATACAACAAACGTGATTTTTTTGCCGTTTTTATAAATAATGGTATCGAACCCTTCGTGTCTGACTCGCACTTTGCCGATTTCTTTTCTTTTATGAAGCTATTATTGAAGGGCTTTAGAATAGAACGGATTTCCATACAAACGTTCGACCTCCATTTTACCTCCTTAGGAGATGAGTTTTCCTTTCTTAATACATGCCTGCATTATAACTGTAATATCTAATTTTTTTAAGTCATTAAACCCAGTAGTTTGGACTATGCGTTGATAGGTATATATGTAGGTATGGACAGTCAGTCAGTTAATCTCGTATATATAAATTACCTACGCATAAATGGGCTAAACGAATATGAACTCGTTACCACAATTTATTTTAAAGTTTTGACAGAACCTATATTATTAGTGGCCAACGCACATTTGACCATTTTTTACGCCATCGTAGTTTCGTAGTAAAGTTTTATTGTAACAGGTTTTAAGGGAGACGCCACTCAAGAGCACAGGTAGATTTTTTTTATCTGAGTAGACACAAAAAGATGGTCTTCCCCGAACACAAAACGATGTGAAATATTTAATAGTGTAGTGTCGTTGTGCTGTCGCCGATATCAATTGACAGGTCTTTTGTATGGCAGGACTTTGGATATATTGATAGTTAATTCATTTCACGAAAGTTAAAAAAATTAAATTGAAAATACCTATTGTGTACTACAATGTTCAGCTTACGTTTTGTGTTATTTTTGTTTGTTGTAATAATTATTAATAGGTAAGAATGTAAGTACTCATTAAGATCGTCATGCATGCATGTATCAGATAGTGTACCTATCATCAGCAACAGTGTTGTAGCGACGGGCTCACCACCACCTGTCAAAATAGACTGTCCCTACATTAGTTCGATGATAACTTCTGTATTCTTGATCATCCCTTTATGTTTGGTAGAAGACGTATAAATTAATGCATGTTTAAATTTAAACATGAGCAGAATTGGTTACGGTGTAACCGACCGATATAAGTATTATAGGGGTCAACTAAGAGAGGTTGGGGTAAACCACACTTGTAATATCTACTGAACTAACTGAAACAAAAAAAAGAAGCACAACCTAAACCAATGGGTCTACTCTACAAGAAGCATGAAATTTTGCATCAGAGGTTCCTCATTTAACGTAAGTGAACATTACAGGTAAAAAGGAAGTTATTTTGTAATTATATTTGGTACCTATATAATTTGGTAATTTTGGTTATAATGAGTGAGATGCCTATCTTAATAATACTATTTAATTTTGTAGAATAAAAATACGCCAAAAAATATTGTTTATTTCATTCTAAAATCCTAATTAAATTGAGCGTCGAGAATTAGGGAGGTACTCCGTAGGACAGACAGACAGGCCTAAACTATGCCTAATCCTTACCTTAAAAAAGGGAATTTGCAGAGCAGACCCAAAAAAATCGAACATTCCAAAAAGTTAATTTCCTAAAAATTTGAAGACAGGAAAATTCATCTGGCACGCGGCCATTTATTTACGAAGGTACTCATAAAATGGTGTTTATAAACATTATTACTGATTTATAAAGGTGAAGAAAACTCGCTCCCCCTTTAAGATATTAGGTGAAGTAGTCCTAACTCCGTCTTTGACTGTATCCAACAAAGTACAGCGCGTAGCTGCTAGATGGCGCTAGTTGTATCTAGTGTTGAATATAAACCGTAGATAATATATATTTACTGTATATAAACCAGTATAAATAACAAACCGAGTGTTGAATGTAAAACACTATAAATAAAATAAGGAAGAACCATCCCTTACCTACTTTATTTCTCCATCGTCCATTCATTTTGCCACTGAGAACACGAGACCCGAGTACCTACTGCAATATTGAGAATTTTTATTTGTTGGGAACAGTCTCGAGTACGCGACGCGTGAACACGTAAGTAAAATGTATGGAAGTACTTTCACAGGACTCGAGAAGCAAGACTTACTTGTACTTATACATTTTTTCTCTAATTCCCGAGTCTGGAGCACTCGAGACTGTTTGCAATAACCTCCTGGATGCAGTATTGATCTCTTGCCTTGACGAACGTTTCCAATCACTCTAACTTCACCTAAGTTATTTTCTAAATCATATTGCGGAGGTGAAAGGTGAAAGCCCGATAGAAATAAAATAAAGCCTCCTTTTGAGGAATTCTTATTTCTTCGGTAGTTACAAAATAACATAGACATACTTACGCTAGAATTTCAGCTAGGTTTTCAAGTTTCACGTTTAGGCTATAGTTTTACAAGAATTTGGGGTTTATCACAACCAGTTCCTAAACCACGATTCATACAATATTTGGTATGCAAGGCTGCAAAGTAGTTGTTTGGCGTGAGTGCATACATATTAAATACTAAGCAAGCGAAGAATTCTAAGATTTCCCACGAAAGAAACAAAGGCACGAGGCGTGAATACTTTGGCAGCCGTATGCGAAACACAATTTTTCATCTAACTAGGCAAATGATAAACAATTCAAATAATAATGTGCGTTCATAAATACCCATTCAAAAGATTAACCTCGAGCCAGGACTGGTACCTGCAACAATTCTTACAGTACGTCTATTTAGGCACAAGTCTGCCCAATGAAAATTCCAACTAAGAAAAAAAATCACTAGGGGAGAAATTATATTACAGAGTACCAAAAAATGCACAATTATGAAATATCAACTATGCAAAAATACTTTATAAAATAGTTTCACAATCAAGAAAATATATAAATTTAAATATATAAATTATTGTTTATTGACTACAAAAGGTCATGCATAAGTCAGCCAGGGTAGGCAAAGTGTCCTATCCTGCCACACCGTGCCTACACGCAGGTACATAGGCACCTGGACGTGGTAGGTTGTACTAATGATAAATTTTATAAAATTTTCGATCCAGTTAAAAATTAATGTATGTCATGATTATGAGAACCCCAAAAAAGTCGCAGGTCAAATAGGAACTGTTACGTCCATAGGCTGCGGAGACCGCTTACCATCAGGCCGCCCGTAAGCTTGTTTGCGACCTTAGTGGTAACAAAAAAAAAAAAAAAACTCAAGATAGAGCTCGTTTTAGTGAAACATAGGTAAACCAGTATCGGTAATCGTTGCCGATAATGACGATAATGTTCAAATTATAAGTTTGATTAAGTTAATTGATTTGTCTTGACAAGTACTCTGATCATAAATAATAAACAGAGTCTGATGAAAACTTGATTGTAAAAAAATTTAGCTATCTTCTTGTTTTTCAGCTTTTTACTGCTGATCTGGCTAATTTTGAAAATCTGACTTGGTAAAACTGACATAGAGACTGGATAGCGCATATCCTAGTTATCTGTAAAAGAAAAACGAAAAGAGACGAAGCGAATTCGCGGTGCAAGTCTCTTCCTAACGTTTTGTTTTTATTTTATTGAAGCGAATTAGCTGTGTCACTTTCGAAATAGAGCTCAATTTTTTGAGGCTCAATAGCTCAATAGCAATCGCAGACTATAAGACAAATTACAGAACTCGAAGGCTGTGGGCACACCATATTCCGTTACATTTTGCAGCCCAGCAGATAAAGTGCACTTCTGTAGGCAGATTTTGAAAAATAAATAAAGCCTTTCCGAGTTAGTGCGATGGATAATGTTATTCATGCGTACCTACGAAACAGGCAAAAGCTAATGTAATTGAAAGTATCTTCAATAAAAAATTCATCAAACTCTAACTCTCCTGATCAAAGTTTTTGTTGGCTTGAAATAAATACATGTGGTGGGTTGAGGTTAATGATAACTAGTTGCTACATGTTACATCTATGAAAGACTCTCGAGACTTACCTACCCAATACGTCATTGTGCCTACCTGAATACCCAACACCATTGCCTTTCTATTGCTCGGCTTGTGTGTTTTAATCTGTGGTAGTGCTAATGAGTCTCATCAGAGAAAATTTTGAGTCTATGTGTACAAGGTACATATTAAAACTGTTTACTGTTATCCATTTTATTACTGACTTCAATGTCATTTACTGCTCTAATCAAATTGTCAAAAAGACGTAAATCACCCTCGGTAGGTACCTATTTATGGTCGATTATTCAAATTTATACTTTGGAAATGTAAAACGTAACTGTTGTTTTATCTATCAAGAAAATATTTTTAAAATAAAAACGCACGGAGTATAAAATATTATATTAATTATGGTATATTACGCCTGTAAGAGCGTCTTCAGTAAAAATATTCGTAAGTCGAATATTAATAAATAAAACAAAAATTATATAGCTGGAAGAAGCATATTTTTACGAAAAAGATTAAAATATAACTGTCAAACATAGGGCATCACGGCCTTCATGCATACCGCGTCAGGATGCGATGCAAGTCTATCTATACTGTCAAATGACTGTCACAAAAGCTCGAAACTTCGAAAGAAGATAAAAGAGATTTGGAACGTAGTGACAACGATGTAACCACAGAGTACCTATATTTGTATTTGTATACACAATGCAAAATGTAACTCATAAAAATTATTAGGTACTAACATTTTGTTATAAAAGTTATGTAATCTTAAAAACAATGAGAGAAATATTCGATAAAAGCTGTTATACAGCTCGCAGTTCTGGCTACAAATACCGAACATTGTCTACAAATACCGGTGATACGAAACGACGTGATTCCAAACAAGATACCAAATTTGAAAGAAAGTTCAAAGACTTGAAGAAAGCAATCACGTCAAAGGTCAACAAAGAAATAGAGGAAATGCAAACTGCACGAGAGTATATAAAAGAAAAAATAGATAATATAGACTCTAAGATAAGTTCTATAATAGATTTACATAACGTTGTAATTGACTTACGTAAAGATATTCGATCTGCTGAAGATAACCTTACGGCTCTAGTTGAGAAAGTATATTTTTTGGACACAGCCACTTCCAGCTCTGAAAGTTATAGTCTTCGTTCAAAAAAGAGCTCTTTCCAATCGCGATTACCAGCTCCAATTATAATTTTTTGAAGAAATAGAAACAGAAATATAAAATATTGTTTGTATTTTTTGGAAGTAGCATAAGCACTGAAAGTTATAGATTTCGTCCGAAAAGAGCTCGTTCCGATTGCGATCGCCAGCTCCAATTATAATTCAGGATGAAAAAAGCAGCTACTCCAAGCACTGAAACATAGTCTTCGTTTGAAACAGAGCTGTTTACAATCTCAATTGCCAGCTTCAATTTTAGAAGAAATAGAAACAGAAATATAAAAGTGAAAATTATTGTTTTTATTTTTTGGAAGAAGCCATTTTAAGCACTGAAAGTTATAGATTTCGTCCAAAAAGAGCTCGTTCCAATCGCGATTGCCAGCTCCAACTATTGTGGAAGAAACATAAAATATAGATACTTATTGTTTATATGTTTTGGACGTAGCCACTTTTAGCGCTAAAAGTTAGTCTTCTTTTTAAAAAGTTCTATACCCGATCCAGCATCTTACCAGTCAGTCAGCGTTCCACTTCAAGAACTCGGTTTGGCAGACTACTCAACTTGCAAAACAAGCAAGCCTTCACCCACCGAACTCACATTTTGAATGACTATTTTATAGCCTTTTATATTTATAAAAAATAAAAACATAAAACAGGTTGATATCCATTTATTTGTCTCACAAAAAGATACATTGTTTTTTTTTTGTTTTTATGCAGCTCTTAGCTGAACACATAAATTTAAAATGTATAACATCTATGTTTATAACAAATATACATATTTCAATAACAGAAGTTGACATTGATATTTTTATATAACTATCTATTAAATGCGATGCCTTAAAATAGTAGCAAAAACAAGGAGAATTACAAAGGTAAATATTATATGGAATTTCAGAAAATAAACATACAATTTTAAAATGGAAAAATGTTAATAATTTTACCGAAATACCTACGAAAATGTTTGTTTTAAACATTTATGACAACAGTTTGAATAAACCAGTGTGAAATATTGTGTCATAGTTTTTAACAGGTTTAATAAGGGTACCTAGTCTGACACTTATTCCTTGATATAATATTTATATTTACACTACTTCGTTGTTATATAATTTTTTATGGGTCTTATTTTAAAATACCCACAATTTACTTGAATAAGGTTTAATTTTACAGCTGAAGGTAAATTCAGAAATAGTTCTATTTTTTTGTACGTATAAAAATCCTTTTTTTTAAATTAGCCTTGCAAAATATTAACCCCAGAATAAGAATCACGAGAAAAACGTAGGTTGAATCGTCTCTTTATCCCTAAAAAAAAACTATACTTAAGAAAATAGTAACTATTATCACATTTATAATAACAAAACACCTAAGTACAATTTTGTGATTACCTATATTTTTTTTTCTGCAAATGGAAATAATATATCGTTATACATAATTTTATTATAAATGTTTTTTCAGGTTGAAACAAACCTTTTTTTTGCAAACTAGCTACGGAACCCTACAGCTTACCACGTTTACAGTAAAAGACTGGCCAAACACGCATTAAGTTAGGGTTATGTAAAAATCAGAATTATTGCAGATATCTTAAATTTGTTTAGCAATTTTGTTCTGTTATTGCGTACCTATATTTTAGATTTCTAGAACACGTGATTCAAATTACTCTACTACTCTACACTTAAATTGTTTTTTATCTCAATTTCTATAATGACAATACTTTATAGCGGCAGCGGCTCAAATAACCAACTTTACTGTACCAACTTCAGAATAGATGCAAAGTTGGCGGAATTATGAGGATAGAGACATATATATATGAAGGTACAACTATATACCTAAGACAGACAGACATGACGAAACTAAAAGAATTCCGTTTTTGCCATTTGACTACGTCACCCTAAGAAATGATTGCAATAGAACTCTGTTCAAATCAAATAATATTTATGAATCGTCAGTACAATCTTTATGACTATGATAATTTCTGCCGAAAAGAGCCGGCAAGAAACTCAACTAATATACCTAGTAATAATACTTTGTTAACTAACTTAACAAGTACACAATCTTTATTGAAATACTTAGTAATATAAAAAAGTTAGTAAAGCAACTAATAACAATGTTGTGTAAGTAAGTATACACATATCACTTATATTTGTTTTTATGTAGCATAGGGGGCGCACCATGTGAAGCGCAAAAATCATCAATTGTGTGAAGGTTTTCAGATATTTAAGAGTACTACAATATTTAATAAGGTTTACAGTCGATAAACATAGAGATTGAAAAGCATTTAATTTAGTTAGGTAATATAGCAGTACTAATAGCAAAAACTTTTAAATACCTAACGGACAGCAATTGAAACTTTAGTATCTAAACGAGGAACCAACTAACATATATAGTAGTGGTTAGAACTTATGCATATTTACCTACTTATGACTAGCAAAATTAATTACTAAAACATTGGAAGAATTTACTAAAAGTTTTCTAACAAACTACATTCTGGTAGGAAATTATTAAAATTAATTCGAGATATAACATAGTGCTGCACAAGAAATGTTTGACATACATATCTTAAAATAAAATTCTATTTTATTTGAATATCTGATGATTTTGGCCAAGCAAAAGACATATTACCTACTGTACCTTATCTGAGCCAAATCTATACATAAGTATAATAAAATTGGAGGAAAGTCAAAACTGTACATTGAATATTTTTTTAAAAGAATACTTGGGGTGTGATCTACAATCGATACCGAAAGCAAAAATATAGTTTTAGAATTTTTGTCTGTTTGTCCGTACGTATGTTCGGGATAAACTCAAAAAGTACTGCATGGATTTACTTCAAATTTGGCACGAATATTATTAAGAAGTTGGGTCAACATATTATCACGCTATCACCTACAGGGAACGAGCAGTGAACCTTTATTTCTTTAACGCATTCTGCAACAACGTGTAATCTAACGACGCATATTTGACTTGCTTCTTAATTATTAATTATTCTACTCACACATAGCTATTTATTTTATGTTAAAAATCGTGTAAATTCATAACTTAGATGTGTTATTATTTTTCACTAATAATTTTTCAATAGTTTCCTACTTGCTAACTAGATGGCGTTGGCGTCTACTTAGATCGCGCTATGGTTTCGTTCACAAAAAGTGATGTTATAGTATAGCGTTCACGCAGACGACGTCGCGGGCAGCAGCTAGTATACGAACATGCTTTGTAAACATTACCTTAAGACTTTTCTACAAAAAAACCTGATTTGTGTTTACACACTTAAGCGAACTGCAAATTTTTATACGAATTGTGATAGTGTTTTCCCCACCCTAAGTCTAGAATATATTTGGAAATCAACATGAATTAAATGCATTGTAATGTTGAATTGAAAATATTTACAGCCTTATTACTTTTTATACTTTACTTTAAAATTAAAACGTACGAATCTAGATTTCCATAATGTATCGAAATTTTTAAAAATCGGTATCTCATAGGTCGGGATGAACATTCATTTTTACAAAAACTTGCAGATTTGGGTAGAATCACCAACTTTTTTGAATGAAAAAGAGTATAATTGGGGTTAGAGAGGTATAGGTATCATTTATATGTAGAGTACCTACGCATTTATATGTAGAGTATTATTTATTTAATTTTTTTAATACATTTATTTTGCACTTTTGTGGTCTGTGAACTTTGTTCCGAAAATAATGAGAGTTTTTTATGATAATATGTTCAGCTCTCTTAACTTAACCTCCACAAGCGTAGGCACCGTGTACCAACTAACGAAGTCATGCAACCTTGTAAATAGTGATAAGTCATAGTTTATGTCAATAGAGTATTTTATACTAATAAGAGTTATAAACTAATAATAGTAGTAATGATAGTAAGAAACTAAGAATAGAAATAGTGTGTTATTGTTTAAAAACATATCGTGGTGCAAAATGGGTGGTGGCTTTTTAAAATTAAATAAATTATTAATGTATTAGAATATAGATATTTTGATTTCATCATTTTTAAGTAAACAATATTGCACTTTTATTTAGATTCGAACACAATGTTGAGTAACATAAGCACCAAGAAAATTCATTTAAATTTAATTAAATGCATGCAACATAACGATTTTACTAAAGTTTAATTAAATATAAGATATGTCTTAACATAAAATTCTTTAACAACGTCTACATATGCATATAGTTAATATATCACAACATTAAAATACACAAAATTTACAATAAACACGAAATGTAGATAACTATAATTTTAAAACTGTAAGCAGTTAAGCTACGCTTCTACAAAACGATCTAGAATAATTTATTTATTAATTCAATTGCACTACACCGTGTTAATAAATATACATAAAGGTCGATGCGAACTGTATGGCTACTGGCAATTTAGTGTCAAACACGATGGTATTGCGTTGAAAAAGTGACGTTTAAGGTGATGGCATACCCAAACAAGCTAAGTTTGCAAGAATTTGATTGATATTGTTACAGTCCTGAGTACACTTTTTGATGTGAAAAAACGATATGTTATAGTTTAAACCTTAATTAAGTCGATTTGCTAATATTATAATCATTTGTTTATTAAAAAATTTAGAAAACAAATATTCTGACACCCTATTTCTGGGCTTTTACTCAAATTGTTTGGAAAACAAAGAGTGATATTCTCTTGATTCTTATTTCATAAAATATATATACGTATGAGCAATCAAATTTGCTAATTTCATAGTTTGAATTCAAATAATATATTTATCTGTAATTAAAAAAATTATATTTAAGTTTTATACCGACAAAAAACCCAGAAAATCGAGATTTTCAACGTGCAGTTACGTGCGCCTATCGTACGTAAAACTGCGTCTCTTTGAATGCCTCAATAGTGTAATATGTCTTTGTACACTGGACGACTCTTTTCCTAAGCTGATTTAATCCAATCGGGTTCGAAAGTAAATGGCCAGCAGCCATAAAGTTTGCACCTTATACCAATACGATAACCTTATACACAATAAACATCAAAACCATTTCAATTCTCACAAGCGTTTCATTTTTTCTATTATCAAAGTTATATACAGGTGCATAATAGATGACATTAAGAAATATTTTATCGAAACCAACATTTTATCACTCAAAAAACACAGTATAAGGTGATATATCAAAAAATGTAAAGCAAATATACATAATATAATTCAATGTTTATATAATTTACTACGAAAATGTTATACTATTCGTAAAAAAATATAAAAGAAGACATTCTTGTCTTTAAATTTTTCTTTCCAGTCATAATTTAGTTACTTAAACATATAGTTTAAATTCATTTGGTATTTTTAATACACTGTAGAAATAGTTAGAAGGAGAGTTTTTAAATAACATTTCCCACAATTTCAACTAAGTATTATGCGTTTCAAATGAGTTGGCGCCCAGTCATGCGCCATATTCAAGTCACACTGGCGCCACATTGTATGTGAGTTAATACCTTGCGCTCGATGCTCAGCACTAGTTTCCGACTTCAGCTACTAAGATGGCGCCGGACCGAGTGCCAACTCATTTGAAACGTATAGTAGAACTTTTCCTATCGCTCATAGCTTTAACAGTCCTTACTGCTAACGATCACCATCATTCAAATCCTTCTTCGTTTAAACGAAGGAAGTTGGCGCTGAATCTCAGTCAAAGAGACAAATAAAAGCTCTTACAAGACTGTCACAGAAGCACGAACAGCATCCACGCTGTTTATTATCTTTTTCTTCTGGAGCAAAACTTGGTTGTTTTGGGCGTTTGGGGCGTCGTGCACACAGCTTGCTTGGCTGGGGATCCTCTGGAACTGGTTCTGAGCGAGGACTAAGATGCACAGGCAGCGCTGCGGGTTCAGTGGGACGTGGGAGAGCCCAACGCCGCAATAAGGCCTCTTGCTCTGCACCAACTGGTACCGGTGCTGAGAGTTTCCGAGCACGAGCTGTCACCAGAGCACGCTCCATTGGCTCTAACAGCTCAAGGGACAATGCATTATCCAACTGCTCCCCCGACAGTAGTAAGTAGCGCGGGCAGTAAGCCAGCTCACCCAACGCAGCTCGTCTATTAGCAGGCGTCAGCTCGCGCTTCGTACGCTTACAGGCGGCAGTACTCCATCGTGACAGTGCTTCCACCAGCACTAGTTCATTAGAAACCCTCAGCGTATCTCGTTTTACTATCAGCGCGAGATCTTCATACGTCAACTCTTCTAATCGCTCATCGGTCAAAGCTGCATCAGCGTTGTCGTCTAATACGAGCAGAGCGTTGTGAGCGAGAGAGTCGCACCAGCGTGAGCACTGCGCGAGGGTCCGCGCTGCCGCGTCATTGGTGAGCGCTGGGAGCGGTGGAGCTGATGCAGCTCCAGGAAGTCTTGCGCACAAAAAACGAAGGTCTCTTAACACTTCAAGCGCGACGCCAGCGTCGAGCATTTCATCAAGACGCCGCGCGCAACGTTCTGCCAGCAGAGGGCACAAGAACTTGTATGCAGCATCGAGAGAGCAGCGAGCTGTCGCAACGGAATTCAGCTGCGTTGGTTCGCAGTAGTGATATCGAAGAAGCTGTTCAAAGCCACGGCGGTCGATGTAGTCGACGACGATGACGTCAGTCTTCACCGAGAGAAGAGCAGCAAAGACCGGGCTAGTGGCGGCGAGCACGCGTCGATGACCAGGATAGCGCCATGTGTCGCCATTGATGCCGGCTACGAAGACGATGTCGCTTTGCCTCTCGTCGTCGTATAGGCGTGCGTTTTCGTCTAGTTTGAGGCCCGAAAACTCAGCGACCGCCCCTTCTTGCACACTCTCAACCTCGTCGTCAGAGTCTGTTCGTGCTGGATTTGTTACCACCGTCATTTTGAGTTTTAGTTCGTTGAATAATGTCTTCACCTGAAATAAAAAAAAATAGGTTTGAGTAGAGATAACGATATGTCCTTCAGTTATCTGGCAGGCAGACGCTAACTATTACTCTTAGCGCCCCTATTATGACTGATGTATGGATACATTAGCTCCATATAGAGAATCATTATTAACTTCGTTTGTATAACGAATCGTCTAAAGTGTTAAGTAAAGAACAAGGGTAATGGTTGCCTATTAAATTTTATAACTAAAATTATTTTAACATAGTAGGTTTCGTTTGTTTGTTTTTGAATATAATTACTTAAAACTCGGCGAAACTTTACGCGGTCAATGTAATTATAATTTATTCTAATGGTGGCATACCTTTATTTTATTTGTAAAAAATGCCGTTTTGTATCTTATTAATAATATATCTTATTAAAAATTATTGTACTTTTAAAATCCGATATTATTACATTACGTGAAGGGTAAGAACTTAAAAAAAGTTTTCCATCAAACTTATTCATACCTTAATTAATGGATACAAATCGTGCAACAAGTCTAACAGTCACAACATCATAATACCATTATAATAGATATTCATGGAAGCTCTGTGTTTTTTATACCACTAAGGTGGCAAACAAGCTTACAGTTCTCCTGATGTTAAGTAGTCACTGTAGCTTATGCATTGACGCATTTAACACCAGGGGCATTATTCACGCGTTGCCGACTCTTATATCCAATTCAAAACCAATCACTCCTTTCTTGAAGAACTCTTAAGAAAAACCTTTGGAGAGAGCTCCTTGCACGACCTAAGCGTTTGCGAGAAGAAGTTCCTCTGAAAGTTCTGAAACCAAACTGAGCGCTCTAGGGTGTAAGGATGAATTCGGTGGCCGATACAGCGTAGTCTATTTAGTCCCAAGGGGCCAAGGTGCCATTCATATTATAACGTCAAGCAAATTTGTAGAATACCTAATAAAATTTGCAATGCGTAACTATAGCTTCTTTGCAAACACATATTTGCTATGTTGCTTTGTAACGCTTAACATAACACGAGGTGTGGTATGACATAATTCATGTATGGCCCCTAAAGAATAGTAGCCTCATCTCCATAGTAATCTTCGCTTACACTGAATGTGGGTAGGTGCATACCTAATCTCCGCAAGTTATAACTAAAAGGTCAACGACGACGGCTAATGCAATGCTAGTTTAGTTTGTAAAAACTATCTATGGCATTCGTATTAGTAAACTTATTATGTCTGGTCTTAGGCTTTATACTGCTACTACGAGTTTCATGTTTTACTTACCTTCATTTCGATGGGATCTACATTTATTTATCGGTATATTGTTGTATAACTAAAAACCTTTATAAATGAACTTCAGCCATAAAGGGAATAAGAATAAAAGTATTTAGAATAATCTAAGAAAAATGAAATTGACAGACTATTAGGCATTGTAAATGAAAACCACAATTTATGTGCTTTGATTTATTATGTAAACTCTAAAAAAAAATCGATAAGTTTTTAGAGCTGTCAATGTATTTTTAGTTTTCGTTTCCGGTCATAGAAATAATAAAACTAAAGAATTAATCGAAGTGCGATGGTTTCATTAAACTTTATAAATTTATAGTCCCATAAGGAAGTTACTGGATCGTTTTGAGGTTTCCACATTTTGTTTTTGCCTAAAGCGCCAAAGGCCTAAATCTATAAATCTAGTTAGACGAGCACCATTTTACCAGTAAGTAAGTTTAAATTAGACTGTCCCGGGCTGACTCGAATACTAAGCCCAACCCTGTGCTAGGTCTAGGAAAGAAGACGTAGGTTCTTAGTATAACCACACGTGTAATAAAAACTAAATTTTATAAAATAATTCACCACCCCCAAAAACCCACTAAAAAGTAAAAAAATAATCTTACGCACGCACATGGAACATAGAGCTTAGTGTTTTATTCCCTTTTAAGTCGAAGTCAAATAATAGATTGTATCACAAGGGATTATATTTTTCAGGCGAGGGCGCTATTTTTTATACTTCGCTCCACTCTGGATTCTAGAGTAGGATAATATTTCGACTGAGTGATACACTCTAATTTTTATCATCCTCTATGGGAAAAGAGACAAGTGTAACTTATAAATAAGAATAGTACATTATTTATTTTATTATGACTACTTGAGGAAAACGCACTATTTTTTATAATATTTATTATAAAAAAAATTTATATATACATACCATAAATAGAAATTTGAGTAATGAATTACAAAGGCGGAATACATTTCACGCGGTTTTTACTTTTTCACAAACTTTTTTTATTTGGACCGCGCGCGGCCAGCAAGTTTTATTTTACACCTAGTTACTTGTTCATACAAGGTTCTTGATCGATCTCTATAATCCCCATTCCAAATGGAAATAACTTTGTGTCCCTAGGGATTCAAAGTGCAACTTTAATCCCTGTTTACGAGAGACCAACCAGCGCTTTTAGTATTAAACGTCCATAGGCTACGGTCACCGCTTAACATCTGGCAGGCCGTCTGCTTGTTTACCACCTGAGTGATATAAAATCGGCTAACAATCGGCGAACATATTGGGAAACATACAGACAATACGTTCCACGTTAAATTAAGCCGATGACTTTTTCTTCTAGTGATTGATACATACCTAATAGTCTATGTGATGAAACTAGCTATATGTTGAACGGTACCTAATTCAATAAAATCCGATCACTACCTTCTGAGAAATACATAACATATATACACTTATGACATTTGGTAAATCTGTTTGCACATACACTTAATATTGTGCAAGTCTAACAGTATTACAATACAAGTCGAATTGATAGCCTCCTTTTTTAAAAAAAATCTGTTAAAATATAAATTGTGCAAAATATGGTCGCATATCTTAGCATGTTGAGAAAAGTAAATAACAGACCGCCTTCAGCGGACTTTGATATTTTTTAAAAATATAATGAAGGAGGCTTTAATAAGGATTTGCAATAAAAATAAAAAAATACTCATTTGCAGAGATTTTAATATTGATTGGTTAGTAGAAAACTCCTCCGTATGCATTAAATTGAAAAGTCTGTTCCAATCACTTAACTGCAAAAATATATTTCTAGAGCCAACCAGAATAACAGCCAGCACGGCAACATTCACACACAGATTTCTGTATTACAGTCACAAATAAGTGTATTATTATAAATTGCTTCTGACCACTCTGGTCAGTTAGTTCAAATTCAAATGTTAATTAAGGACAAGTCTAAGGAAAAAAATATGGTTAGACGAAAATCCAAAAGACACTTAAAAATGTTGCAAATCAATTTATTGTTAAAAATTCCATCTCTTGTTGGTTTTGGTGACCCTAAAACTCCGTATTATATTTTTTTTATGCGTTTAGTGAAGAGTATGACTCAATATTTACACCCAAGACTATCTTAGTTAACATAAGTCTATGTTTTAGTCATTTGGCTACTGTGGGTATCCATAGAAGTAAAAACGATTGTACGAATTGTACAGCGAGAGGACATGTAATATGAATAAGTAATTTAATGATTATGTCAAAAAACATTCTAAATTGTTTAAAGTTGTCTGCCACATAGTTTAATTACGTTTTGTAGGTGAAAAAAATTTAAGACAGTAGTGACAAAAAAAAACTTGGAATATATCAATACTAAGACTGGAAAATCTAAACCCCATAAAACTAAATATTGCCTAGAGGTTGATGAAACTATTTTTAGGTCAAAAAAAAGATTGCTTTATTATTCGATTATATATTTTTGGATATTCCAGTCTCTGCTACTAACTCGCTTAACTCTATTTGAAAAACTGATCTCAAACCAATTGAGTATTCACTTTAGCTCACTGCTAATTTGTAAACAGTTTGGATTTACAAGGGGTCGCTCAACAACCAATGCTGGTGTTTAACTTATTCAGCACATATTTGATGCTTGGGAAAACTCGATGGATGCATTAGGTGTTTTCTGTGATCTATCAAAGTCATTTGATTGCGTCCAACATGAAACTCTGATTAGGAAATAAAAAACACTATGGTATTAAGAGTATTGCCTCGTATCTGGACAGTAGAAATTAGACAGTTGACATTAAAATTGGTATTTTGTTTGTTTCTTATAGGTCGGAGTGACATTGTAAATGCCGTTACATTATAATCTATCTAGTAAGATTGTATACTATGGAACAAAAAATATTATTCATAAAGTGTATTTTTTACGCTCCGCATCTACGTGATCGCAAGAGAAACTGAACCTAATCCACCCAAAAAGATTTATACAGTGCGATTTATGCCTCATTTTGTTTCATCAATCTCTCTAGGTAGGTTATAATCTGACGGCATTTACAATTTCACGATGACATATACATTTATTATCGCCTCTGGTTGTTAAAGATAGTCATGAGATAGTGTTTTTTGCAGACGAAATATCACTTTTATTTAAACTATTTTAAATAATGTTAACAACTGTCTGACTAAAGTGGCCAACTGTTTCAATATGAATAATTTACTCTTAAATAGCAAGGAAACCAAATGTATAAAATGTTTAACACCAAGTGTGTCAGTCAGGTAATAACAAGTGTATTTTAAACGGGATGCAGTTAGATATTATAGATAATAAAGTATTCTTAGGTATTACACTTGACACAAAACTTCAGTGGGGTCCACATATCTAAATGAGCGAAAAGGCTTAGTTCTGCATTATGAGTTAACTTACGGATAAAGATACTGCCCGGATAGTATACTTTAGCTACTTTTATAGCGTGAGGTCCAACGGTATTTTACTATGGGGACAATCAGCTGATATTCTTCAGCTTTCAGCTTTTTTTTTCAGCTGACAAACTTTGTGTTGCAGAAGAGGGCTTTTCGAGCAATTTAATATCAATCCCATGGGCACTCTTTAAGAGATAAACTCTCAGTAAAGTATATAAATAGATAAATTAATGTTCATAAAAATATTGATTGTTTTAAAAAAAATAGTGATATTCATAATAGTTATACTTGAAATAAACACAAATAGAAACTTACGGAAAAAGTTTATTACTCAGTTAAATACAACCTTGATGATAAAAATGCATGGTATTAAATAATTTTTGTTAACATAAATTACTTGATAATTAGTATTGATTCATTAAAATTAAAAGAGCGACTGCTGGAGAATTTCCTTTGCCGAAACGGTAGTAACTAGTAACTCAAAAAAAGTTATATGATATATATAACTTTGGAAACTATATAGAATTTTGGATTTCAAAAAACTACACACTTATAAACATAAGTTATTCATAAACGAAGCCTACATATCGCAATCGAATATCGCTTTACCCGCTATGTCGATTATTATCTTTAATAATGTTTGATATTATCGAAAGTCGATAGCTTTCTGGAAGGATAGCTCATTCAACGTGTTTTTATTGATGTTCAAATCACCTTGTTGCTTTTTTTACAAGCTTTATGGATTGTTGCAATATTTATTCGGCTCCGTGGCTCAGTGGGTAATGTTCCGACTACTGTAACCAGGAGTGTGATTTCGATTCTCACACAAGACAAATATTTTATGTGATAAACATTTGTGTTTGACTTGAGACTGGGTGTTTTCTATGTATAACAAGCTGACCCGGCGAAAGTTGTTTCTCTTTTTAAAAACCTTTTTTGTTCTAATTCAAAAACCTTCCCTTGCGTGTGTCCAGCAATTTACTAAAGTCACTGTACTCCTCATAAACGGCTGGACCAATTTGAATGAATTATTTTGTATGCGTTTCGGTGGCGCCCTGGATGGTTTAGATTCACAAAACAGCCTGGCAGATGACGCTGACCGGGAGCCATTGTCGAAAAAAAATCATTGAAATCGATACAGCCGTTTAGGAGGAGTACAGTGACAATCACACATACAGTAGAATTTTATACATAAAGATATATTTAGAACATAGATATGAATGTATTTACAAAAAAAAAAAAAATTCATCTGTTTTGTATCCGTTGTTTGGTATTCACAGTACAAATTTCGCTTAGTTTGAGACCAGATGGCATTGTGTGCCATATCAAAAAAAAAGGAAGTACCTACTTATATTTAAATTTATCTCTGATTAAAGACAAAATTGAATACTATGCATTCATATCCTCAATAACAGTAACAGGAAAGCGTGTGTTGCGCGAAACCTGCGTCAGTGCGCACTCGCACAATGCGTCACCCGCGCGCGTAAACAAAAATACGCACTGAAATGTGCATGCGCTGCCTGCCCACGATCATGGATTTAGTAAATAAATACCTCAACTGATTCAAACTGAACATAAATAGATACATAACTTTTGTATTTCTAATAACATTAACACTAACTTTTGCCAACAAACTCGCGTAGACTGCAAACCAGCGAACTGAGCGTAGACTAATACAAACTCATGTGGGCTACAATAGTCACCCAGCGAACTGAGCGTAGACTACAACAAACTTGTGTAGATTACAATAGTCACCCAGCGAACTAAGCGTAGACTAAAACAAACTCGCGTAGAAAACAATAGTTACCTAGCGAACTAAGCGTAGACTACAACAAACTTGCTTAGACTACAATAGGCACCCAGCGAACTGAGGTAGACTACAACAAAGTAGCGTAGACTACAATACTCACCCAGCGAACTGAGCGTAGACTACAACAAACTCGCGTAGACTACGATAGTCAACCAGCAAACTGAGCAGCCGCTGCCACCAACAGGTTTCCCATTTAAAAACGTATTATAAAAAAGTAAATATTTGAAATTGTAATTTAATGAAAATATTTGTTACTCATATTATGGCGAATTTCCCAAAAATCTAAGAGTAAAAATTTAAGGGCAGTCTTTTCTCTATACTAATATAGAGGAAAGATTTGATTGTTTGTACTTGTTTGGACCGATTTGAAAAATTCTTTCACCATTAGAAGCCGACATTATCCCTGATGAACATAGACTACTTTTTACCGCGTGAAAATGCTTCATTACTACGGGAAAACGGGTAATAGGACAACGGGTAGTGAGATTTATCCTTCCGTACATTCCTAATTACGTAATTACTTCCTTTTTCACATAACTTCTAAACGGCTGAACCGATTGGGTTTTATATGGGTATTTCGATGATTTTCTGGATGATTTTAAATACAATTGGACTCGGTAGGTGGCGCTGCTGTTGGTATGTCAACTATTAAACGGCTTGACCGATTGGGTTGAAATTTTGTATGTGAATTTCCATGGGTTCACAGACACGAATGTATTATGCCATCAAAGAGGAAATATTTGACTATTAGTTTTTTTCTATAGTTGAGGAGTTGCCGTAAGAACGCCGATAGCGAAATTAAGGGCGGGCGAAGCCGCTGGCAGAAGCTAGTTATGTTATAACAGATGTTTTTTTGGTCTTTCGTCAAAACGGTAAAACCGTATAATATACTATACCTACACGCTTTTAACTTAAAATTATAACTTAAGGTCTTCAGTAAAACAAGAAATAATAAAAACTGGTCATGTGTGATTCACTTGAATGGTACACTTGGACCCTTGTAAGAACGATTTGCTCTTGATCGGTTTTTTTTGGGGTTCAAGGCTGTTTTAGCTATGTTCCGGGTACTCCATTTACCGGTTTCCAAAAAAATCAGCTATTGTCTTAATAGGTCAATCTCAGTTATACAATGGATATTTATAGCTCGTCTACTCGTCCTTAAAATTTGAGAAACAACGTAAACTCAATGACACTGATTTAATATGCCAAACTTGACTAGATAATGCTCATAAAAGTGGTAAGGTCAAATTCTGAGCCAATATACGCATCTGATTGATTCACACATGAGATAACGCAGAGTTTGTGAATCATGCATAGTGTAACTGCTGCTGGGATGGTACTTAACTACAGATTTAATATCTGACAGCCAAGTTAACGAGTTCTACACCATACATACCAATTTAATAGTAATATATAAATCACTTTTATATTTTGAGGACTTAGATACAAGTAGCTACGAGGAAATAGATAAACAAACATACCTACAAGTTAACATAAACGTATCTACTTCAAGAAAGAAGTTATTAGATTTCTGAAGGGTCAGCAACGCGCGAGTGATACCCCTGGTGTTGCAAGCGTCCATAGGCTACGGTGACCGCTTACCATCACGCGGATCGTAAGCTTGTTTGCCACCTTAGAGGAATAAAAAAAAAAAAAGATTGCTTAAATCATAATAATTCTGCTAAATACACATATGTATATGCGTGTGTTTATTTATAGTAATTCAGTTAGTCCGACCGTGCCACCTAACGTGGTGGCTAGAGTGGATGAACCAATATTCTATGCGTTTTTAGAGTTCCGTACCCAACGCATGCTAACGGAACCCTATTATTAAGTCTAAGCTATCTGTCCGTCTGTCTTTCCCACCTCCAAACAAAGTTTTTAACTTTTAGACCGAAGTAGGTGAAATTCTTACAGAATATGTGTTACTCATATAATGGCGAATTTCCTAGAAAAAAAAAACTAAAAGCAAAAATTTAAGGGGGTCTCTATTGCTTTTTTATAGACAATAGACAGTTATTTATTCCACATATCAAAAAGAAAAGTAACAAAAAGTTAAATAAGTTAAATATGAGTATTTTGTATCATGGGTGTCGTAGTGCAATGTGAAAAATGGACGCCGCTCAGCATATGCTGCAGTTTACTAGCTACAGCGCTGATTTTCAGCGGAACCCAAATGCGAGGCTTAGCTCGCGGCGCAGTCGAACTATTTCCATATTCCATATAGGTATATAATTTGTATTTAATTTAAAAAGCACTAAGTAAAATAGACATAAAAATATTATTTAGGTTTTTAAATAAAATTAATTTTTGTCTTTGTTCTATCGTCAAAACGGTAATATTGTATATAGCATACTTTCTTTAAATTTAAAATTATAACGCAAGCTCTTTGGTAAAATAAGAAATAATAAAAAATCGGCCACGTACCATTATAGCTACAGCTTACAGCATATAGGTATATCGTGCTTGGACTTATTAAATTGGTTTCAATACCAATGAAAATTACCAAAACACTTTTGAACAATAGCATCATACCATTGATTCTAAAGGTAGTTCACGGAACTTCATAATATAAAACATTTAAAAGATTGTATATTATTTAAAAAAAAAATTTTTTAGGAGTTTTCGACGACGAATTTAACGATCAGCAGCACCTCGTAGCGCGGTTCATAAAAAATTAGTGGAAGCCTAGTATTGATAATCAAGCAGTGTGAAATTTGTAGAATTATTTTAAAAATAAATATCTATAATTTAATTGGCAAATGTCAAAAATTTAAACTTCATATACAATATGGAGCACGCCACGTGGCGCCGCGGATCGCACATATTCTTTTATTTGCATCTATCATTTTTTATTTTACTGGGTATCGTATCGTATAATCCGCCGTTTCATAATATGCCTAGGCCGATTGTAAAGTATGTTATAGCAATCATCATATAACTGAACAGATTATTATATGAAGCTTGGCTGGAACGCTCCGCTGGCTTCGCTTGCTCCGCAGGCTTCGCTTGCTCCGCATCTATGTTTACAAAAGAGAAACTGAACCTAACCTAACATACATAACTTAAACAGTGCGATTTCTGTTCCTTTCGTTTCCATACTTTAGGATCTGCCTAGGCATATTATGACACGGCGGATTATACGATTTGCCTGCGACATATATAAGTGCACCTATCGGACGTATTTTGAGACAATTTTATCTCATAATAAAACATTATCGAGAATAGTACCGTAAAAAAACATGACCGAACGGACTCTTTTTTTTTTCATTTCCAGTACATATTGATCAATGTTCTATCTACCATAGTATAAGAAATAATATGCAGACGACTATGTCTGTGGTAGATCCACACTAATTTAGTGCTTATTTTCGTACCGGTCCGGATTCGAGAATGCATTATTTTGATTTCGAAACTACAGGGACATTTCACGATCCCAGTCTATTCGTGCTTGTTGCCGGTGACCCATATACCCGAACATTTGCATGCCTTCGCTCTGCATCCGGAATTGCCCTATATTTAGCGACCGTAATTTGACCGTGCAATATGTTACGAAATCGCACGCGCTTCATCGTTTTACAATTAGTAAAGATTGTAGACGTTAGATTGTCGGTTCGATCAGTCAATAAAATAGTTAAATCTTTATAGGCTACTGTTCATCAAAGGAAGTTGATATATTAATGTTAAACTTTGAAAACTTTTCGTTAGTAATTTTAACTTTTCATCTTTATGGTATAATTTTGATTTTGTATGTAAAATAATTTGCAAAAGTCGCTTGTGACTGGCAGATTTAAAAATTTACCCCAAATATATCTATTAAAAACGCCTAAATTGTATGAAAAAATGTCGGGAAAATATGTTTTTTTCACTTTTTTGCCAACAATAACTATCGATGTGATTATATTTGATTACCAACCCGGTATGTTTTTTTTAATAATTATGTTCTACTTATATTCTACTAGCACTTTCTAGCTTCACCTGCTTCAGGTAATTGTTTCGCCCCGTAGGGTCGTAGCGTGAAATTATATACCTATAACCATGTTATCTGGTGAAAATAGTCAGTTAATTGGGCACCTAGGCAAATCGTCAAGTATAGAAAAGAAAGGAACAGAAAATAGCACTGTATAAGTCATGTATGTTTGGTTACGTTCAGTTTCCCTTTTGTAAACGTAGATGCGGAGCGAGCGAAATGATCGTTTAATTTAATAATCTGTTCAGTTATATGATATTTTCTTTTCCATACTTTACGATCTGCCTAGGTGCCCAATTAACTGGCTAATTTAATCAAATGGCTGCGACATATATATAGACTGACTTCTCAACTTTTAATTTCATACAATTTACCGATTGTGGTGTTAAAAAGAATATAACATCCATCATATTTAATGCGGTTGGCACAGATAGTCTTAGTTGTTTAATATGATTCTTCCACTGCTTGATGTTCTTGTTGCTGTAATAACCAAAACTCTTAACATTTCTTTTTTCACGGGTTTTTTTTCCACACTGTGAAAATGCACAATTAATTCCATTAACTAAAAAATCTAATCCTTTTACCTTCTCGGATTACAGAACTATATCTATTCTCCCATTTCTATCTAAAGTCCTCGAGCGCCTTCCCACACAGAGATGAAAGATATTGTTCGAATTAAAAACCTGTTTTTTAAAATGCGTAAATACTAAATTTTATTAATTTAAACATTTTTCTTCTGGCAATTACAAAACAATAAAATTTTAATTACATTTTATTAATTTCATAAACTAATAACTACAATATAGTTTTATTACTTTCCGAAAATAATAATTTGTACTTCGGATTACAGAATTTTTCAAATCCTATTAAAATTTTCTTGAATTTATGAGTAGGGTAATTAATATCAAAATATAGGGTAGTTAAAATCAAAATATAAAGTATATATTACAAAAAGTTTTATTTAAGTTTTAGTTAAGATAAAACACTACTTGTCATTACGGGCCAATTGAATGCCAATTAACGTTTACAAACTCCTTTCTAAGAATTAGTGAGTTTACTAATCCAAACATCATATCCAACCGCTACGAATCAAGGTTGACGTAACGCGTCCTACATCGCGCTATTGAAGTTTCCAGGCGTTCCAAGGCGTTCTCCAGGCATATCTCCTCACCTGGCGGGGATTTTCCGTTTACCGCTGCTTCATAGTTGGTGACCATGAGCTGAACAAATTTGACGCACCTTCCACCGCAGCCCTTCATCTACCAGGTACACGAACAAGTTTTCAACCGTACGCTTTACACCGATAGGTCTTGTTGCACATCTGTGATGTGTTCACAGATGTGCAACAAGACCTATCGGTGTAAACGCTTATTCTAAGCATGTTACGTTATTTCAGTCCAATAATTTCTACTTGTTTTAAGTTAACAACACTGTTATTTCAACAAGACTAGTTTTATTCCTGTTAGTAAATACAATAAGTAAAACGCATTGGTAACCGTCAGTGTAATTTACTTGTCCTCGGAATTACTAATATTTTAGTGATTACTTGTATTATTTACTTGTAGCCACTAAATATTTTTCTCCGTGCTACTGAGCAATTTCTAAATATAATCCTCTTCAATCTGGTTTCTGTCCTGGTCATAGTGCGACTACGGCTCTTGTGAAAATATCTAATAGCATACGTATGGCTATGGACAATAAACAAGTTACACTGCGAACATTACAAGATTTTAGTAACGCATTTAATAATAATAATAATAAATATTTTTGGACATTACTTTTATGTTGATTTTGATGTTCTATTGGGCATATTATGTTCTCTTAACATATCTCTAACGGTAATTGATTGGTTCCGCAACTACTTGCGTGGACGCAGGCAACGCATCAAAATTAAGGATACTTTCTCGGGATGGTGCTTTACATCTGCCAGTGGTCCATGGAGGCGTCTTATCACCTCTTCTTTTCGCTATTAATTATATTTTATTAATTCTATCACTCACCATATTTCTTCTCAGTATCACCTGGAACTATTATTTTTGATCTTTCCTGAATACTTGAGTGGACTTTTTTGGACTTAAAATTAACTCTCTCAAGACGCAAACTATTATCATTGGTAATGCACGATTACTTACAAAAATTAACTAAGACACTTTTCCCCCAATTTACTTTGACAAAATAGAATTACCCTACAGGAATACTGTTAAGAACCTTGGCATTTTTAGTGTTCCGTAGCCAAATGGCAAAAAACGGAACCCTTATATATTCGTCATGTATAATTCTGTCTGTCTGTCTGTCCGTATGTCACAGCCACTTTTTTCTGAAGCTATAATAACTATACTGTTGAAATTTGGTAATTGGTATTGCTAAGTTGGTTTTTTTCATCAAACCCATACGTGTGGGGTATCTATGGATAGGTCTTAAAAAATGATATTGAGGTTTCTGACATATTTTTTTTCTAAACTGAATAGTTTACGCGAGAGACACTTCCAAAGTGGTAAAATGTGTGTGTCCCCCGTCCCCCCCTGTAACTTCTAAAATAGAGAATGATAAAACTAAAAAAAATATATGATATACATTACCATGCAAACTTCCACCGAACGAGAATGAACGAGATCTAGTAAGTAGTTTTTTTTTAATACGTCATAAACCGTAAACCGCAATTTACCTTCCATTCAATCAACTCAAATATAAAAATATTTTTATTTGTGTTTGTAGATTACATAAATGGTGGTAGGTATGGAACCCTCGGTGCGCGAGTCCAACTCGGCCCTGGCCGAGTTAGTAAAAATATGTACTTTGCAGTTGCCTGATTTCGTAGACTAATAAATTAACTTCTGATTAACAGTTATGTTTTATCTTAGCTAAACGTATTTGCCAATTCCTATAGCCAAACAAGCGACACTGGGTCCTGAACTAGTATCTTAAACGCAAGTAAATTAAAGAGTCGATTAGCTAAGTTCCGGTAGCTCTCGGTGCTCAAGCGTAGAGCCTCAGATATTACACAACCATGTGCTGACTCTTACAGTTAATTCTTGCAATAACTCCGGGAGATAAGGTATTAACGATAACCTTGCTTGTTAGCAGATTGGGTAGGCCATTACAGTTGATCTTTATAAAAATATTAAACCTTATTTTCCCATCCATTGGATTTAAAAAAACAATTGGTGATGATCAATCAGGTGGAAGCGGACACATAAATGTCAACATGTCACATAAATGTCAATATGTCACAGACATGTGTTTCTATTTCAAATTAACCAGTCAAGTTGTAATTTGACGTAAAAGCTTCGTGCAAATATAGTCTTACTCCGAGCATTAAAGTGTTAGACGAACTGTTATACAATTTGTTCCACTATTTCTGTAATTTTATTCACTATGGTCTATAAAGGAGGTAACATTTTACATTATTTTCGATTATTTGGTAGAATTAGAATTTTTTTACCGCCTGGCGTGGCTGTCGGCGCGCGTTGGCATGTGGCAGTGAACGCACCAGCAAATTGTGTACATTTCTTTCAACTGCCGTAGTTCCGCTGATGGGTCCTAAACCACCCCACTAGTAGGTCTAATTAAGATTTTCAACTAATCATGTACCTATAACACGACCCGCATGCGGCTCTATATATATCAAAGTCCTACTTTGGACCTATTATCCCCCCCATTGAAGTTTCTTTAGTAGCGTTTCAGAACTCAATCTTCTTTTCTTTGTCATATATATATATATATATATATATATATATATACGCACAGCAAATTAAACCCTCTCAGTCACTAACATTCATAGGTAAGTAGAGCAGACGGCCAGCCCTTTACGCGTCCTGATGCCGTATTGATTTATGCTAACCTTATTACTCTGTAGCATGGACATATATATTTCTTATCAAATAAATTCTTTTAGACTCTATTAAGCCGACAAATGTAACGTAAAAGCACTAGCGTAACATCACGATTAGATGCGAGAGGGTTGTTCCAAAATAGACTGCACCGCGGCTACAATGTGACATGCGGAAATGAATTCGAAGTGATCGTGCGCATGCCGCATATGTCCTAACGCTCATATTGCAAACTGCTTGGCTTCCGTTTAATCCAAGAGATCACTAATATAGATTTCACACTGAAGACTACAGTGTTGTCGCCTAAACACACACGTTTGACATTGGAGTACATATAGTATAGTGATCGGTTTATACAATTTTTGTGCGTTAAAGGGCCGATTCCCGTCGTAATTGTTCTTATTTTCAGATAAAAGAATTTGAATTTTTAATTGTGTTCTCATGCTTTGTGAAGATAGTAATAATTTAAGCCCTTCCCCCGAAAAGTGCCATCTAATTCAATTTAAAATAAATGAAAACTGAAAATATTTCTGTGAAATGTTAATATCTCACTCGTGTTCATGTGTTTTTTTCTCTTGTAGCCTGAGTACGCTTTTATCAGGGATATTGCTTTCGTATTATATAGTCTGTGCTTAAGACTAGCCAATCCTTTATAAATCTAGACAGTTTCTCTGAAACCATACAGTGTGTGACCATTTAGGTTTTAAAGTGTGAGGATGAACTCTCTGCCGATGGCGAGATTTGTGACGGTGCATGATTGACCCCCAAAACCTCCGTCCCCCCTCTACAGAGTGATACTAGCAATGCTGATGCCAAAAAATCTGGCCTACTTATGAAACTAAGTGAAATAGTTTGAATTTTCTTTAAGTAACTGATTGCAGAACCATGTTTGACAAATGAAGCTGTCTTCATTTTCGGTTCATTCGGGCAACCAGGAGTTGCTATGGTATGTTCAAACTCATTTTTACGTTTAACTTAATGATTGGCTTAAAAATGTTTATGTAATGCCGTTTCTGATGTTAATGAATGACTAACCTAACTTGTCACGTACCTACAGAGAAACTTCCTCCCGCGAACGCTTAGGTTGTGGAATATGAGCTCCCTGCCAAGGTTTTCTCTAATGAATACATAATATGGGGTTCTTCAAGAAACAAAGATTTTAAAAAGGTTGACAACGCGTGAGTGATCCTCCGGGTGTTTTAAGCGTCCATAGGCTGCGGTGACCGCTTACCATCCTTACCATAGACCGTTAGCTCGTTTGCCACCTTAGTGGTATAAAAAACATATATAATTACTGAAATATTATAGGAACCAGCTAAGTGTTAAGCTTTTGTTTTGAAATTCTGCAAAATCAACCCTATATCCAGCAGATAACCTCTTACGACTGCTATAATATTGATGATATCCATATTTCAGGAAATCATATTTGCTCAAGTGTTGCCAGTTTTTTATTTAACATTGAAGTAAACTGTTTTGTTTAACTTCAACGACCCTGAATTTTTGTATACAGATAATATAGATAAAATTAAACTTTGATTTCAATGCCAAGTTTTGTAAAAGGTCTTGTTACGATCTTTTAAATTATTTGTACAAATATACATGTTCAATATACAATGGCACATCTGAAAATATTATGTTTACTTTGTTTAGTTCATAGACTGTTTGCTGAGACCATTCTTGTGGTTCAAAGTAACATTGAAATACCATATTTTTAAAGTAAACAATTATTATCAATATTCTATTGCGTATGTTATTTTATTACAAAAGACTTTTCAGATAAGTTTATGCTTGCTTAGCATATTCACTTACCTACTTACTCAAAATTCATAATATTATGTATATGTTAATACATTTTATAGGTATACACTGAGTAACGGAGGCCTTCGATTTTTTTTCTACGTATACCACTAAAAAAATGCTAAAGAAATAAGAAAAATATTTTTTTATTTATAAAAAAAGTTTTTAATTTAGTTTTGGTATGTATGTGCTATAGTTGGCTGTCGCCGTCACTCTAGGCAGCAATAATATAACGCCGTCTCTTTGCACACGTCTCTGCATAGGCGCACTCTTGAGTTATTTTTCACACTATCATTAATTCATTATTTATAGATTTAATTCAAAATGTAATTAATTAGTACGTATATTCTTATTAATATTATTAAAACTAAAAGTTTGTTAAGATTTTTGTGACTCAGTCCCGCTTAAATAGATAACGTATTAAATTTTTGGAAGGCAGATAGACTATGGTCTGGATTATAATTTATGATGATTTTATCCTGATTGAGTCTACCCACGGGAATGAGTTATTTTGCGAGGCAAAGTTAATAATTACATGTAAGTCGTGCTTTGTTTGATAACATTTCATAACATTTTCAACATCAGTTTTGAAAATAGGTCATCAAAAGATTGCAAAGGTTAATTCAAAAAAGTCTAAGTCAAAATGGTTTATTAAAATAAGGATTTTACAATCACTTTTGAATCGTCAAAGTTATAAAATATTATTTTTTGAACCCTCCCACCTTCACGCCGGTTCACAATGTTGTTGATTTCTACCGAGAAGAATCCGGCAAGAAACTCGATAGTTACTCTTTTAAAAACACTATCAATAATACAAATAAACTAAAATACAATTAATGTTTTAAATAAAAAAATTTTAGTCGTACAATTTTATGTTATTTCCATTTTAATTTCCTGTAATTAAGCATCATCAGTCCCAAGGATTTTTATCATTTACATAGTCTGAAATATTGTAGTATGCCTTTTTACAAAGTACCTGCTTGATAAAAGATTTAAATTTACTTATTGATAGTTTTGAATTTTATTGGGAACTTTGTTGTAAAAGTGTATACATTGCCCCATAAAAGAGTTACTTATTTTGTGTAGACGTGTATCATGCACCAACAGCTTATTTTTACTTCTAGTATTTACTTTGTGAACGTCACTTTTCTTGCTGAAACTATTGATATTTTTATGTACATATAAAAGATTTTCATATATGTAATGCGACACTAAAGTTAAAATTTTTACTTCCCTAAACCTATCCCTTAGAGATATCCTAGATCCTAATTTATAAATAGCACGAATTGCCCTTTTTTGTAACAAAAATATTGTATTTACATTAGCAGCGCTACCCCACAATAGGATACCATATGTCATTAAACTATGGAAATAGCTAAAATATACTATTTTTGCAGTGTCGACATCGGTCAATTGTCTTATTTTCTTGATCGCATACACAGCAGAGCTAAGTTTTTTGGCTAGGTTATGAATATGAGGACCCCATTGAAGTTTGGAGTCCAGCGTTATGCCAAGAAAGACTGTTGAATTAACAAGTTCTAATTGCTCGCCATTAATATTAATACATGTCTGTCTCTGACTAACATTTGGTAATGTAAATTTTACACATTTGGTTTTTTTTTCATTAAGTAACAAATTATTAGCGTTAAACCAATTTACAATTTTAGAAAGGGCATTATTTAATTCATTATAATATGTCTGTCGTCTCTTAACTTTAAAAAGCAAAGAGGTGTCATCAGCAAATAAGACAATGTCATGGTTTTTTACATTATATGGGAGATCATTAATGTAAATAAGAAATAGAAAAGGACCTAAAATTGAGCCCTGAGGGACTCCCATAGTGACTGCTGATCCCGGAGATCTTTCACCGTTGACATCTATTTTCTGTACTCTCCTACTCATATAGGATGTCAAAAGGTCGGTTAGGAACCATAACACTCTAATCTTACTTAATGTGACACGACCACAAATCTAAATAAACTCTACATATCATTTGGTTCGAGTACCAACCTAAGTAGTTACATACCTAAATGAGATCACATTTTGCAATCTTTAATTATAGCCTTATATTGAGTGTATATGGAATGGACGCAGCATAGGATTAATACAATGGCTAACCAAACATTGAGGAGATAAGAGTTTAAATAAAATTGTTTGAATTTGTGAAATCCAGCCACTAATGGGAGATAGCATTCGGTTGTGTTTGCTTTGCTTTATATAAACAGATTTATGTACTCATAACTTAGGTTGAAACTGGATTATCTTTATTCTTTGTGCTTTTTAGGGTTCCTTAGCTCTTTTGGAAACGGAACCCTTTATAGTTTTGTAATTTCACGTAATAAGTGTCTTTTACTGGTGTGAAACTACCTAAAACTGTACGTAAAGAAAGAAATGTGTAGTGCCCTAAGATTGTCAATAACAGATCTAGAGTAATTATATTTAATTTCACATATATCGCATGGTGCATAGCATGATAGAATTTTGTATCTGAAAATATAATATAATTGTATAACATTATACGCGAATTATATTAGACATAATTTATATCTTCAAAACTACATAATCTTGCTTAATGGTGTCACTAGGGGCTGCAATTTGGTATAAACTCTGGTATAACCAGCACTATGCAAAAAATGGAGTATAGAATTTTTATTTGCATAGAAATTACTAACTACTAACATACAAATCGTAAAAAAAAATTATGTACTAACTAACTATATATAGTATTTTGAAATACCTTTAAACTGGTCTGCAATAATTTTTTGTTCTGTAAATAAATGCAAATTAAAAATCATGTAGATATTTGGTTGGCTACATCATGTTATGCTATTAATTATACTGTGTTTACATGTGGTTAGGCAGAAATATAGTTTAATTACTAGTTTGTGCCAGCGACTCCGCCCGCCCTAAATTCGGTTATCGGCGTGGAACTCCTTAATTATTTTAATGAAGTTTGCTATAGCAAACTATAGCTGTAGCTATAGTTCGTTTAAGCTCGGTTACAGCTGTTCCCGCTTTTGAATTGATTGAACTTTTGAACTTTTCGGAATAAAATGTAGCCTGTGTCCTAATCCAAGACCTTGTCTAGTTTCATTCCGATCCATCCAGTGGTTAAAGTGTGATTGAGTAACAAACATCCATCCATCCATCCACACATACTTTCACATTTATAATATTAAAGTAGCATAGTAGGACTACTATGTTTCATTAATATGTTAGGTCCATGTTTAATTAATTGTTAATTACCTACAATATGAATAAACCAATTTAATGTACTAACTCATGTTAGAGTAGATAGGTCTATTGGAGCCCTATGCCAATTAAAGGTTTTATATAATAATGTTATTTACCATCAACTAATTATAAATTTGTATTTGATATAACATTTAATTACGAATTTATTATGAATGATTTTACTGATAATTTATAATAATACCATGTATTGACAACATTCCTGGAATATAGGCTTATGAAACCTGACTAACATAATAATGACATACAAATAAATTATATTAATTACTACCGTGGGTTACGTGGTATGCGGATTTCTATAGCAAAATAAATAACACTATATTTTAATGTTAAGTCTGAACTTATCTATAAAGTATTTCACTTTCCATTGCTAAGAAGTAAATCCACGACATATAGGTTACACAAATTTAATTTTGGAGCACTCCCAAAATGTTTGGGCATATTTGGACTAGGGCGGGCGGCCGAACACGGAGCGCGCCCTACATAGCTCGATCTAGGTCAAGTGTAACCCATAATGGCTCAGCGCTGTATAACGCCGCCCCCCGCGACACCCGTGAATAAACCGGAAACTTTCCATAACTTTCCATAGCATTATCCATTACTTACGTAGTTGTGTTATAACTGAAGACAATATAATGACTTTGGATGTAACACTTGAACCTAACTAACAGATGTTTATATATGTGTAGATGCATATTTATTTAAAAAAAATAAATGTAATATTTTATTTTATGTATTGCCTACTCCGTTATGTTTTATTACGGCCTTTATAATTTCTTTTCTATAAATACACACATGTACGACAATTCGAGCTAATTACTATTGTTTTTTATACCTACTACTAAGGTGGCAAACAAGCACTGTAGACTTTGGAAGCTTGTAAGACGATAGATAGAGGCATTACTGGCCTGTTGCCGACCCTGCAATAATCTTATCACTCCTTAGTTAACGTTCCCCTCTACTTTGTTTCACTTTGATCAAAAAAATACTATTTTATATCAGGAGCTTTTGTAAATTGTTAGTCGAAAATCGAAATCGAATGTGTTTGCTATAAGTTTTGTGACTATTTTAGAGTAATAATTGTGTATGTTAGTGTGAGGGCGTGTGTGTGTTTATGTACATATGTGCGTGAGCTGTTTTGAGTATTAACTTTTATTCAAACCATGACAAACTTACATATTAACAAACCACATTTTTTACGTAAGGGCACAAACATATACATAAACATTCAGTTTTATTACTCTATTCTATGATTCATCCACTAAAAATAAAAATGCTCATAAAAGTGGTAAGGTCAAAATCTGAGCCAATATACGCAACAACACGATAACTATCCGATTGATTCACACAAGAGATTACGCAGTTTGTGAATCATATATGTATAGTGTTATTGCTACTGGAATCGTACTTAGCCATAGATTTAATATCTGACAGCCAAGTTAACGAGTTCTACACCATACATACCAATTTAATAGTAATATGTAAATATAGTTGGCATTGTTAAGCAAAACTAAAGCTACTTGAAAATAGATGGCTTTTTAAAAAAAAAAAAACCAGTAAAGCTCGGTCTTTCAGGTAGGTACTTTAAAGTAAATGGCCTACACTAGCGAACTCTCTATATTGGTAAGAAATGTTCTGTGCTTTTAAGTCCCTCCAGTTATCCCTGTACCTACTGAAAATAGGTCACCCTGTTGCTCTGATGTTACCATAGAGATCCGCAATCTAACTATGGAAAATCTATTCCTATGGGAACTCAAGGGTCCAAAAAAATCTTTAGAAATTTTTGATATTTTCATACATTTTGAAATACTATCGAACATCCACACATACATACATAGACTGTTAAACGTATATATAACCTATACTATGCTCTGTACTCCGCTGTAGAAAATTATACCTAAATTTCTTTCGTTTCATTAACTAGGATAAATATTAACTATGTCCTTAAATATTTCGGGGTTGCTTGTTGAGGCGCTTTATTCAATTGTGTGGTTAGATTATTTTAACTATACAATATTGTTAAATTAAAAAATTAAAACAAATATTATATTTTTTTTTTTTTTTTTTTATACCACTAAGGTGGCAAACAAGCTTACGGCCCGCCTGATGGTAAGCGGTCACCGTAGCCTATGGACGCTTGCAACACCAGGGGTATCACTTGCGCGTTGCCGACCCTTCAGAAATCTAATAACTTCTTTCTTGAAGAACTCCATACTGTAGTCCTTGCAGAAAACCTTGGCAGGGAGCTCATTCCACAACTTAAGCGTTTAGGTTCTAAAGTGTGAGAATGAATTCCCTGCCGATGGCGAGCGGTGCGATGGTAGAAAGTAGCCGTGGGCATCATTTCGAACTATTCCTCAGAACACAACCCATTGTACAAGCGGTAGAACACACACAGTGAGGCAAAGTCTCTCCTCAGACTTAAGGGCTCGATACCGCAAGTGAGTTTGGAATCGTCGACAATTCTCACAGCCCGTCGTTGAACCGAGTCAAAAGGGCCAAGCTGGTATCCGGGTGCACCTGCCCAGAGATGGCAGCAGTACTCCATATGGGGCCTAACTTGCGACTTGTAAAGTAACAACCTTTGCCCCGACGTGAAGTACTGCTTCGCTCTGTTGAGTACACCAAGTTTTTTGGACGCCAGCTTTACCTTATCTTGTAAATGATCTCGGAACTGAACATCGCTGGAGATGTCGACACCAAGGATCCCAATGCTCTAGGAGATGGAGAGGGGAGTGTTCTGGAATTGTGGGACCACAGTGAATGGAGTTTTCTTAGCGGTGAACGCGCACACTTGTGTCTTTGTAGGGTTGAATCGGACCAAGTTTACCCGTCCCCAGTCAGAGACCTGGGACAGTGTGGTCTCGATTTGAGACACAAGTTCTCCGCGGTTTTCCTCCACAACGGAACGAGGGATGTTTGCACGACCCGTGTAAAAAGCGTCTCCAGTACTGTCATCTGCATAGCAATGTATGTTGTTGATGTCCAACATGTCATTGATATGCAGTAGAAACAGCGTAGGAGACAGCACCGAGCCTTGCGGGACACCAGCATTAATGTCCATGCTATCAGAGCAACTACCGTCAACTACGGTTCGTATGCGTCTGCCGGACAAAAAGCTAGCCACCCATTTGCACAAACCCTCGGGCACTCCGTAAGATGGCAACTTCGATAGAAGACCGCGGTGCCAGACCCGATCGAACGCCTTCGCTATGTCCAGGCTACATGCCAATGCCTCCCCCTGACTCTTAATGGCTAGTGCCCATCGGTGTGTGAGATACACAAGAAGGTCACCAGTCGAGCGACCGTGGCGAAAGCCATATTGACGGTCGCTGATCAAGTCATGTTTTTCTAGGTATCTTAGAAGCTGTGTGTTGATCACACGCTCCATCACCTTAGAGAGGAGAGAGGTAATAGCAAAAGGCCTGTAATTCGATGGATCTGATCTATCGCCCTTTTTGGGCACCGGGTGCACATTCGCATCTTCCATGTAGACGGAAATTGCCTAGTGTGGTAGGAAAGCGCGAAGAGGCGCGTGAGTACAGGACATAACTCAGGAGCACACTGCTTAAGCACCACTGCTGGTATACCGTCTGGCCCACTCGACTTATGAACGTCTAGAGAAAGCAACGCCCGCCTGACCTCCCGCTGCGTTATGGAGATTTCCGGCATGGACTTACCGCACCACGGTATAGTAGGTGGTACAGCGCCTTCATCGTTCATATTCGAGTTCGAGGCAAAGAGACTGCCCAGTAGATCGGCTTTCTCTTTAGCACTATGGGCCAAGTCACCATCGGTCTTTCGCAGTGGTGGTAACGACGACTGGCAGAAGTTCCCTTCGGCAGCTTTGGCAAGCGACCAGAAAGCACGACTCCCAGAAGGATAGCTCGCAAGTCGCCCACCTATTTTGCCGATGAATTGGAATTTTGCTCTGGCAGTTGCTTTCTTACTGAACCTCGAGGCAGCATTTAATTTGCGTTTTAACTCAGAAATATTCGGATCCTTATTAAAACGAGCCGTGGTCCAAGCCTCATATGCATTTTGCTTAAGAATTTTAGCTTTTCTGCAAGACCTATTAAACCACGGTCGTTTTTTGACGCCGGCAGCTACTCGCGGGTTAGGAATATAGCATTCCATACCAGCAAGGATTGTCTCAGTGACTGCGGCTGCGCAGACGTGAGGATCTTCTGAGTTAAAGCAGATCTGCCTCCACGGGTACGATGCGTAAAATTCACGCCGACTGCCGACTTATAGTGCCACACACGACGCCAGTTAGTTGGCCCAGAAGGATCAGGTTGTGTGCATGACACTTGAGTCCGAACGAGACAGTGGTCCGAGGAGCCAAGAGGCGCATCCACTGAGACGGAGTACCCGTCCGGACGAGTAGTCAGCAGAAGGTCCAGTAAGGAGCTCGTATGTTCCTCTATATCTGGTATTCTCGTTGGAGAAAGTACCAGCTGAGAGAATCCATAGGTCAGAGCAAATTCATGAGCAGATATCCCAGCATAGTTATTGGTTCGAGAACTGAGCCACTCGCGATGGTGGGCGTTAAAGTCTCCCAAAATAACTAGTTCTGCTGTGGGATATTGCTCTAGAACTTTGTCAGTCGTCAAACTCAGGTGCGTGAAGAGTCGAGTTACGTCCGTGTCACCGCTATGAGACCTGTATAGGCACGCATAGATACGAGTGTGGCCGCCGTAATCTACGCGCACCCACAATATCGACAGGTCCCTGTCTTCAAGGCTATGAAGGCGGCGACAGCAGATATCCTCCCGGACGAACATACATACACCGGCACGACTCATAAAATTGTGTTCGAGTTTGTAGCCGGGATAATGAAGGTATGATGTGTCGGCCGGGCAGGATATCTGCGTCTCCGTTAGAAAAAGAATGGTCGGCTGCGCAGTTTCGAGATGGTGGTGGACTGCGTTAAGATTTGCGTGAATACCCCTGATGTTGCAAAAATCCACATTATATGTGGATGGAGTAGCCGCTGTGCAAACTCTTTTCTTTTTCTGTCTTCTGGCCATAATATATATAAAAAAAAGTTACTAAGACTAAGGATGAGGATTCACTGCACAGACAGCATAGAGGACAAAGGGTGCGGTTCTAAGACTGCCGAAGCTCGCCACAGATGATACGGTTGCTGGCACGGCGGGCGGAAGGGCCCCTGATCCCCCTCTGTTGTAGTAGCCGGGTCCACTCCGGTCTCCTTCTCCGGCACGACTACCACTTCAGATACTTTACACAGGCTGGCGAATCAGCCTCCCAGGGCGGAGATTAAGTGATCCCTGGGTTCGGGATCCCGTTCAATCTGCGGGCGGCCAGCGGTCAGCCGTTTCATCAGGTCTCCCTGACCGCCGAACCAGCACGCCGCGTCTACGCCGAGTATGACAGCAACAAGCACCGCCGGTCCTCCGCTGTCCGCGCAGCGAATCCTGAAAGAGCTCTGGCAACCTTACTCACCGCCAGGAACACAACACTACTCAATGTTAGTGTTATTATGGCCGCGGTTTTCTGTAAGGTGGAGGTACTTCCCCAGTTCGGGCCGCTCATTCGAGCAAGTACTCGCTATGCCCTGCTTAGTTGTTCGGGTGGCTTATTCGAGCGAGTACTTGCAGTGCCCTACCTCTACAGAAATATTATATTATAAAATAAAAAAAAATTACAAACACAAAATTTAAGAAAAACGATATAATTAGAAACTTACATGACCAACATATATTAATTAATTTGTTAACTCTTCTGAAAATTATGGAAATTTTAACTTTAGTACAAGTTAGGTCCTTGTCTGAAATAGTCATAACTATACATTTATTTTCTTCTTACATAATTATTTAACTTCCATATTTTAACCCCGGTCAGTCCTGACTTGCCTTCTTATAGTTCTTCAGGAAAACTTAAACGGAACATAATTCAGGCTCTGTTATTTTTCTAAAGTTGTACTAACTTACAACAGTGACGTGCAGCGATGAGTTACCACCTGTCATGCAGGATTAAAGCGGTTGATGAAAAGAAGTTGTTATACACATTAGGATGTAGGTAAATCTGTGTATTCAGCTACTGCCCCCTGTTTAGAATTAAATCCTTGAAGTTATACAAACATATTTTTTGAACTTTTAGTAGTAAAAAAATCCCCTAATTAGCAGATATCGTACCTATGACATAGGTGGCTGGTGATTGTTTATCACACGACATGAGCACATCACTTATCAAAACAAAAGCATTTATTTTACTTATTTGTTGTAATGTTAATCTGACTGCAAGTACAAATCACAAACAATGCCTTTTGCGTATCAAATAAATAAAAAGTTATACGTACAATAAAAAAGGATATTTTCGTAACATGGAGCCTAGAGTGAACTTTTATCGATTTTACCCGGGCAGGGGAGGTGCAGGCTATTTTTAGTTCTGTCTGAGAAAAATATTCAAGTACCTAGCTTAGGAAAACCTGGAAAAAAAATTATTACTTACAGTTTTAGTAGACAGACTTTGTAATGTTATTTTTTAGGGTTCCGTAACTCGAAAGGAAAAAAGGTACCCTTATAAGATTACAGTGTTGTCTGTCTGTCTGTAAAAAAGTCTATGGTCGCCCAAAGTTATAAAAAATTTAAGCTTCTACAAAGCAATAATAAAATAAATCCAAAATACGGTAATTTTACAAATAAATCAAAACCTACGGGGTACAATCATGAAATTTGGCAAGAAGCAAGATGTTCACAAATATAGGAAAAATTCTAAAAACTGATCATAAACCAAAACTATCTACATATAATAAGTCTGTACGGAACCCTCGGTGTGCGAGCCAGACTCTCACTTAGCCGGTTTTTTTAAAATAGTCTTAAGTTTTTTGTCATTACCACCAACAATTTTTATTCAAAATACCACTTACCTGCGATGTACATCGTTACGACTGAAGCAAGGACTAATAAACAAAACAATTTTTATTTAGCAAACACACACAGTATACAAAATATTTTCCAAAAAAAAAATATACAAAATCCCTCAGCACGATTTGTACACGTGTAGGTGTAGGTCATCGATATGAAAAAACAATCGATGGTGTAGGTACAATACTGATTTTCAGAGTGAATTATCAGAATCAGAAGCAGTGTTGCGGCAATGGGCCCACCACCTGTCCCATAGGACTATGGGGTTGGTAATTAGGGGCTGTATAAATTATGATGTGGATGTGAGTCCAGCCGCTGGTTACCCGCTTCGGGGTAAGGAACCGTGACGATATTATTTAGATAATTATTTTATCTAAAATCGTGATTTTGTAACACTTTAAATTAAAAGCTTAATTTTGGGTATAATTTTTTTTTCATATTACTATTGTAATATTCACGCCATACTTATTTCAGAATCATGGCTTAAGCCCTGTTTTCCTTCTACAATGTTTCCTCTACCAGGTTTTCAGCTCATCAGAAACGATCGTACAGATAGAGTAGGTTGTGGTGTAGCAATCTATACACGATCCAATATTCCTTTTAAAATTTTGAGTATGTCTGCACAACCTCCACAGCCTGATGCCGCTGAGCGCCTAGTTATTGAAATACTGCTTTCACACACACAAGTTATTCTTGGGGTATTTTATAGTCCCTCAATGCATATAAATTATTTACGTCTTTTGAAAATCTACTTGAAAAATTAATACTTCTTTATAAGCATATAGTATTCTAATGGGCGATTTTAATACATGTTTACTAAAAAGTGACAGTAGGTTTCAAAAACTCAGGGCAATCATTGATGCTTGTATCCTGAATATGCCTCCACTTAATGCCACACATTATTTTCCAGATTCTACTCCCTCGCTTCTAGACTTAATGATTGTGTCTTCTACAAATCATATAATCAAACATGGTCAGTGCGCTGCTGACGCCTTCTCATATCATGATTTGATATATTTATCTTATAAAGTTAGACCTGCAAATGTTAAGGCGAAAATACTTCTGCAGCGCAATTTTAATGGTATTGACGTGGAAAATCTGCACAAAGATGCACAGAATATAAACTGGAAGACCGTAACTGATGCCTCAAATATTGATGACAAAGTAAATTTGTTCAATTCCTTTATCACCCAGTTATATGACGTACATGCGCCAATACGGCAGATAAAAGTGAAACACCTTCCCGCACCTTGGCTTACAAAGGATATAAAAGATCTTCTGAAGAAAAAAAAATAGGGCTAAGTCAAAATTTAAAACTGATCCTTCAAACAATAACCGAGAAAAGCACAAACTTCTTAGGAATCGCTGCAATACTATGTGTAGAGACGCACAACGACGCCATATCCACAAATCAGTCAAAAACGGAGATCCAGCTAGTCTGGAAATTTCTATGGTCATTAGGGGTTGGCAAGTCTACTGCGACTACTTATCCAAGCGACATGCATTTCGAATCTCTAAATCAACATTTCTCTTCTCCAATTACTTTTGATAGTAACACAAAGATTAATACTTTGAACTCTCTTTCTATTAGTTCAACCCTGACCTTCTCCTCTTTCACTTTTAGTCAAATTGACGATTGTGATGTTAAGAAGAGCATTCTTTCAGTTCCATCCAATTCGGTCAGTAATGACTACATTAGCCGTAAAATGATCTTACCCATTCTTGTGATTATCGTTCCTGTCATTACCCATATCATAAATTATTCTATTATAAATGGAAAATTTTCGAAAGTGCGGAAAGAAGCTCAAATCATACCTCTGCCAAAAAAGACAAATCCTTCCTCCTTTTCTGACTATAGACCCATTTCCATTCTTCCTTTCCTATCCAAAGTTTTAGAGCGGGTTGTTCAGAAACAAATCAGCAGTTTTTTGAACCAAAATGACTTACTTGACCCATATCAATCCGGCTTCCGTCCATTTCAGAGTACGGCTACTACGGGGATGGAGAACAAGCAGCTGACAGTTATTGCATTACTTGATGTTAGCAATGCTTTTAATACTGTTGATTTTGACATACTGTTAGCACGCTTACGCTCTCTTAACATATCTCCAACGGCAATTGACTGGTTTCACAGTTACTTTTTGTTCAAGTTGATGATTATACATCTTCCTGGTGTGATACTTCTGCCGGAGTCCCACAACGTGGCGTGCTGTCTCCACTTCTTTTTATAAATTCTATTACATCTCAAATTTCTTCTCTTTACCATATGTATACAGATGATCTACAAATCTACTCGCAATCCTCCTTTGAAAATCTAAACCTAGCAGTAAACACTATTAATGCAGATATTGCACAGATTGTAGCCTGGAGTGAATCACACAGTTTTAAAAAAGTATATGTGAATATATTTATATTTTTTTCTAGTTCCAAGTTGCACCTACTCTTAAATCTTATTCTAGTAGATTTCCTCTACCCAAAGATTGTCTGGAAGAAATCGCTAAATAGCGATAAGACCGCCTCAGTTGTAATCTACCTATCGACTGTATTTACTATCTTTAATTATTTTCTTGTGCAATAAAGAATTTACTACTACTATTATTTCTATTGTAGAAAAGTTACAAGATGCAAGTTAATGTAATAAATATAGCTGTCTCTTATTTTATTATTTTATTTATATATGACGTAGGTATGTATATATATGACATAGGTATGTACAAGGGGTGATCAAAAAGTAGTGATAAATCGATATAAAGCATTAGAACATTTTTCATGCAGAAGTTTTGATGACGGCTCTGACTTGACATAAAATGAATGAAATTTCAAAATGTGACCGTGTGTTTAAATACCTTAACCTGTACCGCCTAGAGAAGGTTAAAGCAAGCTCTCTATTTTTTTAGATTTTTGTGAATACTAGAAATATCCGATTATCATTACTTTTTGATCTACCCTCGTATATATTTTTTAAGCGCTCTGTTGAATAGTTGACTAGTAATAGACCCAATTTAAAATTAGCTTTAACCCAAGATAAGTCACCGGCGACAAACAGATGTCAGTTTTTCAGAATCTGTTAGTAAAAGTGCTAACTTTCACTGAAATTCACACTCTGCGAAAAGCCAAAAAAAAAAAAAATCATGCCTCAAAGTTGAATCACCAGAAATATGGCAATGAGCCAAAACAGTGTGAATAAATGTTTCAAAAGATGAATTATCAGAATCATCTCACCACTCAATATGATTTCAGTGAATGACCTCATGTAGACTATATACAGGTATTTTATAACCTTGTAGGTATAAAGCCAGGAATAAACGTACAGTTAGAAGAATGAAGTATTATTAGTGTAATTCGTTCGATCGAGTTTAAGTTAGATTCACACTATTGGACAAAAGTAAGTTAAGGTGCATGTTACATGTTGTAACTTTGTAAGCAGGTCCCATAAGACGTTCATCAAACTTTAATGTTGCATTATAGTACTTATTTTAAATTTAGAAATTAATCATATTTAAATAAAAAATATATATTTGCATAACAGAAAATTTAAAAATTTGCAAATTCAGCCGAATATTTTTTTTAGGATTTCGTACCTAATTGGCAAAAACAGAACCCTTTTTGGACTCGTCCGTCCTTCCATATGCCACAAACTTACAGACTTATAATTCCGCCATCTTTGCATCGGTTGTAATGAAATTTTACAGTAAGATGTCCTAGGTAGGTATACAGTTTTCTAATGAAATCAGAAGAAAATGAAGAGTATTTCTCCAAACATGAACTGAGGAATGCAAATAATATTATGACGAACTCTATTGGGGTGTAAATTTTTTAGAAATAATTTTCTCTCGAGTGTACACTTTACTAATTATTAACTTCCAAGTTTGAGAATTTTGTGTGAAAACAAAAAACAAATACAAAATAAAATATAAAATAAAATTTTCGAATAACAGAACTTTATAAACAAAGATTTTAATAAAATCGGTTTACAAATTTTTGAGATATGTGTTCGCAATAATTTTGATACTACGGAACTTAATGCGTGGTACACGCACTTGGTCACTTTAACTTTTTTACTTATTAGATACATATAGGTATATAATAAATAAATAGGAACATAGTTTACACAAAACAGTAAGAAACATGCTTAATTCATAATAACATTTATTAAAAATATTGGAAAATGAATTAAATATTGATTTTTAGTAACTATAGGTAATTTTAAATCTTGTTATATTAATATTACAATAGTTTACCGAAAACCAGTAAAAAATTATTGCTGTATATTGTTGTTCTACAAGTGCAACGTAAAACAAGTTTGAACGACGAAACACTTGTTTAATTAGGTGTTCGATTGTGTTTAATCAAATATGTGTAGACACGTCTTATCTTCAACTATTAATGAGCGATTTAGTTCTTGATTTTACCCCCTAATATATCACCCAATACAATAAATATAAATTAAGATATCTTAGCTACTATATCTTTTGTACCTAAGAAATCATGTCAAAAGGACATTAATGTTAATTCAGATATGAATACCTTGTAATTAAAACTGTAACTCACTTGTTTATCAATCCAGTTCACATTTCAATGCGGCTACAGACACAAGTAGTCACTTAATCACAATAAAACACAATTTAGAAATAATGCTTTTTAAAAGCGTATTGTTTTGTATACGGTTGATATTTTACTTAGGATATCCCGGGCAAAGCGCCGCCCGCCCTCACGACTGGGCTCGGAAAAACCCGAAGTGAAACGATCGCTGCCATGTTTTCCGACCGCTAAATTTAGCGGCTTTTCGCGCAGAGCGTGCGCGCGTCGTTCTGAAACCCTGTTGGAAAGTGCTCTGTCGGCCATTGCGTTGTGTGGAGTGCGCATGCTCCTTGAACGACCGGCCACGCTACAAGTAGCTTTATGTATTGATAAAACCTTCCGGAGCGATGTTGTCCTCCAGATGAGTGTTGATAAAGTCTATTGTAGAGACAGGTTTTACTACCGACTCAATGTTTCAATTTGAATTGACTCAGTTTTGACAAAAAAAAATATAAAAAATCTCGCTATATAACATTTGCTGCATGCATAGGAATGGTCGAAGTAAAAAAATTAATGCAAAATCTTATTATTATATCATTGACTTATTGCCTAGACTAGCTTTTCCCTACGTCCGCGTGGCCTTCGGAAAGAAAGAAAAATTTTAGTCGTTTAAAAACTTAATTTTCAATCTAAAGGCCAAAAACTAATTTTCATGCTTTTAGCTTAACTTGAACTTGACAGATTTCCATAAAAAATTCCAACTCCAATTTTGCCTCATTAGAGGCTTTTAAAATATAGCGCTATATTGTGTTGTGTATGGTTATAATCAATTTGTTTTGTTGTTATAGCGCTATCATAACGTTATAATAACAAAACTGTTATAGAAACATGACGAAATAATTCAACTGTAGATAACGTTATGAATAAAGTTAGTACGCTGTTGCCATTTTTTGGTACCTATTTCTCGTCACTATACTGCACTAAATGGCTGCTGCGTACACTACTCACGCCCACGATGCGTAAAAGCACCAAAAATACTTTGAAACAGTATAGATAAAAATTATAAAACCAGCCAAGTGCGTTTTGTACACGCATTAAGTTAGGGTTCCGTAGAATAGGAATTATTTCAAATATCTGAAAAAAATATGAACCGGTTCTGTTCGAAACTATTTTTGTTGAAAGTATTAATAAAGACTTGTTATCGTGATTGCAGACTAACAGTTAGAACAGGGAGGGAGGACACAATTTTTCAAAGCCATTAACTCTCAAAATATGGGAAACATTTTTTTTTAGAAACCTCAATTGCATTTTTGAAGCACTATCAACAATTAACACTATAGGGTGCGAGAAAAAAATGTATCCCTCAGTTCAACGTATGGAGGGATACCCCTTAAAAAAAATTCTTTATTTTATGATGTATGATGTTTCACAAAAAACACCTTTTTGTTAAATTTCATTAAAATTTAAGCAAAGGCGGCAGCATTATAAGGCTATGATATATAGACGGACGGACGGACATGACGAAACTATAAAGATTCCGTTTTTGCCATTTAGCTACGGAACCCTGAAAAGTAACTTACATAAAAAATCTAATTAGTTATCTAACTTATTTTTAAACCACAAGTATATAGCATAATGTATTTCACTTTAAATAAGACTTCACCTAGGTACTTGCCAACGATATGCTTGCAAATAATTATATAAGTATCTCGAAAACATCAGGTACTCGGCTCATCAAAAAACTTCGGAAACTTACTTCTAGTAGAAATACATAGTTTCATATTGGTACGTATAGGTAAATTTTTTTTTTCAATTAAATAATTTACCTTCCTGTAACATTTTCTAAAGACACGTCTAAAAAAACCGGAAGACGTTGACGGTCAAATTATTATTTGTTTACAATATTGTAAATTGCACCTTTCCATAATATACTATAGAACGAATGAGGGATTTAATAAGTTATGTACCTATTCGATTAAAACAGCACTTTGTACATGTGCTACTACGTCCTTATTTTAAGCTCAATAAGATTTAAATTTACATTAACAAAGATATAAAAACATTTTCTTGGTCACAGTTGCGGTATTGTTTGGTGAGTGGTGATACGTGCCTAAAAAGCGATTGAGTTTACAATTGCCATTCTCTTGCATATACAAAGAAGCCCTATTATTACAAATTATTTAAATAACTACATATAATTATTTATTGAGTACCTACCTATATATTTATTGCTTATTTGCAACGGAAATAACAATGTTATAGTTTTTAACGAAAAGACGTACCGACGTATGATAGTTTAGTACCTACCTACGACAAATTACTTAATCTTTTTCTAGACCCGATTGCAATAAATAAAATTGGAGTGTCTGTGATTTTAGACTTTTATAGCTTGATATTTTATTTCGTCCGAAAATATTTAATTTACTCTATATATGAACAAAACGTTTGCGGATACTGGCTCTGGGATCAATATAGGCACAGACTATACATACCTACTAACATAAGGTAGGTACTTAATGCCATGAAAAAAATAGGTATCGCATTTTCTATGTCTATGGACAATACTTAACAGATTTAAAAAAAAATAGTTGGGTATAGCCATATATGATAAAACGGAAAATATACCTACTTACCTTTTGGTTTCGTCACGTCCGTTCGTATGTTACAGTTTTAGGTAGGTATAATTCCAAGGGCGTAGCCAGCTTTTGGGCTAGGGGGGGGCAGACTTGGTACATAATGTAGTTTTCAAAAATGGCATTGTAGGCACTTTACTCCATTATTATTCATATGGTAAAACTCCATAGGTGTTGAGCTTCTTCTGCCCTTGATTTTTATACATGACATTTTGAACCAATTTTTTCAATACGGGAGATAACATTTATTTCGAAAGTCATTACCACGAATAGATTGGAAACACCTGAATAGTTACTGAACCTTAGCACATCTAAACAGTGAGGCAGACTATACAGAAGACGTGAGTGTTAAAGCAATGGCGCGAAAACACTTACGAACCGCCTCTACAGGTGGAAGGTTAAACGAACGACAGTGATTCTGGTTGACTGGTTAAATTTATAAATATGCCAACATGCCCGGCTTTTGGGTGGCAGCATCACCATAGAAAGCACATTATTTTTCATTTTTATTAACGACTTGTGCTCCTCAATCACCAGTGGCACAGTTTTGTTTGCTGACGATACGACAGTGTTAGTTAGTGCACCTACATGAGCAGATCAACACCGTCACAAAAAATTTAAAGGCTACTGTCTCTATGCAGTTCCATCCCTTTCTCTAAGAGCACTAAATTTGTTGGCCTCATACCAGGCTGTAACATGAACTGGAAACAGCATATTTAATCACTTTGTGACAAACATGAGTAGTGCAACTTATGCCTCGAAAAAGCTGAAGCCAATTGTGTCTGGTGACATACTAAGACTGGCAAATTTTGCATATTTCCATTCTAAATTCATAGTGACTCAAATCGCGATGGTATGTTATTCAAAAACGTGCAATCCAAACTCTATCCGGTGTTAAATAAAGCAAAATCCTACAGATCCTGATTAAGGAAAATAGAATACATATTACCTCTGCGTATACAAGCCTATATCTGCACGTAGTGTATACGAGACGAAACAAAACACAGTTTAATTGGAACGACAGTGGGCTGGATTTCGGCTTTCATAGACATATAAAATATAATTGTTAAAGTGACGACTTTAATGCTTTATATGCTTCAGGAGACTAAGTACATACCCTAAAATATCAAAACTAAGGAATACTACCGCAAACGATGCTCTCAGATATTTTTTTGTAAATATTTGTATGGAGCTGGTAAGATAAAAATTTATATTTATATTATTCCGGGAAGAAAACTATATACATACCAAATTTTATCTAAATCGGTCAGTGGTTTCCGATCCATCCAAATTTTCGCATTTATAATATTAATGAGATAACTGGTAATTAATGGTTTTTTCCAGCAGCTCGACCCGCCCTAAATTTGGTTATCGGCGTAGATTTCCTTAATTATAATAATGATGTTTGCTATAGCAAGCTATAGTTCGGTTATAGTTATTCCTGCGGGAACTTTTGAATTTATCGGGATAAAAATTAGCCTATGTGTTTGGCACACATAGGAATGCCATGAGATGGACGGGATACTTCTAGAATCACTCACTAATACGGACTGGAAACGCCGCATCCCTTCCAGTGGTTGAGGACCCTCCGTTTCTTCAATAACCACCTTATTGAACGTTTGCGCTGTTCCAGCCCGCAGCTTTGAGCACTCTACAGAACCCTCTCATCGACAGTTCTTTTCCTATGTGATTCGTTCCGTGAGTCCTTGCAGTGGAACGCTGGCTGGTAAGACGCTGGAACGGAACGGAACGGAACGGATAAAAATTAGCCTATGTGTTAATCCACTCGTCTACCTCCATACAAATTTCATCAAAATTAGTCCAGCCGTTTGAGCGTGAAGAAGTAACAAACAGATTTACAAAATTTCGCCTTTATAGTATTAGTGTGATTTTTATATCATTGTTATTATGTATAACGCGCGCCACGTAAGATGAGACTTCGCACACCACGTGTTTATTGGTCCCTTACGCAAAGAGGCGAAGGGTCGGGGCGAGGTACGGCAAGAGCGCATGCACCTCACCTATAACTATTCTTATAAGTGACTGTACGTCTGCGCAAACATCCCACTTCTACCCAAGTGCCACGTCTCATCTTACGTGGCCAGCACTATACCTTTCAAGGATGCTAATACCTCGTGCATTTATATCGGAAATAGAACATTTCATAGGCGGTAACAATAGCAAAAAAGTTTCAGTAGGTAGATCAGTTTTTTATATAATTTTCATAATTAAATGGTTTAGAATAAAAATTATTGTGGATGTTTTAAAAATTATTAGTAAAATGTTTTCTAATGTTTAAAGCTTTTAAAGCTTGCAACTTTAGAAACTCGCAAAGTATGAACCAGAGAATAAAATGATGGACTTGCGGCTCCTTGGCTCCAATGGTAGTAGGGTTTCTGCTCAAGAATTCTCGGGAAATTTCTGTTTAGTCGAGACGAGAAAAAAAACCTCGAAAACTCGAGAAATCAATTCCGTGCGATTTGTAACTAAAAAAACTTTTTGACAAAAAAATCTTTAAAAAGATGCACTAAAAAGGTAAAAATTACATATTTCCAAAAATCTGATCTGAATTACAATTCGAAGCCGGTTATCTTTTCGTTAACAAGTTTTATTTTTTACTTTTGAGAGGCAAATTGGTTTTTTTTTTCTCGTACACTATATAACAATCATACTGGTAAAAAAATGTTCAATCATTAACATAAGTTTCACCAGATCTCAATTAACACCAATATTATTTTTCTCCAAAAGGTAAAATTTTAAATTCACTGCATTATTAATATAGCCTATAGGCTATATTTATTACTAGAAAAAAATTGTAATTAGGGCTTTATATCACGGCGTGAGTAAGTTTGTCTGCCACTTTGGTAGTATAAAGAGAAATCATAATTAATGAAAGAACGGTCTGAGTTTTTGGCGGGATTCTAAGGCTATGTTCCAAATCACGCCGAGTAATTATCGCCCGGTAAAGTTGAAAAATTAACCCGTTCTGGAACGAGTGTTTGACAGTTAATTTTCACACTGACAGGAGTGATTTTCTATGGCAGTGTAAAGAATTCAACTTGACAGTTGGAAAATTACTCTACCCCGGACGTCCCAAAACCACTTTTTTAACTTCCTCGTTGCGATTTGGAACGCACCCTAAGATGGAGCAGCGTTTTTATTTGTTTTACTTTCTGGCTGGCGTCAAGCAAGAAAGCCGAAAGACGTCGGTTTTGTAATAGTTAGTTAGTTTAGAATCTCTGGGAGCTCTCCTTAAAATAAACCCTTATAGGATCACTTTGCTGTCCGTCTGTCTGTCTGTAAAGACCCTTTGTCTCAGGAACGCGTAAGGTTATCGAGTTGAAATGGTCTCTTGAAGCTGTAAATAATTCAAGCTTCTAAGTCAACTCAGTAAAAGAATACGGCCGAAATACGGCCATTTTTGTCGCATATTTTGGCATTCACAATAAAATCAAAATCCACCTTTTTTTTTAAAAACCCTCTCACCTACCCCTGGTTCACAGTGTTGTTAATCCGGCAAGAAACTCGATAGTTACTTTTTTTAAAAATCCAATCAATGTTTTTAAATAAAAAATTTAAGCCGTACAATTTTATGTTATTTCCATTTTAATTTGGCTTACGTATTCGTCCTGTAATTGAGCATCTTCAGTCCCATGGATTTTTATGATATGCATAGTCTGACATATTTACAAAGTTGTTGTTTGATAAAAGATTAAAATTTACTTATTGATAGCTTTTGAATATTACTAGGAACTTTGTTGTAAAAGTGATACAATAAGATATACTTTTTTTGCAGGGTTGATATCGGTCAATTGTCTTATTTTCTTGATCGCATATACAGCAGAGCTAAGTTTGTTGGCTAGGTTATGAATATGAGGGCCCCATTGAAGTTTGGAGTCCAGCGTTTTGCCAAAAAAGACTGTTGAATAACAAGTTCTGACCGTAGTAACATTTCTCACCAACCGCGTATATGACCTAGGCGACAAGGAAATCATTGATAGTGAGAGAGACACGTACATAATTTACTGCGGAAAAAAGGATCATCGATTACATACAGCAGATAGGCAATCCGCATTTTGATAACATATTGCAGGGGTTCCCCATCTATTTTAAACAGCAAATTCCTTTACAGATTGTATTTTTTTGCGACAGCCTTCTTAAAGTACAAAATTTTGTATAGCTAATTGCACATTAAGAGTAGTTTTTAGGGTTCCATAGTCAACAAGGAACTCTTATAGTTTCGCCATGTCCGTCCGTCCGTCTGTCCGTGTCCGCGGCTTAGTTCAAAAACTACTTATACGAGAAAGCTGCAATTTGGCAGGGATATACACATTGATCAAGCCGACAAAGTGGTAGAATAAAATCGTTGAAAAAAATTTTTTTTACGGTACCACGTGAAGTGGGGACGGAAATATTTTTTTCTCGTCTACCCCATCGTGTGCGTTATCGTTGGATAGGAATTCCAAAAACATTGCCGGTATACACAGATCATTTTTTGATTTAGGGCTCCGTTTGCGAAACATTTAGCTTTAAAGTACTAATTTTTGTTAGATTGACTCTAACCCACCTAGGGTTTCCATCCATGTCAGGAAGGATGATTTCAGAAAAATGCCTGCCTATAGTAAAAAAAACCTGTAGGTCATATAATAAATAACACACAATAGATAATTTTAAAGACTGTCATTTATTGAAAATGCAAAGAATGAACAACTTGCTACACCAGGTGATATTTTTTGAATCCATAATTTTTTTTTTAATTCTGTTTTTACCAAAATATACATAAAAAAAACTTTACAAGAAACGTTTTTAAAGTTTTCTTGGGTTACTTATAGCGCTTTTACCGACTCTATTGCCAGACGATTCCTCTCTTTACTCCACTGTGCATTTATAGGAGAAAACATTCGCTCCACATTTGCATTGTGTGTGGATATAGAAAATACAAACTGACAGATTTTAATCAATTCCGTAATGTCAGCATTCACCTCCTTATTATTCAAAAAATTGCACCGCTGTGTTAACGACACAGACTTTCAGAAAACTTAATGTGGTTAGTTAGTTAGTTAGTTGGACTTATGTTTTCCGCACTTAGCCTGATGATAGGTCCATTGTACGTAGGTAACCGGTTCATTCCATTGGTTACTTATACCATCCCAGCTCCGTCCAGAAATCAAGGAGGCATCTGATGTTATTCAGCGCCTCTCTCATGGTCTGTGGATTCTTAAGGAGCCTTGTCCGTTGGTCGCTCACGCATTTGCAATGTAGAACCACGTGAGAACGTGTCTCCTCGGCTTCCATGCAGCCCCTGCATAGAGGACTGTCGGTAGCGCCGATATTGAAAAAGTTTTTGTTCAGCGGCCAGTGACCTGTAATTATGCCAACTATGTAGCGTAGATTTTTCCTACTTAGTTGTAACAGCTTGTGCGACAGACTAGCGTCCAAGGATGTGAGAACATTCTTGGTTTGGCTGCAGTCCGTTTGCTCTGCCCACTGTTTGTTGTGTAGTTGTAAGATTCTGTCACGTAACCACGTTTTAGTTTGTGTAAAAGGTATCGGTACGATTGGTTCGGATCCCCATATTTTAGTGCCCGATCCTCTCTTTGCCAACTGATCTGCCGCATTATTTCCTAGAGACCCACTATGACCTCGTATCCATTGAAGAGTAACCCGGTTCTTCAATGCAATTCTTTGCAGTTCACAGTGGCACTCCAGGATTAGTCCAATGTTGATGCGGTTGTTATTGAGAGCTTGTAGCACAGCGGCACTGTCGGAGATGATGCGTATCGATGCATCACTTATGTCTCTAGACAGGACCGCTGTTACAGCTCGGGTGATCACGACACATTCTGGTGTTGAGTGCACCCGAGGTCGTTGATATGTTGATGTTCAGGTCATGGGAGAACACTCCCGCGCCCGTTCCAGGCTCTGTCTTAGAGCCATCAGTGAAGATCCTAACTTCATGCATGCCAGGGCTATCCTTTTCTTCCTCATGAAGCTGGATGCGGTATCTTTTGTCGAAGACAAAAGTTTTTGGGATGATGTCACATGTCGCCTCTATCATTGGAAGCTCGTTGCCTACTGCCTCCTTGAGACTTGCATGAGTGATTCTGTTGTCCCGTTTCCAGAATCCTACTTTCTCAAGTCGTATGGCTGCAGCAGCAGCTTCTTGTTGTATGACAAGGTGAAGGGGTCTGAGATTAAGAATGACCTCTAGTGCTGTCGTAGGGCTCGTTTTCATGCCGCCTGTGGTTGCCAAGCAGGCAAGGCGTTGCAGGCTTTGTAGTTTGTTTTTTACTGTGCTTAACTGAGTTCGGGGCCACTGTCTTCTTTCATTAATTCTTCCATGACTCTGAGAGCTAGTTGCATGCGAGTGCAGATAATGTTTTCTGAATTGCCTTTGATCAGAATGGTGATGTCGTCTGCGTAACAGGTTTCAACAGGTCGTCCTCCACAATGTTCCACAGCAGTGGAGAGAGCACTCCTCCTTGTGGGAAGCCTTTGGCTACAATGCCTCTTGTAGTGGTGTTTTGTACTGTGAATTGTACTGCTCTTAGCTTCAGAAGTTGATCAATCTACCCACTAATGGTTTTTTTAACTCCAAATCTACTAAGAGAGCGAGTGATGCTGTTAAATTTCGTTTTGTCCGCTCCTTCTATGTCAATGAAAGCGCCTAGTGTCATTAACTTATCAGAGAGGGCAGTTTCTATAGCTCCTACCACAGCGTGTAGGGCTGATTCTGTTGATCTGCCCTTCCTATAAGCATGTTGTTGGCGGTGCAATGGCATGCGCGTTAGTGCACCTTCCCTTAGGTATCTAAGTCTAAGTCTTCAGCATGAAGGAAGTCAGACTAATTGGCCTGTAAGATTTCGCCTGTGTGTAGTCAGATTTACCTGGTTTTGGTAAGAATATAACCTTGACTTCTCTCCACTAGCGAGTTATGTAGTTGTGAGCTATAGAAGCTCTATATATATCAACTAGATGTGGCACAAGTGTTGTTTGTCCCCATTTTAAAAGCGCTGGGAATATGTTGTCCAGGCCAGCAGATTTGAAGGGTTAGAAGCTTTCAATTGCCCACCCAACTCGGTCTGCAGTGACCATGGATTCGGCTATATTCCAGTCTGTGGTGGTTGGTTCTTTGTGTTCTATATTTTCCCAATTTGGGTTGTCAGTGACTACACATCCTGGAAAGTGTGTTTCGATAAACACCTCGCTTATCTCGCTATGAGAGGTCGCATATGTACCATCCTGATTTTTAATTGAGCCCAGAGTTCTGTTATTATCCTGTGATAATTTTTTTTTTTTTTTTATACCACTAAGGTGGCAAACAAGCCCACGGTCCGCCCGATGGTAAGCGGTCACCGTAGCCCATGGACGCTTGCAACACTAGGGGCATCACTCGCGCGTTGCCGACCCTTCAGGAATCTAATAACTTCTTTTTTGAAGAACCCCATACTGTAGTCCTTAGAGAAAACCTTGGCAGGGAGCTCATTCCACAACCCAAGGGTTCGCGGGAGGAAGTTTCTATATTATTTCTATATTATATATTTCTTTTTCACTCTAGTTGCTTCATTGGTGGAATTGATGTTGTCACAGAACCACCGCCAGGATTCGCCTTTGCGATATCTTATGCGTTTCTTATAATGATACTGGGCTTGTTTGTATCGTTCCCAGTCTTCTTCAGCTCTAGTGTTTTTGGCTCGATTGAAGAGTCTTTTCAGATTAAGTTTAAGACCCTCTAGTTCTGGCCCCCATAAGTGAGACTTTCCCCCTAAGATTGGTGTTTTAGGGGTGCAGGCCTGCTGGTAGCTGTGTTGGATACACTTGGTTAGTGTTTCTATATTGTGGTCTATGTTGTCAGTGCTGTTGGTCATGTCTTTAAAGAATAAAGAATAAAAAGATTATATCTACTTCATGTTGAAGAAGGGTCATGTACCTCGCAACGTCCGTCTTACGAGTGTTACGTTTTGGTTGCTGGTCCTTCTCATGCACTTGTATTGTATAGCAGATTCTCCTGTCGTCCTGATGTGCCAATTTGACACAAACTCTGCTGCTCCGTCGGATGCGAGAGTTACATCTACTATGGTCTGGTATCTGGAACTAACAAAAGTGGGCTCCGAGCCATTGTTGATTATAGATAGGTTAGTTGAGAATAAATACTCTATTAAAGACTCACCTCTTTGGTTCGCTGTTGGACTCCCCCATAGAGGGTGGTGAGCATTTGCATCAGCTGATATTATAATGTCCCAGACGTGGTCCTCACAGTGTTGTACTAGTTCAGTCAGCTCCTTAGACGGTATTACCTCATATCCGGGCATGTATACCGAGGCTAGCACTAGCCTTACAGCTGTAAGGTCTCTGGAACAGAAATTGGTTAGTAGCAAGGCTGGTATTGATCTGGGTATGTAAATGCATGTTCTCGGTTGACTTACTGAGATTTTGTGTAGCAACTAATTTCCTCTAATCCATGGCTCCTGGATTAGGGCTATGGTCTTCTTGTCAATCTCCAGCAGTCTGCGCAGGGTAGCCGATACAATTTGCTTATGCTGGAGGTTAGTTTGTATCACGCTAATCTGATAGGGACCCGAGAATTTTACTATCCAACGACTCCCTATATATAATATACTTTATTGCGCATAAAGAATACAAAAACAATTAAACAATAAAAGTAATAACAAATTGGCGGTCTTATCGCTAATGAGCGATCTCTTCCAGACAACCTTTGGGTAGAGGAGACTTTATAAAATTATTGAGTAGAATGTGCTAACTGAAACTTAAAATAATATATACATTTATAGCAATAGCTACATTTATATACATATGAATAATAAATAATACTAATACGTACAAACATATATATATATATATATATATATATATATATCAAATACATAACAAAAAATAAAAATAAAAATAAATAAATACACAAACTACATACATCTTAAATGATATAGATGAATAAACAGTGTTGATGAGACAGCTTAAATTTTTAAGTAATGTGTGATTACAAGATTTTTAAATATTCTTAAAGTTTGTGCTTTTTTGACATCAAAGGGTAAACTATTCCATAGCCTTATGGCTGTGACAGTGAATGAGTCATTATATGCTTGCGAATAATGTGTTGGGGTTTTCAGCATCATGTTTGTAGTGGCGCGATGAGCTGTAGAGCCTATAAAATTGAAACGCTCTTTCAAGTATAACGGAGTAGACGGATTGAACAGTACGTTGTAGAGAAGAAACAGAAAATGAGTATTCCGGCGAAGGCGAATTGGGAGCCACTTGAGTTTTAATCGAAATTCGGATATATGATCATATTTACGTAAACCAAATATGTATCTAATACATAGGTTCTGGAGTCGCTCAAGCTTATTTAATTGCTCCTCAGTAAGGTCAAGATAGCTAGCATCCGCATAACCAAGGACAGGTAGCAGTAGTGATTTAGCCAGTGCAATTTTAGTGGTAATGGGCAAGAAGTTACGCAATCTGCTAATAGATTTAGCTGTAGCAAATATTTTTCTGCTAACTTCTTTTAATTGTGGTTCCCACGAAAATGTCTGGTCTATGATGATGCCCAAGTTTTTTACAGTCTCGCTATATGGAATGACTGTTCCATTAATACTCACTTTAGGAAGATTTTGTAAATTAATCTTAGATATCATTCTTGAAGTACCCACAATGATAAGTTGCGTTTTATTTGGATTTACGATTAGACCGTAAGAGGTACTCCAATCCATAATGCGAGCAAGATCGTTATTTATAATCGCAACTGCACTTCTTAGTTCACTAACTGGAGCCTGAGTATATATTTGTAGATCGTCTGCATATAGATGGTAGAGAGAAGATAAATTAGATGTTATATTATTAATGAAAATAGCAAAGAGAAGTGGAGACAACACGCCACCTTGCGGGACACCAGCATTGGTGTAGCACCAAGTAGAGAAGGAATCATCTACCTTGATCCGCTGCCGGCGCCCACGCAAGTAACTTTGAAACCAGTCGATTGCTGTTGGAGATATGTTAAGAGAAAAAGTGAAAGTAGTATATCAAAGTCAACAGTGTTAAAGGCGTTGCTAAAATCTAATAGTGTTAGCACTGTGACTTTTCTGTTTTCTATACCGAGACGAATGTCATCAGAGATTTTGACAAGTGCAGTAACCGTACTATGTCCAGGACGAAAACCAGATTGAAGGGGATTTAGTAAGTTATTTTTAGTGAGGAAATGACACAGCTGTTCATGAACAAGACGTTCAAGAACTTTAGAAAGGAATGGTAAGATGGATATGGGACGATAATCGGAATAACAGACAGGATTTGCTTTTTTCGGCAAGGGAATAATTAATGAATCTTTCCAGGAACCTGGAAATTCGCCAGAGGCAATAGAGTGATTAAGGATATTTGTGATGATAGGAATAATAATGTCAAGGATAGGAAGGATCATGTTACGGCTAATGCAGTCACTCCCCACAGCGTTAGAAGATATAGCGATAATGCTCTTCTTAACATCACAATCAGAAATTCGACTTAGAAAAAACAGAGGAAAGTCAGGAGTTGGTTTTAAGGAAAGTGAGTTCAGCGTATTTATTTTTTTGTTGCCTTCAATAGCAACATTGGAAGAAAAGTGATGATTAAGAAGATTGACATCAATATCATGTGAAAGGGGAATACGATTAGACTTACCAACTCCTAATGACTTAAGAAATTTCCAGATTTTTGCTGGATCACCGTTTTCAACGGATTTATGGATATAGCGTCGTTGTGCATCTCTACACATTCTATTGCAGCGATTTCTCAGGAGTTTATACTTAGCAAGGTTGCTTTCACAAGGGTTGGTTTTAAATTTAACTTTAGCACGATTTCTTTTAACCATCATCTGTTTAATTTCCTCAGTAAGCCACTGTGCGGGTAGATGTTTTTTTTTAATCATTCGAATTGGGGCATGGGTGTCATAAAGGTCAGTGATGACTCTGTTAAATAATAAAATTTTCTCATCAACTGAAGATGCTTTGATAACAGCGTCCCAATTTAACTTACTAGCGTCATCGCACAGACGGTTCACATCCATACCACTAAAATTGCGCCTATCAGACGACGTGTGGTCGTCGGCGCCTATGTTTGGTCTGGGAGCTGCGTGTGTGTCCATAGGTGCGTATTCTGTGGAAGCTAAGGCTGAGGTAGTTGGATTGGCAGATGGTAGTGTGTAGCCAGTAACCTTAGCTCCGTTTGTGTTAGGTTCATCTGAGGATTCTGCGTCCAACTCTAACAGTGCTGAATCTGATGTACACACTGCCGGAGATGAAGGCGACTCGTCTTTCCCTTTCCAGATCTTCGCCACCTCGGATTCTGGAATGCCGAGGGTCAGGAAGATACCCTTCTCCTGCATGGTTGCGCCGTACAATTGCCATGATTTTACATTGTACCATGGATTCTGCGCGGTTAGCAGGCGATGGGTCCTCGTTAGGTCAACACCAATGGATTTCGTAGCGCGGACTCGCTTCGCTATGTCTGACTGTTGGATGACGGTCAGTTTGCTGTCCGAGATTGGTGACTGTAGGGTGGCTACAGTATTTTTGAGCCAAGTTAGCGACTCATCATTCTCACACCACATTTTTAGTACGCTTTCTGCTATGATAGGTTTCCCTCTAAATGCGGGTGCGAATAGTGGCTCGTTGTCTGTCGGTGTAACAAGCGCTGCTTTAATAATCCTCTCTTCGATGGAAAGTTTGAGCTGCTGTGCTTGCACCACCGTCAGGTCAGTGGCAGGCGTGGCAGCAATAGCTATGAGCAGGTGCGTTTTACTCGCATCGGCATAGCTAGTTGCTGTCTTCCTCGGTGTCGGATCCAGCTCGGGGCATTTCGGCCCTTCCCTTGGCGACAGGTTTCATCGGGGCGCTCCCTCTTCGCCTTTGCAGGCGGTGTGATCCGCGTTTGTTAGGTCCGCGTTTCCGTTTTTTCTTCGGACTTGTTGTGGGCGCGATTGGTTGGGTTGACCTTGTGGTGTCCCTAGCTCGCTCCAGGAGTCCGCTTTGAGGAGCCTCAGACGTCACCCCGCCCAGTGCTACGCGCTTTCCAGTCGATCTTGCGTTGGCCGTCATCATAGGCCCGCCCGGTGACTGTGTGCTTCCCGCACGCCCGTTGTGGCTACGTTCCTCACTGAGCGCGTCGCAACTGGTCGAGGGCTTCGGCCAAGTCAACCGCATTCGCAGCGGCATTGGTCAGAGCTGGGTCCTCTTGTCGGGTCTCCCCTTCAGTCGCGTTAGTTTGCTGTGCACTCTGGTCAGCGTTGGTCTTAGAAGGCTCGCTGTTTCCCGGTTGCACAGTGTTGTTTTTTGAGCGCAGTCCCCGTTGATGGCGGCGCCCGTTTTCTTTTAAAATTCACTTCCATTTCAAAATTTTCTGCCGGTGGGTGATGTTGGTGTGACATAGTGTGTGTGTGTGTGTGTGTGTGTGTGTGTGTGTGTGTGTGTGTGTGTGTGTGTGTGTGTGTGTGTGTATGTATGTGTATGTAGCCCGCTTTACAGCTCATAGGCTCCTTGATAAATGTAGGCCAAGGCCCTCCCCATTTATTCGGACTTGGGACCGGCACCGACCAGCGTATACAGCACAAGTGCGTACACCTCTGCACGTGGTTGGGTTCTTAATATCGTATAAGCTTCTGCAATATTCTTTGAGGACTTCTGACTTATCAAATAATTTTACACCATCAACAATGATATTCAACTAAGTATAAAGAAATTATCAACTATTCTTCTTGCGAACAATGTGGTACTTGAAAAGCTTGTTATTTCTTTTTTTTTAAATCATCCACTGAAAGGAAGAAAACTGTACAATATCTTTTACCTATTTTTCCAGGTAAGCTGTCAAGTTTCCATAAAGGCTCAAAATCTCTTTATTAAAATGTTCTGTACTAACTCCGTTGCTTTCTTAATTATTAAGAAGTGGAAGAACTGTCAGAGATCTAAAATTCTATCTAATTATGCAATATATGAGCAGGACATCTTACTCCTATGATTGGCTTTTGCAGTTCTCTCTGCAACAATACAAAAAATATTTTGTCTACTCGTTGGCCTGATAATTTCACCGAAATTAACGTTTGCAGGGCGTGCACAGGCAAAGCTAGTTTCATCGGGCCGGCGCCCGCTTGCACGATTGGAGTATTTGAGCTATTGAGACCCGCGAAATTTAGAAATGCCTGTCTCAGCTTAGCGCCAGCCGCACGCCTGCCTAAACCATAAAATGCCTGTCAAATGCGGCGAACGCCTGTCAGATGGTAACCCTGGATCTGGCAGACCTTTCGATACATTATCAGGGGCATCTTGGTTATTATTTAGCGTAGGTTCCATAAGGATACTCGATGAGGTAGGTTTAGGGTGTCAGAAGGGCATATTTTTAGGGTCTGCCAAGGCAGGATCCGCTGGTCAGGTTGGCAGTGTCGGTTAACGATCTAAACTCTCCCACTATTGAATATGACAAATAGTAAAAACCAGCTAAGTGTGAGACGGTCCCGAGTTATCGACTATTTTGAATAACCGGTACAGTGCCATATAGCTGAGAAACAGTAACACATTTGTTGGTTGCAAACGATATTCAAACCTACCATTTTTTTTCCGCAGATTAGTACAATCATACATTTAAATCTAGTCACACTGGGATGCACTGTCAAAAAATATAAACAAAAGATTTTCCGAATTTGTGGAAGTTGAATAATTTTTCATTTACTTATTAATTATTTAATGGACTACAGTTTTATTACTTTAATTAACCACAACTAAATTCCAGAGGGTTTTGAGTGTAAAAATGTATAGTATAAACTTACAGTGGTGATTAGTTTAAAATCAAAATATTTTTGTACATTACATTTAATATTGGTAACTTGTTCTGCATGAGTAGTTGCAACTTGGAAGATATTTCAGTTTTAATTAGCTATCACACTGCAATATGTCGTCATTTTCCGAAAGACAAAAGACACTATTCAACCACCTCAAAACTGCCGAAGATCAGTGCAGTTTCTTTAAATCAAATAAATCTCCAGCACCACCACAACTCAATGTTGTAATAGATAAGCAAACGTATCGGAAAGTAAAACACGAAATGAAGCAATTCAGAGGTAAAGAGAGTATTTTCAAGCGACCTGAAGCTAACTTATTGGACTGTCTCCGTTCCAAAACTATACCAGACTTCATAAAGAATCCAGAGAAATGGGTTTATTATTCCCTATCAGATGTAACACCAGATCAAATGTCAGATTCAACTAACACTGCTACCGCCCTCGCTTTCATCCGTGAAATGGAAGAAAGAGAATCTTCAAAAATTAAATCACAAGAATCTGAAGAAGAGTTTATTTTTAAAAAACCTACTTTCCAACCATCTGCAACTGTGAGAAAACTTGCAAAACCCGATGATGAAGCTATAACAATCAAGAGTAATAAAATAATTATGCCAGAATATGTGGTAGGAGTCACCCCGAAGAAAGAAAAGAAAACCAAATCTACCAAGAAATCAATGGATGAAAATAGTGATAAAAACAAGAGAACAGAGCTGAAGTTAAATCATCTTTATGATGAAGATTAAATTATTAAAGATTATACATTTAATCTTTGTGTTAACACGTTGACTGTCACGGCAATTTTCAGAATTCTGGTCTAAAAAGCCAATTTCATTTTATCATTTTATATTATTGAAAACTCTAATTATATTACATAGTAATCATCAAAAAGAATAGAAAATGTATTTTTTTTTAAAAAAAGGTCTTAATTATCTCATAGTTGGCTAATTTTTTATAATTATATTTTCTGTTTATTTATTAATTTCTGTTCATGTAGCCAGCATTGATTTTTTGTTCTCTTCCCAGAAGCCATCTATCCATATTAGCACTGATATGCTACGAGTTTAATCGTAGCTGCGCGAAAATGGCAAGTAAACACAGTACGAGATAACTCGTAGTCGGCATCCTAGCAAAGAACGCAATCTATGAGTTATCTCGTAGTTGGCAGTCAATGTGTTAAAGTGCAACCACCAAGAGAATGTGTTTCAGGATTTGTGTCAAACTATTATATTTATTGCATTGTTTTTTTTATTTATTTTAGGTTGACAGTTCTTATAATTGACAAAACAGTAAATAAAAAATTATATTATGTTGACTTACGTTTAAAAAATAAATATAATAGTTGAACACCAATTCTGGAATTCTTTATCTCTGTGGCCGCACTCTAGAAAAGTGGTTACAACATTAATGTATTATATTAATTTATCTAGATTCTATGATACCTGACATAAAAATGCCCCTAGTAGGTATGTAAATATTTTTTTATCAGTAAATCTTAGGAGACACAATGGTTGAAGCAACAAAAAATTATTTTTTGTTTTGTTTATTTATACAAAGATAACTATTTGTTGTATGTTTGCAATATTGAGGAAGATAATCTCAATATTACAAATACAACTCTTAGATGCATAAGAGCATTATGAAGGTATATAATAGTGTTTTTTACTCTGCTTCAAGTCCTAGTAAGCACTAAGCACACATTTTTTATTTTTAACATTTAAAATATAAGCTATTTTAACATTGTTGTTACAATTTTCAGATCTTTTGCTATTGGTAATATAAAAAAACCGGCCAAGTGCATGTTGGTTCATGCGCAGTGTAAAAAAAACGGTCAGTAATTTGGAATTTAAAGTTTTTTAAATGATACTCAACTTAAATCAATCGAAAACTAAACCTTTAAAATCACAAACTTATCTAGGTATAGGTAGTTCGAGAGACACATCCGAACAGCATGTGGTTATAAGCGCAGCTACCACGCGCTGAATGTGTTACTTGGATTTGCTGTTGCCTGGCCCCTGTATCGCCAAGAGCTGCGCGCCGCAGCATAGTCCAATGTGTTACCATTTGAATGTAAATAATGTTATTAATTTAGTAAGTATTAGTATTCAGAAAGTTCTTATTTTATTTTTCTATAATGTTACATGGTTCATACACTTATATTTAATACCTATTTTCTTCTTCTAAGTAGGTTCTTTGAATGGAATTTATACGAAATTTTTACAAACAAACACATCGCTGAATGGAAAAATTGTTGTAACACACCTGCAATATTGCAATATTTTTAAATCCAACGACACTCTTTAGTATCGGGTAGACGAGAAAAATAATATTTCTAGTACTAATGGTCTCCAAGCTAAGCCGCGGACTGACAAACAGACGGATAGACGGAGATTTATTTATTTATTATTAATTGCAGTATAACAGTTTGCATAACCACATCACTACAATACATATAAAACACATACATTTCAAAAACAAAAAACATTAACTTTTAATCTCACATTCGTCTTTCTACTCTCACTCTTGCACTCAGTCAACAAATTTGCTATGTCAGACACGAACAGGTCACACTGTGGTGCTGCTGCGAGCATGGAGCGGAGCAGAGCGTGCGCGCGTGGGACCGGCGATCGTGCGTACAGGCTTGTGCGGGATACAGCTTCACTAAGCAAAGCGGGAGTGAGATCTCAGATAGAAATCAGGCGCAAATAACTTTAGTAACTTACCTAATAGATCAACACTATCAATTTTATTCCTTATAATATGTAGGACGAATTTAAACAAAGACAGTGACCTCCTTATTTCTAGAGAATCAAAGCCTAGGTGTCCCTGTAGAAAACGAGTTGGAAATAAAAATGGATAATAATAAAATTTCTTTTTATATAAAGCTCTAAGGAACTTTTTTTGGACACGTTCCATCATAAGAATATATTTACTTTCATGAGGAATCCATACCACTGAATTCATCTAGACCTTTGTACTAGAGCTGAGTATAGCGCGCAGGTGGCTTCAACCGTACCGTAACCGTAAAAAGGTATCAAATATCTTTGCTTTATAATATGTACCATCTTAAACATAATCATATAATAAATAAAAACTAAAAATTTACGATCTAATAAACTGTTGCCAGTCGGCATCGTTCCCAAGTCGACGCGCAGATAAAGCTATTTTTTTAACACTGCCCCTAAGTTCCTAAGTTAAGGCCCCGAAAGGCTCAAATATATATCCACTGTCTAGACTAGTATATTTGCGCTTCTGTTGCCTTCTGGAAAATCAGTCTCTGCACCAGCCCTATACATACTGCGTTCCTTAATCGTATAAACGCAGGTAGCGTCCTATACAAAAGGTCGTCCCATTCTCTGAGGGAATCGAAATCTTCTACCATATCGACACGTACGAGAACGTGCGGTTTAAAAACGGCCGCGCTTGGCCGTTGGTGGTAAAAAAAGCTCAGCGAGAAAACCTGCTTGCACTCATTGTGCAAGAGAGGTCGTGATAACGGGCTGGTTGACAACAACGCCACATTGGCAGCGGTCTGAAGCAGAACATGATATAGTAAAATCTCCTTGTAAGGCTATGGCATACCCTAGCAAAAGCGTGCCGTTTTGACTAGTGTACGAAGCCATATTACTCTATTATACATAGGTACTCAAGGCATACAAAGAGACACAATTCCACGTACTATAGGCGCTAGCACGTACGTACGTACGCACGTACCACACGTTGAAAATCTCGGTTTTTTGTCGGTATAAAATTCAAATATTTATTTAGAACTATGAAATTAGCAAATTCCCTTGGTCATATTAATATATATTTTATGAAATAATAATGAAGAGAATATCACCCCTAATTTTCCAAACAATTTCAATTACCTAAATCCCAAAAATAGTGTCACGATTAATTTTTTTTCTAAATGTTTAAGTAGATAATTATAATAATAGCAAATTCACTGACTTAAGGTTTGAATTACGTATATTTATTTTCATGTCCAAAAAGTGTAACAAAATTAATCAAATTCTTGCAAACTAAACTCGTTTGGGTATGCGTACCAAACCATACCTCACCCTTAAGAGGAATTATCCCGCTGTTTTTACCCATTGGAACGTATTCACATGTGTTCTACCTGGATTTTCAGTCATAATTTTTTCATGTATCTACAATCACTGTCTGTAGGTATGTTTTACGATGCCGTTCCTATAAATAACAAAATCCTGCAAAAGTCCATAAAATTTTACAGTAGGTACATAGTGTAAAAGCAAATTAGCACAATAACAAAAGTTTATAAATATGTTGAGTGTAGAATATATTTTACATGAATAAAAACAATAAGTAAATTTTGAATTTCAAGTGTTGGATATTTTTTTACTATCTATTTACATTTGCAGGAATTATTTCTGACGTTTTCTGATATCTGATAATTTTATTGTAAAAACAAAAAACATGCCAACTAGTGTCATTGATCAGTCAAGGAAAACGATAATCCTTTCATTTCCTCGAAACTCCTTGTAGGTTTGACCGTATTATAACCGGTTTGCGTATTATAAATGAGATTTAAAGAAATAAACTTCTCAAATCACACATTTAGGTATTTTAATCGAGAGCAATTCTTATTAATTTTTATGCTTATAATGGACAAATTTGTAAATCGCTCATGCATGATCCATTGATGCTCTGAACTACTTTTTTATCTGACGCATCGCTGGAAAACTGTGTTCGTACTAAACTCAGCCTCGTTAACCTAGTGTGAGTTTTTGCGGGTTTGTACTGTATCTAACTCTTCTATTGCTTCCTAGCGCGACAGCAATGTTTTTGAAAAACTAGCTATTCCTGTACTCGATTGGGATTCTTCCTCTTTACCTAAGTATATCTAATAGCAATGTAGATGGGTACCTAACCACTGATCACATTTGAATATTTAGGATGAATAATCTAATTATCAGAAAGCAAAAAGATTTATCAGAAATTTCAAAAACAAACAAACAAACATTACACCCTAAGAACTTATTCTTTTAAGACAGCATCGAGCATCCTAGTGGTGTCAATGTCTGCCTTGCGTTCTTAATGGCACAGGTTGGACTTTTCCCGTTCGTCTAACTATTATATTCAACTGGTTGTACGAACAAGGATTTTTTTTCGCCGTGGCCCATCTAAATAGTTGAACATTAGAAAACTGAAATTTACAGGGCCCTTCATACAACTGATGGTCAGTTGGACCACAGCCACGAAATGATAATATTAAAGCTTTTAACCGACTTTTAAAAGGATGTAAGTTTTAGTTGAAAAACATCACGTGAGTCGGATTAGCGCACTGTTTAATACGGAATATAAATACCAAAGCTTTTTAACGAAGTTCAATTTGAAGACAGGGTTTCTCAAAATCCTAAAGCCTATATCTCCGTAAGAATTGTTCGTAGACTAGTAGTTTCTATACAGAAGTGATAGATCTCATCAAGATCTTCGATTCGAATGACAGCTGTCAAACTAGAAAGTGCTATATCGCCGTAACTATTTATCGTAGACTAGTAGTTTATTTACAGAAGTGAGAGATCTCATCAAGATTTTAGTTTTGGATGACAGCTGACAAACTAGAAAGGGCTATGTCTATTGCTATATATAAGACTTCTAATAACTTCTTAAAGAACCCTATATTGTTAGTTCTTAGAGAAAATTCTGTTACTAGCTAGTTACGGTAATGCTAAAATGATTTAGGGGTCTCTAGAACACGTAGATACCTAATTTTATGTAAGAATGTCAACTGGCTTAGTCTACCTACCACGGTTTTAAGGATGTAGTGGCAACTTCTTACTAAGTACGGAAAAGTCTGTAGGAAAGCAGTGCTGAGACTAATTTAATTATAGCAAAGATAACTGATCGATGTTAACATACAAAAGGACAAATATGCAATAAAATAAGTGCAATAATAAAAGTAACCCTGATATTTTCCCATAAGCATAACTATAACCTATGGCTGCAGCTAACTTGATACAGCAACCGGGTCGAGTAAAATAATCAGGCAGTCATAATTTTTCCCCGTTCCCCGTCAAAAAGTTGCCGTAGGAATCCCATACGCTAATTATTTAGCGTTTTATTATATCTATATTTAGAGTGAGTAAAACCACGGGCAAAAGCTGTCTTTAATAAAATACTTTTATTAAACATAAGCATATATTACTCCCTAAACACTTTGTATATATACAAGTTTATTAACACTGTGATATAACAGCAGATTCTGATTTTATTTCTAAATTGTCAGACGGTTGGGTGTCAGTCTTTTCCGCTGCAAACGCACTAAGATCTCTCATCATAGAGTATGCGTCTTCGCCATCTGCATAGTACTTCGGTTCAATCTCAAGAATTTTGAAACCAAGTGAATTAGTGTAAAGATTAAGTGCTGCTCGGTTGCTTTTTCTGACGTGAAGAGACACATATTTCGCCTGAAAAAAAATATTATTAAATTAGTTTTAAACGCCTTTGGTTTTTCTAACTTTCGCACAAGTCTTATAATAAAATATTGCACAATTAAGGTGGAATATTGTGGCTATTTTATTTAAAAGTTAGAAAATATACTGACGTGCTATTTCGACTTTGTTCTATGCATAACAGGTAAAACGACTATTTAGTCGTTTGGTTTTTTGATCAAATTAAAATACCTATAACACAAAGTCCCCCTGCCGCATCTGTCTGTCAGGACGCGAACACTCAAAAATTACCGAACAGATTTCATACAGTTCTTAAAAATGGACGGAATGATTCATGAAGAATGTTTAGGTGTAATTCATCAGGATTTTATGTAAATTGGCTAAAATAAGACGATGATTGTGGAAAATAACAAAAATAATCACACCCACCGGGAGCTTAACATGGCGTACGCTTGCTCAACATTACGATATACATACATATAAAAATTATGCACTACAGAATTGTAGCTCTTAATAAGGCCAACAAAAAAGTCCGCGATAGCATATATCTCCAAAAGGTTACTCACAATAACTTTATCTTTCAAAAAGTGAGAGGAAAAGTTTAGGTTACTTGCGAAGCTGTATTGACCAATATGGTATTGATCCTTATCCTGTTTACTATACCTTAAGTATTTAATACTTCTCATATTATAAATGCGAAAGTTGGATGTAGATATGTTACTCAATCATGCTTTGACCACTGGACGGATCAGGATGAAACTTGGCACAAATATAGGTTAGCTCCTGGAATAGGACATAGACTACTCTTTATCCCGAAAAACTCAGTTCCCTCGGCAGTAACAAATTGAACGAAGTATAGCTGCAGCTATAGCTTGCTATAACAAATTCTGTTTAGTATTATCAAGGAGTTGCCGTAAGAATGCCATGTCAATAAACAAACTTGCCGCACAATATGAATGATAACTTAGCCAAAAAAAATCATCAAAATAAACAAGGTCTACAGCGTCGGACTTCCACTCCAAAGTACATTGGTCCAAATCTTGCATATGGCAAATCTTAATTTATTATTTTATTTTTACTTGAAAAGTAAAATACTTTTGGAGTTTACTTGAGATCGCTAAGCTGGTTTTACATTAAACAAGTAATTTGCATAATACCTCCAGACAAGTTAGAATTTATTTTATTTTGACGTGACAACGTCTTATAAATTGGTTTGCCGGGTGACACTTCAAGAAACTGCGTTACGCTCCGCTCACGTTATGCGCTCACAATGAGAGCGAGTGAGAGGCACGCGCCCGCCTAAGAGCGAGAGAGACAGACATAAAATCATTTAGCGAGTTAGTAGGCAATAAACAAAAGTTCAAATACATTTTCACTATCTTGACTGTTTTTGTGACGGGAGAGCTCACAGTAAGAAATGGAAACAAATCAGAAATAGGAAGAAATGTTTTAAAATGTTAATACTCAGAGCGCTAAGAAAAAAGAACTGTGCCTAGGGCAAGTGTTGTTATTTTTATCACATTCCTTCATACTTTCAATATACCATGATGAATGCTCACTACAAAGTTTATTTCGAAAACTTTTGAAACATGGCAGAGCATTACTAAGACACTTTTTTCAAGTACCTCATGTCTCAGTGCTGATCCCTGCCCTAATCTTTTTTTACTTATGCTATCAAGTTTCTTTACTAACTTCATAAAACACAACTAGTTTTAGGCTCTAATTAATTCAACTTTACCAACTAAACTTCAAATCATGCAAAATTACAGTATCTTGTCAACTGCTTTCACTCATGAATATCATAAACAGGTAACATTGAGTGAATACAGTCCGTCTACTATTTTTTTTTTAGACTAAATTGTAAAAACTTGTTACCTGAAAACACTCCACCATAGCAAGTGACGCTTGATTCATAAGTTTCTGTGCAAGACCTAGACGACGATGTGAGCGCTTCACAGCCAATGAGGTTATATGTCCATGACGGTTATCTTCACCATCTTCCTCCATTTTTGCAAGAACATAACCTGTAAAATTTAAACATGAAGCTCAATGTTTTAGCAAGCTTGGACGTTTGATTTTCATGTGAACGTTTGTAGCATTTTTTTTATTTAATTGCTGCTTAAAGATATTTCAGTACATCATCCAAGTACAGAAACAATTGTTAGGTCAAGATTTTTAAGCCTAGCTTTGGCTTACATTATCAGATCCTCACCAAATTTATATAAGGCCACTCTGAATGTTAATTCTTCAATATAAAAGGCTCTCAAAATTGGTTTTTCACAAAATTAGGAATTAATATACCTAATTAAAGAAAATTATATTCAGACAAATTGAAATCCCTGTTTTTGGAGTTAGTTTAAAATAAAATAATGAGAAGATAAAGCCAAAGCTCATAATGTGAAAGTTTTTGTGTATGAAGTAGGAGTTATATTATGAAATCATATTAGCTCCATTAAAATTACACCTTGGACACTTAATACAAAAATCAAGCACATAAAAAGAAAATATAAGCACAAATGTATGAATGTTCTATATGTGCAATAACAGGATCATAATGCTGGAATGTAAGGTCGACACTAGAGTGGCAGAAAGTGGCCATACTGAATATATTGTATAGTTAATATCCCTTATATTTCCTACCTATAGCTTACTATACAAAACAAAAACCTGTAACAACCATTTAATAATAATATAAATATTGTGATCTAACAAATTAAAGTGGTGTTGATTTACATTTCAACTGTTACTATACTATACTATGTATAAGATAAATATCATACCAACAATATGTCCCTTCTCATCTTCAGCAACATAACTAAGTTGAGGCCAAGATAAACCATGATAAAAGTAATATTTCATTTGATAATTCTCTGGCAGACAAAGCAAATTGCAATGCTGCATGTTCATTAAATCACTAGGTCTTGCACAACGGATATTCATTTTGACTGAAATTATAAAACAAGTAAATGTTAGTTTTAGTTTAAATATAAAGATTTTAACCTATTTGGTGTCACACTTTTTGAATTGGTTTTTCCTTCTAGAACCCCTATCCCTATACACAACTTCAATGTTGGTGTTTTTACTTTGAATTTGAAATTTAAGGCGTCTGCTATGACTTCAGGTATAATGCTGTATAATATTAATCTATATTACAGGTAAAGCTTAGACAGTAATAAAGATTTCGAATAAAAATCTTAATTACAAAATTTTAGATTAAAATACATACTTTTTAAAATCACAATATTGTGGAAATATTTAGTTAACTGCTTTTCTACTCCTTATCTTCTTATTTGTTGAATGTGATTCTCTGATCTCGGAAACAGGAGGAGTCTCGGACATACCCCCTAACAGCTCACGAACAAAGCGGAATTTGGACAAGCAGCACTTCCAAACTATGTACCAACCTTAATAAAGAAAAATACCATTGAGACAATAATATTATAAATGTCACAAATGAAGCTAAAATTAAAAATTAAGTAGGAACAATTTTATAGTCCTTAATAATAAACATAATGTACAGAATAATTAACATTTATATATACATATGTATAATAATTCCCATTATTCTGTAAGTTAGACTTTCATGATTCTTTTTATGTTGACGATGAATGTTATGATACCCCTGCTAACTAGCACCGCCATTTAATATTTGTAATTTCCTCATTATACACAGCTTATTTTAGAAATATGTTTCTAAGGATATATCTAAATATCTAAGGAAATAAGCTGTTTTTAGAATTTTTTTATTGTTTCTAGGATAAAGCTCCAAGTTGTAGATAGCATATTAGCTCCATACAACAATAAATTTCAGGGAATAAATACCGAAGTGTTAAAAATGTAGCTGGCAAAACCCCATTTCATCAAAATTAGCTCTTTTGTCAAATCCATTCTCTAATTGTCTTGGTCCAATGGTCCGCACCTTAGAAATTGTTTTTTTAGTCACTTACATAAAAATAACAGAGTGTTCAAATGACAAATGCCATTTTTACAATCCAATCCAATTTCTAAAAATTGAAAAATACCATCATGTTTATGACCTCCTCAAGTCAGGTAAAATTGGCACCCGTTAGGTACAGTGACCTACAACATGAACCAGAATCAGTTTCTGGTGCCCATGACGACGATTATGTCCGAATTATAAGTATGCTGTAGGTATTTAATGTTGAATTGCTAAAAAGCTGATCTGAATCTGACTTGGTATTGCTGTTTAAAAATGATTAAATAAATTGGGTGATTTTTTACTTACAGAATAACACAAAAACAAAGACCAAAAATATGCTACAGATAAAGGCTAAAATAGCTAATATTGCCTCCTTCATATCTTAATTACAGGCGATGTTATAGTAGAATAATAATAATAAAATAGTTTACATGCAATCACTTATATAGTCACGTAAGAATACAATTATATTATAAACTTAATGTAAAGGATGTGCTTTGTTTCTACTAAACGCGCCATGTTGGTTTGCCAAACTTGACCCTAACGAGAACAATATTTTAAGAAATTAAAATAAAACAAGACCTGTGAATTACAGTATCAAGACATTTGAAAATAAATACACACTCCACAACTGAAGGTTAACTTTTGAAGCGTTATTCACATAAATTGAAAATACAATTATTTCATTTTATAACCTAAAATAATTTTATTTGTTTTTTATTGGTGGATTCCTTTTCGGCTTCGATGCATATTTCTCGTTTCATTTAAATCGTGTTAAAACTTTTTTTTAGTAAGTTTACCTCAGTAAACCTTTCGAGAATGCTTCATAGTTCTGTATTTCAGAATAAAAAAACTATTGTAAGCAGGCGAAAAAATGGTCTGAAATGTTATGAACGTATGCCCCGTAACTTTCACCTTTCGCTAATAGTATTGTGTCCTATAAACGTGATAGGTGACGATGAGCCTCTTTGCCGTTTCGATCACAAATCAGAGTAGAGACAACTTTATAATAATCAACAAATTTGCGTGTCCCTTATTTACTGAAAATCGAACTTAGGAGCGTTACACTGATTTTGCCTGGCGCTGTGGCTTGATACATACGGTAACAAAAATGCTATTTATTTTTCATATGAGAGATATTGCGATTGAGAGAGTATGAATATGAGAATATGAATAAGCAAACATCTAAAGTAGCGTTTTGTTCAATGCGTTTAATGTCATTCAGCCAAGTTCAGACACTCTTCCCCCCCCCCCCTAGTAGCCGGGACAGGTAGATTGGCGGTGCGCGGCAAATAACGACGTATTTAATCCTATTTTTTTTTTTAATGTATAGTATAAATAGTTTGCAAATACCATTTCTTTTATTATTATTTTTTCAAATGCCAATTTAGCCTTTTTTAAATTTATTGGGCAAATCTAGCCCTTTTTAAAAATCTATCTAGCCCAAAAACCTGATACCGAGTTGCCACCACTGCCTAAAGCACAGCGGAAACAAGGGGTTCTGCTTTACTATAAGTGCGGATTTAAACAATGGAGACGAGGTTTGGTTGTTTATTTTTTAAATTTAGTTTAGTAGGATTCGACGACAAAAAAGAATATTATGCATCGAAGACTTATAGAGGAAAAACTGAAAACAAAAAACAAGTGACGGCGAGCAAAATTGTGAAAATTTTCAGTTAGAGCTCCGACGACTAATGATTTGTGGCACCATTACTGTCGTGTCTATGCTAGGCTATATAGATATCCATTCCCAACAGCCTTCCAGAGCCTCTGATGAAACCTGGTCAAATTAAAAAAAAAACTGCGAAAACAAAAACAAATAAATCAAATTCAATAAATTTGAACTTGAAGACATTTCGATTATAATATAAATATATATGGAGGCTACATAGTTCCTTCTACTACTACTTTTAATTACTAACAACTTCCAACTTTGTTTTAACTTTACCTACGTTTTAGATTTAGCATAGCACTGAGAATAAAACGACGGATTAAGGTGCTACCAAACCGTTCGCTTTTTATGTTTTTTGTTTTTTCTATTATAATGAATGAAGAACCTCAAGAGGACAGTTTTTCTAATTTCAGGTTAGTAAAATATAAGTTTGGGTTGTACAAAAGGGAGCGCTGAGATTAAAAAAACACTTCCCTTGCGCCCCCTTTAGTTACTCTTTAGTTACTTATACTAAATTTGAACCGGATCACTTGAGCTGTAATAGTCCTATCTAGAGATATAAGTGATGCATCAATATGCATCATGTCTGACAGTGCCGCTGTGCTACAAGCTCTTACTAATAACTGCATCAACAGTGGACTAATTCGAAGTGTCACTAAACCAAAAATTGTATTGAATTATTGGGTTACTCTTCAATGGATATGTTGTCACAGTGGGTTTCTAGGCAATGATGAGGCAGATCAGAGGGCAAAAAGAGGATTGGGCACTAAAACTGGTTACCTACGTAAAATGGTCCTATCATGAGGAAAAGTGTAAAAACATAAGTCCAACTAACTTTTGAAACGTCAAAGTTATGAAATCCTTTTTTTAAACCTCGCACCCACCCTCCGGCAAGAAACTCAAATTGAATCTTTGGGCTGACAATGAAGCAAAGATTTCTCCTAATAGATTCTGTTAGTCAATTTCATAGAATTGTACTTTGTGGCCTACATATGTCACAAGTTGTTTAGCCCAGGCATAGATGGCTTAAAAGTTCTGGCAGTTGAATCGCTACAAGTTTGCACGACAATATCCCCCAATCTGCGCTGCTCTTACTTGGTAGACTATAGAAGACTAGACTTACTACAAGGAGACCTATGCGCCCCTAGTGAGGACTTAAAATGGCAGAGGCAATTATTTGATTTTCCAAATGTTTTTTAATATAATTTTTTAACTTTTCAATATGTATAAAGGTCATATTTTACATTTACATATATCAATCATACCAGCACATACACAAAGTGTATAGTTGTCTTTTCAATGTTGCTCGAGTACAAAACTAGTTTTCAGCACTCTGCTGGGATCACCAAAAAATGTTTTTTTTTATTATTAGTGTAATGATAATACTTAGTAGTTGTAGTATGTAGTATTTAAATATAAACCTCTGTTGTTTTAAATTGCAGTAGATACCGAGGCCCTACATTCCAAGATGTTGAAGTGAAAACCCTTTTGAATTTAGCAGAGAAGTACAAATACGTAGTGTTGAATAAAGCAAATAATTTTGCAGCCAATACAGCTAAAGAGGTTGCTTGGGTTAAAATAGCTGAAAACTTTAACAATCAAGGATTCAAAAATACAAGAAGTGCAGATAATTTAAGAACTAAATGGGGCAATCTCAAAAAAGAAGCTATTAAATTAACAAGTGGAGTATTTGAAAAATATATTGAACCCAATGAATTTGCATCTCAAGTAGCAGAAATGATGCTTGATGTGGAAAATAATTCTAATGCATCTAAGGAATTACAAAATTTGCAGGATGAGTTACTAAATGGTAAATGTTTTTGACCAACTGACACTTTTGCAACTAAGGAATATGTTTGTTGCTTCAGTTTATATTAAGATTTAACTTAGTTCTGTGCATTAAATTGGCCCTTTTTCACTTGGTTTGCAAACTTCCATTGTAATGTAATATTTTCTACTGTTAGACTGAACAAAGAATATTTTTTGACAGTCATATATTTGTAAAAGTGCATTTCTCTGTTTGTGAAGGGAGCAACCAAATGAGGAAATTTATTTATTATATTAATAAGAGTTAAAAAGAGCAAATGAATTATAGCTACATCTATAGCTTGCTATAGCACACTTTATATTATCAACAACTTTTTGTAGAAAAACCAAAACAAACATACAATACAGGCAGAGCTGCAGGACAAGCTATAATAATATATTTGAAAAATATCTCAGCATTCCATGGAAACTAGACAAGATTTTAGAGATAATCTTTGTAACTATGAGATTGTTGCTTTGTGTACAAAAACGTGAAGAAAACAAATTGACCCAGAAATGAGACCTAACTAAATTATTTTTTGCATTTATAAATTTTCCAACAGCGTAAATTTCATTGAAATTGTTAGAGCTTTTTTGAGAACTATTGCTCATAATAGTATAGGTATAAGTGACTAAAATGAGCAAAAAAAAATAACAATACTATTTTATTGTTGTATAGTAAGTAATTTTAATAGCAAACAATAAAATTCAATAAAAAGACTCTCAATTCAATATCTAAGTTTCAAAAAATTACTTTGGAATTTTTTTCTAGGTGGAGAAGATACTGCAAATGGAAGGTAATTATTTTCTAAGTTTTGACTGCTACCAATGAATTTCCACTTATTCTATGCTTTTAGGGTTTTGTGGCCAGATAGTAAAATGGAACCCTTATGGTTTTGTCATGTTTGTCCATCCTTCAATACTGTTGAAATTTTACTTGAAGGTGTCTGTTCAGTGTAAACTGCCAAATTAGTGTTATGATGAAATTGAGAAAAATAATAATAGCTCTCCATATACATTGAACTGAGGGATGAAATTTTTTTTGCTACCCCATTGTGTGGAGTGTTAGTGGATAGGTCATGACCAAATGCATTTAAGGTTTTTAAGTAACTTTTTCTTTAGGATGTATGTTTTGCGAGTATAAGGCCTTTAAAATAAAATAACTTCTCACTTTTAAACAGATGGTTCTAAGAATATGAAAAAAATACAAGAATAGATCTTTATTAATAGTTCCAACAAATATTTGTCCGAAAATATTTGTTTCACATGTTTTTCAGATAATTCCCATTTTACAGAACTCAAACTTTATGCCTGAACAACACACACCTAGCTGGTTTTTTTCAAATAGTTGCTGGATTAACTATAACTATATGCAAACGCATACGAGACATAGTTGAGTAAGTGGTAAAAAAAAATGTTTATTATGATTCATAATGCAGGTTTAGGAGCCCAACTTTCAGTGGAGAGGAGGTAAAAGCTTTATTAGATTTGGTTGACAGTTATAAGTCCATTATTTTGTGCAAATCCACGACGTCAGCTGTTAATCGCGCAAAGGATGTTGTTTGGGTAAACATAGCAAAGAAGTTTAATCGTCAAAGAATTGGAATTGAAAGAAACCAAGACTGCTTGCGAACTAAATGGGAGAATCTTAAAAGGGGAACAAGAAGACATAATGATAATGTGACTGATGCAAGTAATGAAGATTATGATCTTAACAACAGAGTTTTAACAATTTTGTCTGAGGCAGATAATGTCACTGGCACATTGGATTTCAACACAGGGTTAAATGGTAATGAAACTTTTGTATATAAGGACAACGAGACTTATTTGTGGAGATAAATATAAGTTGTTGTTTCGTAATTTTAGAATTTGTAAGTCAAGTTGGAGCAATAATTCATTATTCCTCTACATTGCAATGTAACGGACTGGGTGACCTGATTTTTACAAGCAGAGATAGCTTGACGGACTGAGAAGGACTGAGAACTTTTTATCTTGACCGCTTTTATTTCATCTGTTTTGCAATCTACCATTTTAATTAAATGTTATTTGACAGTTTAATTTCTACTTACATATTTTTTTTAGGATTTTTTTTTTATACCATTAAGGTGGCAAACAAGCACACGGTCCGCCTGATGGTAAGCGGTCACCGTGGCTCATGGACGCTTGTAACACCAGGGGTATCACTCGCGCGTTGCCGACCCTTCAAAAATCCAATAACTTCTTTATTGAAGAACCCCATACTGTAGTCCTTAGAGAAAACCTTGGCAGGGAGCTCATTCTACAACCCAAGCGTTCGCGGGAGAAAGTTTCTCTGAAACCGCACTGTACGTGACCATTTCGGTTCTATAGTATGAGAATGAATTCCCTGCCTATGGCGAGCGGTGCGATGGTAGAAAGTAGCCGTGGGCATCATTTCAAACAATTCCTCAGAACACAATCCATTGTACAAGCGGTAGAACACACACAGGGAGGCAAAGTCTCTCCTCAGACTTAAGGGCGCAATACCGCAAGTGAGTTTGGAATGGTCGACAATTCTCACAGCCCGTCGTTGAACCGAGTCAAAAGGGCCAAGCTGGTATCCAGGTGCACCTGCCCAGAGATGGCAGCAGTACTTCATATGGGGCCGAACTTGCGACTTGTAAAGTAACAACCTTTGCCCCGACGTAAAGTACTGCTTCGCTCTGTTCATTACACCAAGTTTTTTGGACGCCAGCTTCACCTTATCTTGTAAATGATCTCGGAACTGAACATCGCTGGAGATGTTGACACCAAGGATCCCAATGCTCTTGGAGATTGAGAGGGGAGTGTTCTGGAATTGTGGGACTACAGTAAATGGAGTTTTCTTAGCGGTGAACGCGCACACTTGTGTCTTTGTAGGGTTGAATCGGACCAAGTTTACCCGTCCCCAGTCAGAGACCTGGGACAGTGTGGTCTCGATTTGAGACACAAGTTCTCCGCGGTTTTCCTCCACAACGGAACGAGGACTGTTTGCACAACCCGTGTAAAAAGCGTCTCCAGTACTGTCATCTGCGTAGCATTGGGTGGGCGTTAAAGTTTCCCAAAATAACTAGTTTAGCTGTGGGATATTGCTCTAGAACTTTGTCAGTCGTCAAACTCAGGTGCGTGAAGAGTCGAGTTACGTCCGTGTCACCGCTATGAGACCTGTATAGGCAGGAATAGATACGAGTGTGGCCGCCGTAATCTACGCGCACCCACAATATCGACAGGTCCCTGTCTTCAAGGCTATGAAGGCGGCGACAGCAGATATCCTCCCGGACGAACATACATACACCGGCACGACTCATAAAATTGTGCCTGAGTTTTTAGCCGGGATAATCAAGGTATGATGTATCGGCCGGGCAGGATATCTGCTTCTCCGTTAAAAAAAGAATGGTCCGCTGCGCAGTTTCTAGATAGTGGTGAACTGCGTTAAGATTGGCGTGAATACCCCTAATGTTGCAAAAATCCACATTGAATGTGGATGGAGTGGCCGCTGAATAAACTCTTTTTCTTTTATTTCTTGCCATAATTTTTTTTAAATGGTTATTTAGACTAAAGATGAGGATTCACTGCACAGAAAACTTAGAGGACATAAGGTGCGGTACTAGAACTGCCGAAGCATGGCACAGATGATACGGTTGCTGGCACGGCGGGCGGAAGGGCCCCTGATCCCCGTCTGTTGTAGTAGCCGGGTCCACTCCGGTCTCCTTCTCCGGCGCGACTACCACTTCAGACACTTTACACAGGCTGGCGGATCAGCCTCCCAGAGCGAAGATTAAGAGATCCCTGGGTTCGGGAACCCGTTCAACCTGATTAAGGCGTTTAATCAGGTCTCCCTGACCGCCGGACCAGCACGCCGAGCAATGACAGCAACAAGCACCGCCGGTCCTCCGCTGTCCGCGCAGCGAATCCTCAAAGAGCTCTGGCAACCTTACTCACCGCCAGGAACACAACACTACTCAATGTTAGTGTTATTGTGGCCGCGGTTTTCTGTAAGGTGGAGGTACTTCCCCAGTTCGGGTCGCTCATTCGAGCAAGTACTTGCTATGCCCCGCTTTATTAGTTCAGGCGACTTATTCGAGCGAGTACTTGCAGTGCCCTACCATTATTATATGAGCATTCTATAGGAACTGGGAAGAGAGAATGATTTGATTTCAAAGTGTATATTTTTAAATAATTTATTAGAGATCTGTGTAGGCAGGCTTGTGTCTCTAAGGCTTTCTATCTAGTTAGGTAGCATTGTAAAATAGATAGTTTCGATAGAGTTACTTGAGGGTTAAGAATCACCTTACGTGATAAGAAGAATATTGTTTATTAAATCTTGTTGAGATAAAAGTGAAAGAGTATACGATTATAACCTACCTTACCCTTGGAAAGTAGTTTCTTTACTCACCTCTGAACTCCCTCTACCTAAAATTCTACTTCTGAGCACCTAACCGGTGCATTCGGTAACAGGGCACTACTAATATAACCAGTCCTGTTATAGTGGCGCAACGTAAATGTATGTAAACACAAATGTATGCATGTTTGCTATTCTGTATTTCGACATACATACATACATTTCGAGCACACGAGCGTTGAAGCTAGGCAGTGCCTCAATGCCTTGGTGACACACGTACGACTACGACACGAAACTTGCCGAAAATAGCCCAGTGTTACCGAAGTTTTCTATGAAAGGTTTTTATTTCCATTAAGCATTGTTTAAAGTATTGGTTATTGTTATGTTGTTTTAAAGTGCATTGCTTTAAAAATGATTTCTTAAGGTTATGTTGGCTTCGATTATCAAAAAATGAAAAAAAGGTACTTTTCGTGAACTGTCTTTTGGTCACAAAAAAACCGTTATGACCTGAATAAATTAACAAACATTTGTTACGGTAATAGTTGATGAAACACCAGAATTTAGCCGAACCGTTTGCGTGTAGGTATAAATAGCCATAAGAGTCGGGTTCCGGGTGCATTCTTTACCTACTTCTGTTATTGACTGTTTATATGACATGTCCGCGGAACCGTGTTCTGTTAGGATTCCGTACTAAAATGGTAAAAACAAACCTTTTGGTGAAACTTAGATGTATGTCTCAGTCACAGTACCTATTTTAAAAAAAATCTAATTAGGTACGGCAGAGTCTGACTGGCACCAGTGGCACTTGTTCTGTCTACCGTGACTTAACCCCTGTGCACGCCACTGAATACTTAAAATGAATGCTTAAGCTGAGAAAATAGAATGTCGATATACTTTCCTAGAAACAACTAGTGTAAAGCTTCATAGATCCTTACTATATCTAGGAAACTTAATCGTTTTACAAAAATGGTTTGAAATACTTTTGCTTTAACAATGCTGTCCCTTGTAATATGTGTGTTACTAAAATAAGCACAATAAAAAACGATACGCTATTGTTACAGATTAATTTTATTGGCAAAGAATAGACTCACGACAAAATATGAGTGTTTTAAAAAATACGTATGTTTTTTTTTTCCAGGTGAAGAGGATACTGCAAATGGAAGGTAATTTTCTTTTTAGACCTGACTGTTATATAGATAGAATATATTATCTATTAGCGCATTCTATGGATGCCTTCTTAGGGTTTTGTATCCAAATGGCAAAAACGGAACCTATACAATTTCGGATGGACATCCGTCTATATGAAACAGCTTAATATTTTTTTAGGAATAGAAATCGTTAAGAAATCTGCCATAATAACACAAAATTTCAGGCTCTGACTCATTATATTCTAAAAGATGGAATCTATTACAGATCGGACGGACAGACATCGGAGGTTAGAAATAGGCCTCTGTTGGCACCCTTGGGTTACGGAACTCTAAACCATCAAATTAAGTTTTATAAATATTTCCAACCAAAATTGATTTGATCAAAATCGATTCACAATTTTTAGAAATCTGCAATACGTATTATTGTGCGAAACCTTAACTTGATACACACCGAATATTTTTACAGCTTCTAGATCACTAATACCTATGCATTGATTTGTTTATTTTTATTTTTAAAGCAGATTTAGGAGCCCACATTTTAGTGAAGAGGAGGTAAAAGCTTTATTAGATTTAGTTGACAGTTATAAGTCCATTCTATTGTGCAAATCCACAACATCAGCTGTAAATCGCGCAAAAGATGCTGCTTGGGTGAACATAGCAAAAAAGTTTAATGGTCAGAGAATTGGAATTGAAAGAAACCAAGACTGTTTGCGAACTAAATGGGAGAATCTTAAGAGGGTAACAAGAAGACATAATGATAATGTAACTGATGCAAGTAATGAAGATTATGATATTAACAACAAAGTTATAAAACTTTTATCTGAGGCAGATAATGTAACTGGCTCATTGGATTTCGACGTTGAGTTAAATGGTAATGAGAATTTCATATTTTTTTATCTTATCTTGCCTTTTGCTTTGCCCTCTCTCATAGCCTTCAGAGAATACAATTTACTTCCCTACTTTTAAACGCCTAAACGATATACTTATTTACACTAACAACTAAATTACACTTACTAATCGGACACCTCAAAATTTTGAAGACATGTTCTAGAAATAAATATATAGGTCTGCAGTACGCCAGTTTTCTATTACAAGTGATAGAGGATTCTAGTTTTTCATACAAATCCTGTCAAATTAAAACTCAAACTAAGATTGCAAGTTTTTCAGGAATTTTCACACATATATGTTCGGCTTGATATCATGTCAACAAAATTTCATAATATTTGATCAGTGAATATCAAAAATAAATAGGTAATATGATGCGACGCGCCTAGAATCGTATTCTCTTAATAGAATACGATTCGCTGCGACTCGCCGTGTATTACACAAACGAATTTCTCACTTATTTTTAACATTTACTAATCAAACATTATGAAATTTTGTAGACATGATCTGAAGCTGAATATCTATGTCTGTTGTTTTCCAGAGTCCTAAAAAATGTTTTTATCAACTTGAAATTGCAGTTAAGATCATTTGTTTGAAATTTTAACCTATACAATTCAATAGAAAACTGACACACTGCGAACCTAGATAATAATTTCTAGAACACGTCTTTAATATTTCGTAGTGTTTTATTAGTAAGCGTCAAAAATAAGCAAGGAATTCATTTGTATAAAGCACGTTGCAAAGCGTCGTTAATCGTATCCTCTTAACCTTAAACTTATTTTTTTTTTAATTAGAAACAACCTGCACAGTATTACATCTATATTAAATATCTACAATATTTATTGCAGTTTGGGCGCCTTTTTGTTTTTATTTTAATTTGTAACATCTGCATAGTAATCCGTGGAAATTATCGTATATAGGCTCTGCACTTATTATCATTCTGTGTAATTTAATATGTTCTTTATAAATGTTACTATTTTGGTTTGTAATTTTTTAATGTTAATATAAAAATAATAAAATATTTCTTTCTTCTTATTTCTTTTCCTAATTTATTTGCATTTTATAAATAAATTTACTTTTTTGGCTATATGTACTGTACTTTGGATACTTAATATTGATGAGAACGTATTTTAAGTGGCAAATAATTTTTAATGTAACGCAGTTTGTATGAGCAAAAATGGGTTAGATTCACCTTAAGAATGCCCCTACCTATCTATAATTAACTAATAATAATAAACTTTTTTGTGTAGTAGGCATCAAATTAATTTTAAAAACTCATACAAATACATTTTACATTCATACATATAGGAAGAAGTAGTTATTTAATCTGTATGGCTTTCTTTTCCATCTTTATAAGACATTCGTTACACTTTTATTGTTCAGAGATGTATAACATTGATTTATAACTTTGTTTTATAGGACTGAAGGACGAAGTTGAACCAGCACATGTCACTGATAAAGAAACCGATGACTCAGGTATCTTAAATAGATTTTTTGTTTTGGTTTCCATGTACTGTACATGCCAAGTTTTAAGTTTATATTGGTATCACACAATACTATACAATACAATCTCAATTCTGTGTTTAATCATAACAGTGGCTATAAGTAATAATTAAAGAAATATCCTTATTTCTGATAATTCTTTTGTAAATTTGACAATTATTCATTTTCCTATGTAAATTGATTCAAGAAATTATGTCCATTTTTGTTTAGTCCCTGGTCAATATCTGATCATTAAAAATCAGATTAATCAGTAAATTTTATAGTAGGTTAGCAAATACAATTTCCCAGAAGGGAAGGAAATTTAATAATTTTTATTATCTTAAGTTGAGATTTTTTAATGACCGGATTATAGATACGCATATTGTTAAAATTCAGTAGTCAGTTTTTTCAACTCATGCCTTTCAACTGATCTAAACCGTAATGCTATAGTTTCCACCCCTTAGTTTTAAGTTTTTAAGCACCTGACTTAGACATAACTTTGAGTATCATTTTTGTTACTTAGAGTTTTCATGCATCGCAATTGTTTTGTATAAATTAAGTTTAATATAATTAATTTTCCAGATGGCGGTGAAGAAGATGCCAAGTAAGTTTTTTTTTAAGTTAGTAATTAAATCGCTTGTCTATAGCATCTGCGGTGACCGCTTACCATAATGCAAGCAAAGCAATTCACATTAATATATTACCCTATGGAGAATCTGACCCTCCTATTAGCCCGCACAAAATACCTATATATTTTTTAGTTTTTAAGCAAGCTACACACGTAAGACTAAACCTGACAGGTTTTCTTGTACATTTAAAACTGTGCAGGTGAACTGTATGTGTATGACTGCCTTTAGGTGGAATAGCTTTTAGGCCTATAGCTTTTATTCTATTTAATATTTACTTTTTTTTTGATGTTGTCAAATTCGTTCATGTTCGTTAATTTTTTTATTTAACATACAAACACAACGCTTCACTTACGTCTACTCACAATCTATACGTTAGCCTAAAAAATGTTTAATTTACAGAAAACATCGTCGTGATTCAAATTTTACTCCAAAGGAATGCAACTTATTATTAAAGTGTGTGCGAGAAGAAAAAAAATATGTGTGTAACACTGATGGCTCGGCAAAATCAAATAGACTGAAAAATCGTGCGTGGGAAAGGGTAAGTGAAATTTAACTCTAATTACTTACTTTATTTTATGCATCAAAATTACATTGTTCACCAAGGGGTGAAAATGACTGATTACTTACAAGGGTGAAGTTTGAACCTTAAATACACACGAGGTAGGAATCGCATTTTACCCTGAATGATACATAGTGTTTTATACACTACACCTACAAAGAAAATCTATCCTTAAACTATTTACAAAGTAGATGATTGACTTTGCAACTACAAACTTTTATATTTTCTTATTCGAGCAGCATTTTTTCTAGGCTTACGCCTACCGGCCGGCAGTAAAATAAAAAAATAAACCGACAAGTAGAAACTGAAAAAGACCTATTACCTATTTTATTGTTTTTTTTTTTACATTTTCTTTTCGTTGGTTTTAATTTTTTGTTAAAAAGTTTTTATTTTAATAATATATGTCTGGACAAAAGGGTTGTTTGCATCTACCAGATAACTGAAACTAATATCTTTTACTTTTTTTATACATAACTAGACTGCCAGCGGCTCCGCCCACCCTAAGTTGGGTTATTGGCGTGGAACTCCTTAATTATATTAATGAATTTTGCTGTAGCAAGCTATAGGTGTAGCTGTAGTTCGTTCAACTCTGTTATAGTTATTCCAGGGGAAACTTTTGAATTTTTCGGGATAAAAAGCAGCCTATATGCTATTCTAGGACCTAACCTATGTGTGTGCCAAGTTTCATTCCGATGCGTCCAGTGGTTAAAGCGTGATTGAGTAATAAACATCCATCCAGACATACAAACTTTCACATTTGTAATATTAGTAGGATAAACACTATCCAATCCGGATCTAGTCCAAGATACACAAATATTCATTAATCATATAGGAACGAAAGAAAGACCATTATTAGGTGAGATTTAGAGTGTTGCGTTGTAATTTCGGAATGGTGGTCATTTTGGGATGTTTCTAAAGATTTTCATAATATGCAGCTTCATGAAATTCATGAAAATTTATCTATAAATACTAATAGAGAGAGAGTGAGATAAAGAAAAGAAAGAGCGGATTTTGTTAGTGTGCTTATGTATGGAGGGTAATCTCCTCAACCAATAGATTTTTTTTTACACCACTAAGGTGGCAAGCAAGCTTAGGGTCCGCCTGATGTTAATCAGTCACCGTAGCCAGGGGCATCACTTTTATCAGATCGATGTTGTACTGTTAGAAAGCTATAATTATTCCAGATGGTTATAGGCGATATTTTATTCTGATATTTTTTGGGTTCCGTAAGATAAATAAAGTAAACTGACTGCTAGTTATAGTTATAAAATATAATTTTCTATTTCAGATTACTGAGTCTTTTAACCGATTGACCCCAAGAAGAAGGTCTTTGCGAGTGCTGCGTACAAAATTCGACAATATGAAAAGTTTATCCAATAGAGTAAATTTTTATTTCAAAGATAAAAATAATGCTCGTAAACGCAAACACGAAGGTCTTAAATGCAACGAGGTAAATATTTAAATTATTAGAATATTTAATTTAATATTTATTTTAGTTAGAAAATAACCTAATTTGGGTTAAATTATGTAGGTTACGTAATTTTTGCCTAAAAGATTTTAATCAATCAAGAAGATAGACATGACAGGGATAGGGAACGAGACTACGATTAATTATATCGTACAAATATTGTGAAGAGGTTGAACGGCTCAACGGATTAAGATGAAATTTAGCACAATAATAGACGATGTCCTGGATTAACACTATATCCCAATCGAGAGTTCCAACGGCATTAGGATTTTACTAGAGATGTTCCAACTAGTCGGTAAAGCCGACTATCCGTTGACTTTCGTAGTCAGTGACTAGTCGGCGACTCGACAAATAGCGCCAGCTGGGAGCAATCGTCTGTGGTCGAACATATGATTACAGAAGCTAACTGAGGTATAAGGGTTGAATGTCGGTATTTGATATGGTTATTCATACTCGTAGTATTTGCTGCTTTTCCCTGCCTACCACTAGAAATTATCATTTGGAACTGCTAACACTTGACTTTACGGAAATATAAGAAAACTCCATACACGAGACTTTCTTTTTGACGTGATATATTTTTTATTGAGCTCTTTTACTTTAATGAACAATAACGGTATTTTCTTTATTTTTTCTACATAAAACACTGCTCTGACGTGCGTGCAAAAAAAACAATGCGAAGTAAACCAAACATGTTTGTACACGTTCGCAGGCGACGGTTGCGACACGCGCGCGTATTATCTACTGTAAACGAAGCGTAACGAAAAATTGCCGAATACCCCCGAAACCGTCATCGGCTTGGCCGATTAGTCGGCCTCTTTATAACCGACTAGTCGGCTGGTTGACCAAAGTCATACTCAAATTCAAATTCAATATAATTTATTCAGTTTAGGCTACAATAATTGAGCACTTATGAATGTCACTACGCCATCGGTTCGTAAGTCTACAGGGCGGGAGACCTTGTACTGAGAAGAACCGGCAAGAAACGCAGCAAGGGCATTTCTTTTCTACCTTTCTCTTACAGCGTCCAATTAAAATATTGGAAAATGCCCTCCCTATCATAAAAGGACACTTCCCATTACAAACATAAAAAAAACTATAAAATATAAAGCACAAGCACAACATAAAAAAGTATCTAATATAAACAAAAGACAGTTTATGTATTCATCACTAAGAAATAATCAATGTCTTACAGTATTAATAAACAAAACAAAAAAGTAAGACTAAATACTAAGAATACAAAGAAGTTTGCAAGAGCAGACCAGCCTCCACAGGCGGCACCCGTTCAGGAGTATGACACATGAATCAGCCATCGCTTCGCTCAACCATGTTTTAGGGAACGTAACGACCCGACACACACGCCACCACCGCAGAGACACTTTGAGAGAGCATGACACACTCAAGCAACTCCAATAAAACTTCGATTGTACTAGTTACAATGTGTGCAGATCTCTAGTTTTTACCGCAGGTGAAAACAGGCCTTACAACTAGTTAGCACTACTATATCATAACTCATGGTCTGTTTTTAAAATATTTACCATAACATAATATTCGGCCATTTTCGATTATGTATATGTTGGATAAGATATCACCCGAAAATGCTGCCGAAAAAAATTAAAATACTAGTTCACAGACTGAAATCAATTTTAAGTGGTTTCCGATATAACGGACCAAGCAAAGCTTGTTTTCGGACTTAATAATATCATAAGTATAAACAATAAAGTTGTGGAACTGGTGAGTCTAGGTCGAATTGTTAGCCTACAGCTCCTTGCCGATTAAACTGGCGCAGTGCGTGCTTCACTTTTACTTGTACTTTACGTTCCTTTGTTAATTATTTTTAATTTGTTGTTCTTATCAAACTGAATTACTATGAAATAAAATACAGTTTATTTTTAAAAATCGGCCAAGTGCGAGTCGGAATCGCGCACGAAGGGTTCCGTACCATTTTCTACAAAAACGAGCAGAAAAATCATAGATAGTTAGACAGTTGAAATTTTTACAGGTTATGTATTTCTGTTGCCACTATAACAACAAATACTAAAAATCAGAATGAAAAAAAAATTGAGGGGACTCTCATACAGCAAACGTGATTTATTGCTCTTTTTTGCTCGATATTGATAACGGCTATAGGTAGACGCTTGAAATATTCACAGAATATTTAGTTATATATTCACTTTAGAAACAAATAATTAAATTAAAATAAAACAAATATTTAAGGGGAGCTCCCATACCATAAACGTGTGGAACCCTTCGTGCGCGAGTCCAACTCGCACTTGGCCAGTTTTTTTTTTATTTTGTCTTCGTCGCTGTGACACCTTATACTCTTTATCAGACTATCTAGGGGTTATATATTACGTGGTAATATGTGCTCCAAAAATAGTATTTAATAACTTTGACGATTCAATGGTGTTTGTAAAAACTTAAGTAAAAAAAAAACACTTTGACTTAGGGATTATTTTTGTCAGCTATACGAAACTTCAAAAGAGATTATCTTTTATGTTATTATTCGTTATTCTTATATTTAAACAACATAGTATAGCTATAATATTCTTGAATAGTTCTTTTTACTTTGGACGTGTTGGACTTTAAATTTGTGTTTATATTTTTTTCTAGTATATAAAACCTGAGCCTTTAGCTGAAGATCACACAAACTTTGATGCTGAACAAGACAACTGTGTTAATAATGATGACTACAACGATCTCAGCTTACAACCAGATGCCAATGCACAATTCGTTCCTGACCCTCTTAGTACCGTGTTAAATTCAGATTCCGGCACAGGTATACCTAGACTATTCTACAAAATTAGTTTTTTTTTCTGACTATCTGTGCAGTTAGCTGATGCCATTACTGCAATTACTGCTCCATCGGGCTTTTGGGGCGAGACTCTGAAGAATTCTCAGCCCATATAGCGCCCAACGCTCAAGGGCTCCCCGCGGGGGAAGCCTCGGCTTGGGTTGCCGCTCCCTTCGACCAGCGTCAGCCACGAACCCGAACTAGTTTTTTACTACCCGTAATTTACCCCTCTTTAGTCATTATAATCCTACTGCGAGTGCTGTACCGTGCCCTGAAAGTGGCAGACTGTAGGAGCATGAAGAATAAATTCACATGAGATCAATACTTACTAGAGAATAGTTCTAGAGATATTGGTTATAATATTAATATTGTTACATCAATTTTATTTATATTTATTGATTAAGGCGATATTAGGTAGGTAAATATTATTGCTAAACAGTTGTAAGCTATAGTTTCTATTAAGATGATGGTATAGGCCAGTAAGTTAATTTCTGTAATACTAACGATGTGCATGTATATGTAAAATCATTTCTATGACATGTATTTGTTATATACGTCTTAAGTAATTCATACTATAATGACTGCTTGAAGCTTGTAATTTTTTGTATGAAATTTGACGTTTTTAACGTCTTGTATTCACATTTTTTGGCATTTTGCTAATACTTATAGTAAATGCACTGGATAATAAGAGTTTCTAATGATTTTACTGAATTTTATCAAAACCAAAGGGAGTCCACGCTTAAAAAAAATAACACAATGCTAAACAGCATTAAATACAATAAATTAAATCACTCAGTATAAAATTAATGCACCAGACACAAGTTTTGTAACATATATTTTCTTTAATCTATCAGATGTGCACAAAAACGGCTTATATAACATACTAGATTTTGCCAGTGGCTCCGTCCGCCCTGAATTTATCGGTGTGGAACTCCTTAATTATAGTTATGGAGTTTGCTATAGCAAGCTATAGTTACATCTACTGTTCTTTAAACTCTGCTATAGTTGGTCCGGCGGGAACTTTTGAATTTTTCGGGATAAAAAGTAGCATATATGCTATTCCAGGACCTAACCTATGTGTATGCCGAGTTTCATCCCGTTCCGTCCAATGGTAGAAGCGTGATTACAAACATCCATCCAGACATACAAACTTTCACATTTATAATATTAGTAGGTATACCGAGAACCGACTGCTACCATAACTTGCAGTTACATTATACCAAAATTAATGTTTTTTTATGAAAAGCCTTACGCAACATCTTTAAAGCTGTCCGTATATTTTCAGGATCACTTATGGATGTTTACCAACCATCAGAGAACAAAGAAGTTGCCAAATTAAAATTGGAGTTATTGAATTTCCAATTGGAAAACGCCAAAGTAAGTAATGCAAACTGTATGAGATAATAAAACTGTATTATAAAATAATTGAGTTTCCTAGTACAATAACACGCACATATGTATATATATAATGCAGTATATATATGGTCAATATAATATACTGCATTGTTAATAAAATACAGACTATTGCTACTTTTATTTTTTATGTAATGACCTTGAGGATTTTTTAATATTTAATTTTTATAGTCAAATAGCATCTGATCTCTGTACTGCCTAAACTGCTAGAAGGCTTAGGCCATAGTTCCTTTACAAGTCGCAAGGTTGACCCCATATTGAGTTACTGCTGCCATCTCTGGGCGGGTGCACCCGGATACCAGCTTGGTCTTTTTGACTCGGTTTGAAGACAGGCTGAGAGAATCGTCGATGATTCCAAATTGACAAGCTGTATCGAACCCGTATGTCTGAGGAAAGACTTTGCCTCCCTGTGTGTTCTACCGCTTGTAGAATGGAATATGTTCTGAGGAATTGTTCGAAATGATACCCACGGCTACAACTTTCTACCATCGCACCGCTCGCAATCGGCAGGGAATTCATCTTCACACCTTAGAACCTAAATGGTTACGTAAAGTTCAGTTTCAGAGAAACTTTTTCCCGCGAACGCTTAAATTGTAAAAAGGGCTCACAGTGGGAGGGTCTTTAAGAAAGAAGTTATTAGATTTTCGAAGGGTCGGCAACGCGCGAGTGATAATATGCCTCAGGCGTTACAGGCTGCGATGGCCGCTTACCATCAGGCCACCGTTAGCTTATTTGCCAACTTAGTGGTATAAAAAGGGAATTTTTGAGTTAAACTGTGATCCGGCAATTTCATTATCTTTGTCTGAAGCACTGACTTACCACAATAATTACATCTAAGTGTCGATACTACACTTATGAGGTAGCAGCTCAGTTACGTGCGTCGTTCGTCTTTCGTAAATGATATGCGAAATTCAGCAAACTACACGACCCTATAGGTGTCTTAAAAACTTATCCGTCTATTGGCCTATTGATTGCCTGTAAAAATGATTTTAAAAAAGATATTGCTATTAGTTTTAATGAACATCGTTATCAGCCCAAGTGTTTGTCCTAACAAAAATCAATTTTATGGTCCCATCCGGAAGAACGCATCGAACTTGGCATGCATGTAGCTATTAAATATGTGCTTTAATTTCAATAAGGAAACACGTCGAGAAACGGTTGTCATGGTGACACAGTACCCCGCGGAGCCCGGTGTTCGGTGGCTTGTTGCTCATTGCAGACAAAACTTCTGGCAGGCATTTTGGTATACTATTCGGCGTTGATGCTGCTTTGGTCTCGTAATGGAATTGAAACCAGATACCCCGTCAAAGAAACTAGCGATCAAAATTTTCCCGGCGCTTATCGATCGCTTCACTTTCGTTAGAGTTGGTTCGTTTTGAAACAGCCAAACTGTCGACTGACGCTTTGTTTCTGGATCGTATTGGTAAATTCAGGATTCGTCACCTGTCACACTGACGTAAACGCGCCGAGACGAGCCTGCTTCAAATTTTGAATCATATCACGGCAACACTCCACACGGGCTTGCTTCTGAGCTTCGGTGAGGTTGTGCGGCACCCAACGCGAAACTATCCTCCTCACGCGAGGGTGCTCGTGTAGAAACTTGTGAACGCTTCCCGATCCAATCTGCAGAGTATGATGAATCTCTTTGTATTTAATTCGCCTATTTTCTTGAAATAATTTTTTTTACTGCCAGCACACTTTCTTCCGTGACAGTTGTCGTAGGACGACCACTCCTTTGTTCATCGCCCAAAGTAAGGCGACCACGCTTGAACTCGCTATGCCAACGGTATATGGTTGCTTTTGAAGGTCCTTCATCCATAAAACATTTAAAATCGTAGAAAATCATCGCACGAAAATGTTCTTGATGCAGATCCATTTTTAAATGAGACACGATTTTAATTTGGCTCTCAAAAAAGGAGAGAAATTCTAAATTCGAACAATGGTATTTTTACTTTTAAATAACCAAATTTTTCAAAATTACAAGTGGCCATTGCAAAAAATTATCTCTTACGCCGCTACCCTGTGTCTTCACTCCAGACCAGACCAGACTCCTCCCGTCGCCCGCTGCGTCCGCGTTTTGCGTTGTCTAAAAAGTCAGTTGTAGGAGCTGGCTATATAAGTCTGGCCGAAAATACTTCGACGCTAAATGAGCTTGGCAAGATATCTGAAGATGTTGTCAAAACAGCAAAATTTCACAAAAACTGTCGTTCCAAGTACAATAAAACTATGGTTGACCGGATCCGAAAAACCAGCTCTAAGACGTAGAAGACATTAATCTAGCCAGATAGGCGTTTTTTTCAAGGGGACGTGGGATAGGCTGCCTCCAACATTTGGTTCTCTTATACAGCATACAAAACTAGCATGTTTGCAAGTGAGATTGTGAAGCACACATATGAGAGCTACATTCATGCCAAGTTCATGCTTTCTTCCGCATGGGACCGTATTTCGAGTTAAGTATTAGAAATAGTCTTCGCTATTGTTCTCCATCATAATCCTTTGCCATCATCCGGATATTTTTCTATATTTATTTCAGGTCATTGTTGTCCCTCTCTTTACTTTCCCATGAGAAATGAAACATAATTTTCGAAATTTGGTTTAGGTCGTTGCCGTCGCTCATTTGCTTTCCTAAGAAAAAACATTAAACATAGAATTCTCGACATTCGTTTCAGGTCGTTGTTTTTCCTGGCTTTACTTTCCTATGCAAAAAATTAAACTTTTAGTTCTCGACATTTGTGGTCGTTGCCGTCCCTTACCTTTTGTTTTGTTAAATAAGGAGGTATATCCTTATTAATGTATATTGTTTCTATAATTACAGTTAGAAAGACAAAGATTAGAAGCCGCAATTAGATCAGAAGCCGCAGATAACGAATGGAAAGCAATAGAGAGGTCCATAAGGCTTCGAAAAGCCAGATTAGAAACAATAGCCGCCGAAATGAGACTGCCTCCAATGCATCCCGCCTTGCAGTACACAGCCGAAGAGGCCAAAGCTCAGCAATACTTCGCGCAATATACGTGAATATTTGTTTTTGTTAAACTTTATGTAGTTATTATAATGTAATGATGGATCTCAAATTTGGAGTTAGTGGTTTATTGCCCCATTTTTTTTTGTATTTTGTAGTTAGAGTAAGACTTGTGTAGTTATTAGATTTTTTTTATAGAAATAAATGTAACAAAAATTAAACAAGGTTCGTTTATGAAAATGTTGTATATTTTGTTTGCGTTTTACAATATGATTAAATTATAGTTTCATTGAAAACTTATCATTAGGATGTATTTTGTACAGTTCTCTAACTAAAACTAATAAAACTTAAAAAAAAATCTACGTAATATGGTACAGTTTACTAATTTACATGCTTTTTACAGTGATATGGTACTACGGCTATCTACTTATGTATATATAATTAAATACAAAATGTAGATACGTTTATAAATAAGTACACATTTTTATGATAATGTAGATAGACGTTAAGGTAATGACGCAAGTCGCGACTTAAAAATGCGTTAACATAATTTTAGTAGAACCATTTGAGCACAGGTGATTAGGACGCTAAGATACAATTTTGATGTTAACAATTAAAAAAAAAATGTAAGAGTTAAGTATGCTAAGTGCCTTCAGTTGTTCTACATTTTTTAGGCCCGACAAAAGGTCCGAATTTTTCGCTGACTTATTTGAGATCGACTTTTTGTAGAACGTGTCCGTTCAATATTGCAATCTGTACAGAAGGCGACACATCGAGCTAGCCACGAAAACATACCTATAACTAAAAACGTTTCGCCATAGATAAATCGCAGGAAAGAGACTAAACATAGCTGCGTCTGCGAACATATGAGCAGCCAGTGTGAGACGAAATAATGAATTACGACTAATCTCTCTATCACGACTTTTTCGCTAGGTTGCGCCTTGGATTCAAAGACCATTAAGGTTAGGTTGATGTGTCGCCTACTGTACGTTTAATTTACTGCCCACAATAATATCGGTCGCCGATTATTTTTAATCGGACGTCGGCGAGCAGCCTAAAAATAAGCTATTGTTTAAAACGTTTCGTATGCAAGATATACATTTTTTTGGCTAGAATTTGCATTTTTTTGAGCATAAATAAAAACATAAGCAAACCACTGTATCATTTCTGGCACACAAAACATTCCTAAAACAGCTTATTTATAGATACGTCAAACAAAGTATTTCAAGAAATGTTAAAGTGAAGCTAGTTAGTATATCTTAGCACCTTAAGTATAATACCGTTTTTGATGATATTGAAAAATACTGTCATATTTTCAGTCTATATAATACAATAATCCTTGTTAATTTTTGGGCATGACTCGTTATTTAATATTTTCAATAACAAAATATTTAAATATCACTTTTAGCATAATACAATGAATCATTTTTTTTATAAAAACAAAGCAAAATGTTAATTGGCTAACAGACTCAAGTTTAATAAAATGCCTCATGTACCACAATAAATTCACATTAGAGTCGGCCCAAAATTAAAATTATTTGCAACAAGGCTTTAAGGAACATTTTAAAAGTTTAGAACATTGGTGTAGTCCATAAATGCGAATATAATAAAATATGTGGCACTGCAAGTACCAATAGTATTGATATAATAGTAACATGAGTGATGCATACGTGATATAATATATTAGATATAATTAAATATCCGCATGCTGCAAATAGAAGACTTTACCGAGTTAGAGGCCGTCTTTTGCATATTTCTTGTAGTTCACTTTTATTAAAAAAAAGTACCTTGTGACTAATAATTACGATGCTCGTTGGCTATCATCACATAAAGTGATACTTTTTTTTCGCTTAAAGGCTGTCACACACAAGGCAGATAGTATACGATATCTTGAAGAGACTGTATGTCTTACGATATCGTTCTTCACACAAATTATTGAAGGTACACACAGCACAGATATTTCATTGTTAGTACAAACTTGCAGATAAAATATTATATTATCTGTCTCGTATGTGGTAACCTTAAGGCTATGAACTCACGGAGTGGTTAGCACCCGCGCCCGCTGCGGTAGCGGCACCGCCGGTTTATTTTAAAACTTATGAGACCGAAGCTCTGTGCAGTTACGCATCCGCCGCGGTAGCGATTATCGCCCACAACCTTGGCGGGTGATAATCGCAAGACGGGCGATTAATAAAGTTGTTCATTTGAGTCCCAAAGACCGCCATGGACACACAACAGAAATGAGCGTAGCCTAATACTTACTTCACAGAAGTATTAAAAAAAAAGGTCTAAAATGTTCTGGGTGCATTTTTATTTTCGATTCTCCGTACCTATTTATTTAAAACTTATAAGGAAAATGGAGTAGGTTTAAAAACAAAATACTAATATGCGAGATCCTATATCACCAATGGTCGCTCGCAAAACGACCGTAGAGCGCGCGGACTTAACCCGCCGAGGCCGCGAGTACCGCGAACCGCGCGATTCTACAAGTTGCCCAATAAAATAAAATAAAATTTGCTATCTACATTTCCATGTATTACGTGTTTCTACGTATGTTGCGGTCCCGCTACCGCAGCGGGCGCGGGTGCAAACCGCTCCGTGAGTTCTTATCCTCAGCGTTAAGTATATCAAAAGCGTTTTACACTTTTTTTTATTAATTTCCTGTTGTAATTTTATTAGTCGCAAATTTATATTTACAAAACTCACCTGGCCATTAATGACAATTCTTTTGTAACGAGCTTTATGCGTTTTTGTTTTCAATAGAAGTGATCTACAAATTACGCCACACGCTTTTAAAAAGTAACTTATTTATAAACATTAAGTCATTCACTCATATAACAGTACTACAAAAATTGATGCAAAATTTGTATAAAAGTGGACGGATAACTCAACTCACTGAAGCTACTGAGCATCCATAAATTTAGTTTACGCTAACTTAGTTTTCCAGCGAACTTAGTTCACAAATAAAAATAAGCAGCCTTCGTTTTTATTGTATCGTAACTATACTAACACATAGTAACTCTGAAATATTAGTATATATGTATATTCGTTTTAAAAATTGGCAGTTAACGTTGTCTTGTTTGTACGTCGTAACAGCTTTCTTCTTCTTTGGTACAGTTCCTTATATTTCTCACTTTCGTCGAGATATAATACACTATGTACTGATAATAACAAGTTATGTTATTCCAGCAACTTCACAGAAGTTTAACTTCTTTAGAATCACACAACTGTGACTGATTTACGTTAAGCACTTCACACAGAAATACGTTTCTTTACAATCATAAATTGTTCACATTATTCCCGAGCATGTCTCATATCATTGCATTTTAACTCGCAAGTTGAAAAAGACCAATAGAATTTGTTCCAAGAAACGTTGTATATGTAGTCTTTATATTTGCAAACTGGCTAATGAAGGAGTAGTATGTCCTGATATATTGTGAGGTGTTAGTGGAGTGAGGGGTGTAGTGGGATTGGAAGGTGCTACTGCTGTAGCGGGGGTGAGGGGGGTATCGGGTAGACCAGGGGGATCGGCCGCTCGTAACAAAACTCTGCGTAACTCCTGCGCCCGCGCAGCTAATACTCTGGCTGCCTCTGCCATTTCCGCTACAGCATTCGCACATGGGAATTGTTGTGCAGCTGTTTTCGTCTTCGCCACTGTTGTCGCTAATGCGTCGGATAGAGCGTCTGAACACCTCAGTACTTTCGACTTCAAGCCTGCGTGTTGCACGCTCCTGTAAATTATGAAAAAAAATGGTTTTTAGAAATGGATTTAAGTCATTATTTTAATGTTTATTATAACTTTACATAAGAATAGTACTGGTTTTTTAGGGTTTCGTACCCAAAGGGTAATTAACGGAACCCTATTACTAAGACTCCGCTGTCCGTCCGTCCGTCCGTCTGTCACCAGGCTGTATCTCATGAACCGTGATAGTAAGACAGTTGAAATTTCCACAGAAGATGTATTTATGTTGCAGCTATATCAACAAATACTAAAAAACAGAATAAAATAAATATTTAAGGGGGCTCCCATACAACAATCGTGATTTTTGCTCGATATTGATAACGGAAACAGGTAGACGCTTAAAATATTCACAAAATATTTAGTTATATAGTCACTTTAAAAATAATAATTAAATTAAAGTAAAACAAATATTTAAGGGAGGCTCCCGTACAACAAACGTGATTTTTTTTGCCGTTTTTGTAGATAATGGTACGGAACCCTTCGTGCGCGGGTCCGACTCGCACTTGGCCGATTTTCTTTTTTAATTTAAGCCCTGACTACTATCAAATAGAGTAATTCATTTGTCGACGTCAATTTAAAGCGTCAAGTGTGATAAATAAGAGATATTGGATACAGATTATTTATGATAAGATAACAAATGCCACTACGGTCACAATTAGATGCTTGCACGGAAACAGCTAGATTTCAGAAAGCCATAGGTAATGTCCAGGAATTGAAGCTAAGCCTTCAATATGCCAGGCACGTATAGCTAGGATTGTAACACATGTTACAATTTATCAACTTATCAAGTGTACAGAAAACATTGATAAACTTTGCTACAAACGCCTGTAAGCGGCTCGTCCATTAATCACTTCAGGTTTTTCGGCTGCTTTTTGACCCTTTCTTTCCCCCTGTGATTAATGGTGAGGTTTTAGGCAACCCCCCTATATATAAGTACCTACGTATATTTTTGTGGCTAAATTTTAGTAAGCACCTATAAAGATCACAGAAAAAATAATTATGTGTTTAGGAGTGGCCCTAGTGTTTTGCAAAAAAAATTTAATACTAAGTGTTAAAAGTCTATAAAGACAAGACAGTTTTTGAACTAATGTATTGAAACTAGATAACTACACACCTGTGAACGGTATCTCCAACGTGAACGATACGATGTGCGCTTAACACTACGAACTTTCCGTGCGCAAGGAATATGTCAGGCGGTTGTCCCATGTCTATGGTCCGTAGGAACGCCTCGACGGCGGTTGCGAGGTGCGCTCCATATGTAAATGTTTGCGCTGCGTAAAACGCTGCCAACTGACGGTCATCCGCCGGAAGATGTGTAGAGGCTGCCATTGCACTAACCTGGAAATAATGTGTTGCAATCATACAGATACAATAATCTGAGCTGTAAATCTAACTTCTAAGAACAATTTACAAGTTGATCGTTTCAGGATAAAGATTGAAGTAACTTCACAAAATTTACCTCTCGGTGGAAAGAGACAAAGCCATTGTGCAACAAATGGCGTTACGATAGCTTCCCTTTTAACACCGACGCGACTGCCCGTATTTACTTAACAGTCGGATAGCGAACGCTCAGTCTACAGTATCAATCTAATGCCTATGGTTACAAAGCACTTAGTTTAAAGTCTGAGCATATCTATATTGTAGAAAGTTATACTTTTATTCTACTAGCTTTGTTTGCGAAAATTCTCCAAGCGTCTATTTTTGAATGCCGTCATATATTTTTTTTTTAATTATTGGCCTTCTTAACGTAACTTTACATCTATACACGCCTTCAGAAAGATAGAAGAATAATTAATTGGGTGTTTCAATATCTAACCCGCGTTACTTTAGTCTAGCTAAGTAAATGATTGTTCGAAAAAATAAAAACCTATATTAAAATGTAAGATGGCTACCTCGCCCGCATGGTCAGCGTCTCTTAGCAGTGCGTCGAAGGAAGACTGTAGCTTGTCAGGCAGCGCGGCACGAATCTCGGCGTTACGCTTTCCAACTGTCGTACGCGACTCCAGTCGCACGTAGTCGTATTCTTCTGTCCATTCGTGTTCAGGGGCCGCTACCGATCGTCTGAAATAATGAAATGTATTTGAAGTAATTTTAATGAAAGATATAAAATGCTACTTGTGAACCTATGGATTGAATGAGTAAGAAAGGGACCAAAAATGTGTTTGGCAATATTGTTTCACTGCGCCCTAGGGAAAGTGGGGTGAGACGCGGGAGTAGAGTAGCTGCGTTCGTCATATGCGCATGATATAAAATATCCAAAGATCTCAGACAATCCATCAAAAACACTTTCTTATGGTAAGTTGGCTAGCTTATTTAAAACTCATAGAATGAATTGATTAATTAATTCAGGAGTCAGGGGGCTTCAAATTCTGGAATTTCAGCATGCGGCAACATCTTATACAGATTCACCTCACAAATAGTAAGTAGGTGATTATCCTATCAAGGATTTCACGAACGCACTCGCGTTCACAAAATCAGTTTTTCATTAAAATGAACTAACCTAAAGAGTAGCGACGCATTTCCATGTATAAAGGAGGCGGCCCTCCTTACATCCTCTGTGAGTGAACGAGCGCATGCGACCAACTGGTCCAGTGCGTCCAGTGTCCCGTCCGTAGGTTCTCTGTCTCGCTCTAACCTTTCGGGAGCCCAGTCTCCGGCGTCCAATGCGCTGGTCGCTTCGTGCGTTATGCGTTCTGCGTCCTTAAGGGCCTTAACTAATGGACGCAGCTTCATTGCGATGCCTGTGTGTTGAAAATAATACATTTATTGACATTTCACAATAATAACTTCTGATATACATTTGCTCATATATTTCATCATTTTCATAAATAAACTGACGGGACACATAAATATACAAAATTACAGTAAATAAAAATATTTGTCGAATATTTGAATATAGGTTATATTACTAGGTTTATTTGTTAAGATATTTTATAAGGTTAAAAAATTGTTTTTTTTGCAAATACGATAATATTTTTGTCTCTATTATGTACATACTTTAAAGCAGTTTATGTGTCCATCATTGTTTTTCTTCAGCGTGAAAAAATATTTTATTATGCATAATTGGGTCACTATGTGTTTTTTCAACTTTTTGGTTGTGCTTGGCGTATATAAAATTTAGGCGTTTAGTCAGTTATAATATTTTTTTATTTGTTTCCGGGTGCTAGTTACGTATTAAATAGCACCTTTTCGACTTATAAAAACGTTATCTGCTAATATAACAACTCAGGATCATCAAGTCTGTTTATTTATAAAAAAGGCAAGTTATGGAAATCCTTAACAAACCTTTGTCCTGTGCGTCGTGCGCGTTAGCAAGCGTAGCGTCTGCAAACACAGCTAGGTCGTGAAGTGCGGCGCGCAAGCGTGCGCCCGCTACGCGTACGTCCAGCACGCGCGCCCGCAGAGCGCCGCGCCGCCGCCATCCTGGTGTCACGTATGAAAGCAGTCGCGATACAGCCGCTGATGCCTCCTCCTGGAAAGAGAATTAATAACAAACTCACACGTTTGTCGGACAAATATCATCGGTGAAACAATTTTTATTATATTATTTATTTACGAGCATACATGGCATACATTTGTAATATCTTCTAAAACAGCGCTTCGAGGATAAGTGTTGTGTTGGTATTCTATTATTCATCTATTTTAGACTCCATACCTGCTTTTCTCTAACCTAAGGAGTTAAAGAATAGTGGTTTTCACAGAATGCTGCTATTTCTAACCTTGTCAATCCAAAACCAATCTAAACATATAATAACAATTTTCTATCATCATTCAATTGTATATTTCCCTATATCAAGGTTTTTGCTAAAAAATTGCATAGTAATAGCTTTTAGTTAAAATTTAAGAAACGTATCTACTAAAGATAGTAGATACAGGAGACACAGCTAGTCTCAATAATAAATTTGTAAAACGTACTTGTAATCTTTCTAAGGCTTCTAGCGCAGCGTCGCATGGTAATGGCAATGTCCGAGATCTAGGGACGTCGTATGTACTGGATGCAGATGTGGCGGAATGTATGGAACTGCCTGAGTGCGCTGACGCACTGGATGCTGCGGAGGCGAGAGAGCCGGATCCGCTACACGCGGAATCCGCACTAGCGGGTCTAGGGGCGCGTGGCGCGTCGTACCACTCGCCCTGAAGGGTTTGAAGGGTGCGTGGCGAATCGTACGTGCCAGGACAAAGACGAGATACAGGCACAGGCGCGCGTGGTACGTCGTAATGGGAACATTCTTCAATCTGTAATCAATAGCAAATTTGTTTTTTATATTTAAATAGATAAGTACATTGTAATAATTAAGATAGTCATGGTCGTAGCGGGGAAAAAGAAGACCGATTTCATCAATTTCCTAATATTTTGTCTGTAGACAACAAAGAAATTCAGGAATGCTATGGGCATTGTTTGGTCCTTTGAGCCGGATTTCATTATTATCAGTGGCCGCTGACACATATGGGTCCAATGCTTACCTTAGTTATCGGTGCTGTATGGTGCGCCGGCAGCGGCTGATGAGCGACAGGTGGAGTGGCGCGCCGACGACGCTGCAATGCGCTCGCGTCGAAGACACCCGCCACCACGCGTAGGCGATTCCCCGGACATATGCCCTGAAATAACAAACATCTTACTACGTTACAACCGTGGAAGTCGTCTGCCATTTCATTTTTAAATAGCTATAATTGTATATTTTCACATATCAAAATGGCAGCTTTCCTAAAATACTTTTTTAGTTCGTCTAATTAGGTATTAGTAGGATAATTAGTAATAAATTGTAGAAACGGTCTTCGATTACAAGAGCTTTCAATCACATAAATGAAAGGTTTATAATGGTTATGACCCAAGATGCAAAGATATGAATTGTAAGAAATCTGTCAATATTTCATCCAAATATTTGGCAATTTATGTACCTATATGAATTTACGCAAAAAATAAACCAAATTAATATGCCAGACTTTTATTCCAAGTCAAGAATAATTGTGTTAAAATGAAAAAAAAAACAAATAAATTTCAGACAAAAGTGAAAAAAAAATATTTTATACATGTTCACACTCTACCGCACAAACACTAGTGCATCACGATAAACAAATAGTAGGCAAGTCTTTGTGAACGGTTCAGAAAAAAAATTGCTATTGTATCGTTCCGTAAGCAGACGTTCGTGGCCCGATGAGTTTAATTCTAATTGTACTTCCCCTAATAACTATTCGTCGGACTATGATCGTTTGATAAAAAAAATTGCCAAATCTGGGTTATCCTACGTACACCGATAGTAAAGCTTGTGTTGGCAGTAGAATGAGAGAAGACGATGACTTACCTGTCTACCCCTGAGTGAGCAGAGCCACCAGCCCTCGCTGCCGGCGGTGTTCTGCTCAAGCACGGTGAGGAGATCACCGCGGCGGAACGCCAGCTCGTCCGGTGACTCCGCAATGTTGTCGTACAGCGCTCGCGCCATGCACTGAAACAATAACTTCGCGTCAGCAAAGTCCTAAATAGTGATATGCTGATATTCCACCACGCTGGGACTTTGTAAAACGTAATCGGGTTAGTGGGCTCCAGACTGTCAGAGTTTTTAAACCGCCCTTAAGAGAATACACTTCGCGGCGCCTCGCAGCGTGCTTCATACAAACGAATTTTTCACTTATTTTTGACAATTGTTGATCAAACACCACGAAATTTTGAAGACATGTTCTAGTATTAAATATCTAGGTCTGCAGTGTGACAGTTTTCTTTTAAATTTTATAGTTCAAATGTTATACAGGATTCTAGTTTTTCATACAAATGCTTTTAAAAAGATTTCTAGTTAATAGAACGTTTTACAAGATTTTGGAAAAACCACAGACCTAGGTATTTGGCTTGGGATTATGACTGAGAAATTTCACAGTGATTGATCAGTAAATGTCAAAAACAAATAAGAAATTCGTTTGTATGAAGTCCGCTGCAAGGCTGCAAGGCGCCGCGAAGTGTATCTTCTTAAGGCCTTTAACCTGTCTTAAGGACTGCTGTGATATGACAATAGAGCCTAGACCGTCGGTAAGTAGGTCAGAAAAATATGCTAGTAGTGGACCCCCATCAAGTAACCAGTAACTGACTACGTTGGACATTGCTTAAAACTATGCATATCGTTTCCGATAGACTAATGTGACCAGCTCACGACTCCTCAACTGACTCAAAGACTCATACTAAAATAATCATTAGTTGTAAGATCAGATCAAATTTTTGGCAATAAGTAATTATTTTTATCCTTTTTTTGAAGCCGGTTGTTTTTGTTTGTTGAAAAGTTTTTTTTTCTTTTGAGTGACGAATACCTTGTTTTTATTGTGCACTAAAAACATCCATACTTGTAAAAATTTTATACAATCATCAACATAAAAGGCGTGTTTCACCAGTTTCAAATTTACATCAATTTTTATTTTTTTCTTTAAAATTTTAAGTTTTAACCACCTCAGGAGCATACTCTTTCGAATAAAAAATGATTTTTTGCAATCGGTTCACCATTGACAGAGAAATCGGTGGACATACATAAAACAAAAAATAAACCCGTGGAACATAATATGTTAAATAATAACCTCTTTCTTTTTTGAAGTCTGTTAAAAAAGTGAAATTGTTGAAAATGCGAATTTTCGTATCTTTGTATTTTAAGTTAGATTCTTACCTACTTATTCGTGTGCTTATGCAGTATGATTATTTATATCAGAATAAACGTTAAATATTCAAAAAAAATGTCACATTTTCACATTTCTCGACATAACTTACATGAATTTTATTTTCATGTATTTTGTATTGTAAGTTTTGAATCTTTAAATTGTAAGCAGATTATTTTCGTATCATTGTTTTGAGCATAAATTGTATGTAAGTAAGTAAGTATGTATCGAAGAAAAGCAGATGCAGTTTACTTAAAAAAAAAAAACCAAAATGGTTTTTTCCATGTGGCATTTGAAGTGTGTAATAAGATATCAACTAGTTGAACCCTACACAATAATAATACACCTTTGTATAGGTAATTTACCATAACAATTGAGCACGTGTCTAAGGTACCATAGCAAAAACTATAATATTATGTTCATTATGATGGCGGTAAATAGAAATTTGAGAACTTCCAATTTAGATCTTTTTTTTCAAGATTTGCTTTTTAGAAGATCTTTCTTTATGAACGTCAAACAATTCCATATGATTTTTGTACCATTGAAAAACATGTAGCAATCATGTAACTGATGGAATTTTTTCCAGTTTTAAATCTTACTCCTTTATAATTGCGTTGGGTTAGGTACATTTATGGGGTGTGAATATTTTGTTTATAAGTGCAACAGCTACATTTTGAATATAAATAACTTAAATACAACTAAACTACACTTATTAAATGAAGCCCTGGATGTTGCTACCTGCTGATAAAGTGGCCAGAAGACTGGCAGCGTTGCCACGTTTATTTGTTGACCAAAATATAAACCAGCCCTTTCATTTTTTGAAGTGGAGATCAATTGCTTGGTTTTTTTCTTCTTATAAAAACGATGGGCACTCGGTCTCCTAGAACCCATGGTTTTTCCACTCAAAAAGCTTCAAAAATGGAGCCGTTACCAAGGGCTCCATATTTTCTAAGCTTCAGATGCTCCGCAGATTTAGCTTTTGAACCAGTTTTTCTTGAGGTAGATGGAGGATGAGACGTGGTAAAGATATCAATGCAAGTTGCATCCCATCTTCCAAGGATAAAAGGTAAGCCACCGGGCATCTTACCATAGTTACGCGCCAGTCCGATTGGTTCTAAATTATTAATAGAATTTAATTTAGTTCTAAATATATAATTAAAACGGAGCTACATACAGTATTTTTTTATCTATATTAATATTAAAAAGAGGTAGTGTAAGTTTGTACGTTTGATTGTAAGTATATAAACTCTGGAACTACTAATCCGATTTGCGATGCGATAACCTCAATGCTTATATGCGTCTTGCCCATCATGACCTATGGCGCGGAAACGTCAACACTGACAGTTGCCCTGATGCACAAGTCGCTCAGCGGGCTATGAAAAGGGCTATGCTCCGAGTTTCTTTGTGGGATATGATGAGAAATGAAGAGATCCCTTGAAGAACTTGAATCACCGACACAGCCTTCACAAAAAGCAAGCTAAAGATTGCCACTTTAGCTTAGGTACTAGGGCATATTTGTTGCAGAACCGATGACCGTTGTGGCAGATGATTCTTAGAGTCGACACCACCGATTGGTAACCCCAGCGTGGGTCACCCTTCAGCAAGGTGGACTGTTGTCCCGAGAAAGGCGGAGCACCAGGTGTTGTGGCTATCATTAGGGAAGGCCTATGTTCAGGATGTTATAGATTGATTGATGACCAAGTTTATGTTTAGTTTAGTGAGATACGGAAAGAATTATCGAAATAAAATATAATAATAAAAAAGTAATTAGAATTTTTAACGACAACGGGTGAGTGACAACCCTAAGTACTAGTGATATATTTCTGTGTAGGGTAGTGGCCTATAAGACCAGCAGCTGCATCAGGCGGAAAAGGCGCGTCCCACACGGCCGATAATGAGCGATTGCATTGTGAAACGTGCTACTGTGGGCGGCCTATGTTGAGGCAGGACATGGCTGTTTCCGAACGGTCTGCTCGATTATGTAATTCGCACTACCTCGTCATTACATTACTAACAACTGTTCTAATGGAAAGGAACATATTGAGATTCGCCTTGAAAATACTGGTTTTCAGTTAACGAAGTACCTATTTCTTAAAAGACCACAGCCCACAACTAAGTCCTATGATTCCCAATAGGTACGTAGGCACTAAAAAACCATATTTTCAAAGTCTGTTATGAAAAGGTGTGTTATGATTATAATGTGCCTGTTTATGTGTTTTTGGCATAGTACTTGATTGGCTCTTTGGTCTGATTTCTGCACGAGTTTCTAACTTTTAAAGTTATTCAAAAAAGTTATTTAATTAAAATATAAATTCGGTCACAAGTTTTTGTGGTAATTTATAAATTCTGATTTTATGAAACTAGGTTAATTGCTGACCGGTTTTTAAATATTTATCTCCAAAGTGGCAATTTTCACCTAGAATGTATCCTTTAAAAAATCATAAAACTTCTGAATTATGAAAATATTAGGTACACCGTGAGTCTAATCCCCAAGGGCTGCGCATCAAAGATAACAAACAGTATAAAAAATTGAAGAAAAAAAAAAAAACAATAAATATTATTTCTTTGCTACTATTCTCCTTTATTTTAGATTAAACATCACTTTTGACTTATAAATCGTGTCAATCGTGATTGAAAACCATGACATATTACAAAATTTATTATTTATAGGTACCAACCCTCTTTTCCCTCCCTTTTCGGACACGAAACTTTTGACACGCTTTACACTTATCATATTTTAACACCACGGAATACATTTGATATATTAACACCATTTGTTAACCACAATCTAAGTACAAGTGTTCACTTGTAAGTCGCAAACTGCACTGAGGCTGAACTTAATCAAACTTGTTTACTGGAACGTTACGAAATGATCGAATTGACGTTATTAGAACAGTTTAGGTAGTCTGTGACTCACCCAGAATCATCATCAAAGTTCACGTCATTATTAGTTGTTGTCTCTGAGAATAATCCTGCTACCTACTTATAGTTTTGACTGGCAAAATATAGATGGTTAATTTCCGTTGAATTCGAATGAGTCCTAATCAGAAAAGTACTAGTACTATTCCTTACTGTGTGTTTCAAGTCTTATATAGTGCAACAAATTTCTGACTTTCTGACCAATGAAATACGGTCATTTTTATCGCATATTGTGACACAAATAAACCAAAACCTATACGGGCACTTCCCGTTGATCTAGGAAACTTGAACTTGGATGAGCTATCCACATATAATAAATTTATACGGAACCCTCGGTGCTCGAGCCAGACTCACACTTGGCCGGTTTTTTTATCTATAAATAAATGAGAAGGTTTGGATAGATGGATGTTTGTTACTCAATTGCGCCAGAACGGCTGAATGGATCTGGATTGCACCAGTTAGCAGATATGCAAAAGTTTTCGCAGGACAGAATTCCACTTGAACTAACTAAAGCTATAGCAAACTTCTTTGGTATAATCAAGGAGTTTACGTCGGAATCTATACCCAGATTTTTTTTATGAAATGCGCAAAGGTGTCTCTGCATATGTACTCATTTAACTATTATGTTTACCTTAAGAGAGGACACTGTAAACAAACGTAATCTCACCTAAAAGACTATAGTATAGTTACTAGGTACGTACGTCACACGTGGTATGCCAACCTGTGACTTAACAAAACTACTTACAGCCAATACTCCACAATTATTGAGACAGCGGTATATATGTACGTCAAAGCCTGTAAATAGGTACGCGCAGTATGATCAATGCATGTACCGATATCTTTTAAAGTTTGGTGAAGTACCTAAGTAAATGGTTTTAGTTAGTTGATATCATTAATCTTTGGTATCTATCTCGTATCTCTGGCTACTTTCTACAGAAGTGTTCGGAATTGTGTTATGCGTAATTAATGATATCCATAGATTTTATTATACGATGAAAAGTAAGTACTCAAACCTACGAAACGGTCAACTTCATAGCGTCAATTGAAAACAGAGGCAGACATAAACTTAATGCAATCATACTCGTACCATATATTTTTTTTTTACTTGGATATTCATTTTTTTGTGATATCTATGTTTTTTTTTTTATAAGTACCTACTGTTGATTCCTCCTTTTCTCGCATTTAGTCCGCATCTTCATCATCATCATATCAGCTTATTTTCCTCTAGTAATGGATATAGTCCACCCTTTTAAGGTCGTAGGTCCATTATATTAGATACACTCACTTATATCTGTAGGTATAGGTGCGTATAAAACAGAGTTTCAGTAATTTACGGTTTGTTTTTTGCTTACCGTAATGAAATGTGATTTCTTTATACTTATGTACGAGTATGTATGGGTATGTATGTATGTCGTCGTTTCATCCAAACTACACAAACAATATTTGTGTTGTTTTATGTTGGTGAGGGCAACGGAGCATCCATTCAAATCGGGAATAAATATATTGACCACCGAAAAATACTTCGACACCCTACCAAAAAAATATACTAAACACCAAAAAAACAAAACGTGTACCAAGAAAAAAGTCTAAAATAACAATGGTTTTAGTCATGATTGCACTTTAAATTGTATTCAAGAACCAAACGTACTAAATGATCACCAAATCTTAGCGAACAAATTAATGCGCTATTACTACCTAAATAAACCGCTATGATTGACATAAAATGCAGGCATGGTACCAAATATAGTGTAATGACGCCAAATTAAGTTAAATCTTGTTTTACAAGCCCTTTCCATTCTTCTCCGGGACACCGCAGCCGTCCGACGCTTGACTTACCTCTCGAAACTTGTGAACATGGGCGTAGCGAGGTACAGGCAGGGAGGGGCAGCTGAAGGTGCCTATTACCTGAAGGAATTGGCTCAAAATGAATATGTTTACTATATAAAAATGACATTTTCTATCAGGTCTGCCCCCCCCCTAGCCAAGCCTGCCCCCCCCCCTAATCCAAAAGCTGGACGCCCATGCTTGTGAATGTACATAATTACATTTTTCTCTCGAATTCCAGAGTCCGAACCAATGGCAGATACAGGGGGAAAGTCATGGGCAGACGGTGATGAAATCTCAGAGTATACAAAAAAAGGTCAAATGGAACTTAAAAATTGGGTTTTTGAAGGCAATTTATGAGTGTGCAAAGCGCACAGGATTTTATCAAAACTTAGATGACCTGGTCAATACAAAAAGTTCTTACAAAATTTTAGTCAAAGGATTATTGAAATTGTATGGCTTTAATTTTTGAACCTTATGAGCAATTGGTTCAATGGTCAAGAAAAAAAATATTTTTTGGTAGTGGTCTGTGACTATAATAGTATAGGGTCAAACTTTAGGAGTTAATTAACTATGTTTGGGTAAACAATGATTTATCTAGACTTATTTTCTTTTATAGGATAACGAGATGTTAAATATTTGGATGACATTTTAAATTATAATGAAGTAAAATGTTGGTGATCATTTACTATTGTTAGGTTAACAATGATTAGTTTGGTAATATTTGCTTCAAAAGAATAGCTAGATGTAAAAAATTTGTTTATAATTTCACAATAAAATGAGGTTTAATTTTTGGTGATTTTTGGCAGTAAAAAGTTTTTTTTTTACATTATATTTTACTATATCTGGTGATAAGTTAAACATAAGCCAATCGAATCAAATTTGACCCAGAGACAAGAGATAGTTGGAAAGACGGAAAAGGGCAGGTAACTATGTATAACAGAATTCGAAAGGACGAAAGTGGCGATTTGTTCACCGACATAATGTAAATTATGCGCTTAATGACAATTATCCAACAAAAGAGAATGAGCCAAGATTTGTACCGTGTGTCATACAAAATGTATGTATTTTTAACTGGTCTGGATTATGACATTTACCACATTTAGGTAGGGGAGAGTTGGGTAATACCGAGCCCCTAAGGGAATTATCCTATAACTCAGCTCAGGTTAGGTTAAAATAAAAACGAAATATAATAGAAGGTCGACAATTTATCTGACGACACTAACGAAAATTTAAATTTATCAAAAAACAAACAAAAAAAATAATTCGAGCGAATAATTAAAAATTGGGAAAGCGCAGTATTATCAAACTGGTCTGATAATATCGTGCCCCAGGTAGGTAATTGCGCACTGGGTCTGATAAAACTGCGAAAAGCATCACACAATGTGTCAGTCAGAGAGTGGAACCCTGGAGACCGAATTGGAAATAGGTACAGACTCCAGATTTCACAAAATGTTTAGTATTAACCTAAGTGATTGACAATTTGACATTGACAAGACAAGAAAACAATTATTATATTACCTAGTACTTTTACTTAGGTATTAATACTGACACTTATAAGAATAATATACTTACATATTCTTTCAGAGATTTATAATAATCACAACCATATTATATAGCTGGGCATAATGTCAACGCGCCCTACGCGCGGCATTATCAAACAAGATCATTTTATTTTGTAACCTCAAAAACATAAACAAACTCAAAGGATTAATTTAAAATTATTCTACACATAAGTTATACATTATTTTTACACTATAAATGAGTATAATTTATTACTGAGTGTGAAATATTCATTGACTCACCTCTTTTTGAAATCACCCAAAAAACTATAGCGATCGCGCGGAAAACCTGTAAGCTCGCGGCCTTGCTCTCTGGATACTCGGCGGCAGTTGGCGGTGCTCGAGCAGGGTAGGGGGTACATAAAGCTATGATTTTACTAATATTGCAGGCGCGTTTTGTTGACTGTTTCAAAGAAACCAAGGGGCGCGGAATTTTCAACCGCCCGGTATTACCCAACTCTCCCCTATATAATTTGATCGTGTAAACGTTTACTGGACTGAAATAAATAACTAAAGTATTATACAACTAAATGTTTGTATAAAATACTATAACACAATTTCTTGAAATTTGAGATACCACAAGATAACCTTTATATAACTAAATGTTAGTCTCTATATTATAGGACAACTTTGCTAGTTGGGCAGTGGCTGAATATGCAGCAACCTGAAAGGAACAGTCTCTCTTTATACCAACCACTTTAGTCCTGCGTGACAGATGGTGACCTCATCTCCGAAATACTGCTTCTGATAGCAGTGTTTTTTTATACCACGAAGGTGGCAAACAAGCTTACGGTCCTCCTGATGGTAAGCGGTCACCATAGCCCATGGACGCTTGAAAGAACAGGGGTATCACTCGCGCGTTGCCGACCCTTCAGAAATCTATTAACTTCTTTCTTGAAGAACCCCATACTGTAGTTCGTATAGAAAACTTTGGATGGGAGTTTAATACAAAACCCAAGCGTATCTGAATTAAAGTGGCTTTACACTATTTAAGTCCCATAAGTCGTGAATTACCCGCTTAAGAGTAATAAGTAGTGGGTAAATGGAAACCAGGGACATGCATCGGTGCGTTCCACCCCTAGCGTTTTAGTCAGTAGAAATCTCACAACCCAATTTCCCACCTCCGGAAATAGAAAACAAGGCAGGGGGAAAACCAAAGTTAAAGCCAGTACGTAAAGATGGCAAAGAATCCTTGCCAAAGATGCAGCCCAACCGGATAAATCATATATGTACCTATGATTCATCTGTCGTCGGCTCCGGCTAAGCGGCGTCGCCACTGACACGGCGGCGGCGCCTGTAGCCCACACGTTCGTAGAATTGTCGGATAACGTGTACAGACGCACAGCTCGTACACGCAACCGTAATGCGTCGAGGTCATTGCCATACTGACCTCTACAGTCATAGATTAGCAACTACATTCAACGAAGGATACCTACTTTACCTATGTTGTATGATCAATGATGTATGACATTGGGTTACTATTTCGAAGGTCCCGAGTTTGATTTCCGAAGTTTTCGGAAACAATAGTTACATTTTGTAAATTGTGAATAGTCTTGACCAAAGAGTACATTGTTTACAAAAGAAAGGGTCCATCCACTCTGTGCCCGGTACGGAGATAGGCTCCTACACCTTTGTGGTACGCAATACCTTTGGTTAAACAGTGATGTTAGGAGCATACGTTCAAAATACATCTCCCAACCCCTTAAATGTTTACCATGATGGTATGTTATATATTATTATTAAGAACTATGAACGCTGCAGTTAGCAATGCCGATCTTATTCCAGCAGTATAAATTAAGACAGAAGTGTTGAACATTTTACTTTTTTTAATTATGTTGTACGTATTGTATTTCCTAATTTTCAATTAGTTTTATATATAATTTTCTTCTGTTTTGTGAGTTCATATAGTAGTGGCATTCTCTTTCTTCTCTTCTCAGCTGTAAGTGTTCGAAGTTTTATATTCATTTCACATTCATTTCATTCATCAATATTTTCTTATGTATTTTTTAAAAACAACACAAGTAAGTATAGGTAGGTAGGTAACGTTTTGCGCTTTGTTTGTTTTAATCCATTTTAAAACCGCAAAACAAAACATTCTTATTACAATTGCAAATCTTTATCCATAACCATGACACGGCTGCGGTTTGAAGTTTTAGGAATTATGTGCTCGTGGTCACATAAATAACTTTTATTGAATTTTCTTCATTACTTAATGCCTTTAAATAAAAGTTACACCATTGTTTATTATTTAATAAACCATTGTTGTTTAAGATGCCGTACCCAAACGAAAACTTATTATCACTGCGCCATTTTGTCGTTGGTCTGTGGGTCTGCCTTTTCTATCGCAGTAGTGTAAATATCTTTTTTACCGTAATAACCTTAAGGAAACCTTAACCTTAAAGAATACCGGTTACTATGACTTTAAACATGAAAAAAATTTATAAAAACAATGTGTTAAAAATATAAAAAAAAACAACTTTTTTTGTTCTTCGCTCCAGGTATCTTATGGCAGTAATATTAGCAGCAATCTAATCTGATACAAGTGCATACTTTAGCATAGAAAAACAAAAAAATAAAACTTTAAATAATGACTTTAAAATATCCATTAAAATGTTTAAGGCATCTGATCTAGCTAGGCACTTGAGGCTATTGGTGCCCATAAACATTTTTTAATTTAAATATCGCCTAAGATGTCGCTTCAACCGAATAGATTTAGCACTTATAGAGTTTGTAATACCTATTTTCATTCTAGACTGTCACGGCTTTATTATCTTGCGGCGGATTCCCCCAGGAATAGACCATATAACCGAATGAACAAGTGCATGGCACACAAACAAATGCGACTGGGGGCCACGTGCACAATATATTGTGTTGTAAAATTGTAAATGAACCATAGAAAGATTTGCGTTTAAACGGGCAACTGCACAACATGTCGAAGGGAGAGAATCAAAAAATCAATAAAGGGTAGGTACGTATAACATTGCGGGGATTGAATTATAGTACGGTGGCCTTCAAAGGTCGTGTGTATCGTGGAGGATCATCGTCCTTTGCAGTTAACGCTACATGTTAAATTCTATATTTACATCTTACAGTACAGTTATGCATCATGTACGTTAACAGGAAGTTTGCATCAACTAATTTTGATGTTAACTAGCCGTCAAAAATTTGCGTTTGTATGAAATGTGCATAGTCTGCTATTCTTACACATAACCGGCCCGTCATAGTTCAGCGAACCACTAGGTGGTTTACTTTAAAAATAGCTAACGATAGAAATTTCCATACAATCTCCCATTTTGGGCGAATGTTAGTTGGTGCAACCCAGCCTGTAGGTACCTTAATAATTAATTTTAGCCTAATCGCATTTTGCAAATAAATTCGTAAAACACTAGGTTATAAAGGAAACGGGAATGAAAATCTGTCATCATGGTATTCAGAAGAAAAATAGTAAGAGAGTTAAGAGTAAATGGTATATTGGAGCGTGCGATATAGGTAACAAGAATAACAACCTATAAGATTCGTAGTGTTCATTAAGATACCTAATAGTTAGTACTTACATTGCAACAAACTTTTCTAACCCGGTGTTAAGTCGCCAGTGTCTTAAAGTCACATTATTTTAATATGCCTACTGATGTTAGTTTTAATTTTTGACCACCCGGTCAGAAAAGTTTCCTGCACTGTACGTACATTTTTCTTTTACAAAAAAATGTTGTTCACAGAAAAAATCCTCAACCTGTACATCCCAGCTACGAAAATCTTGTGAAATGGCATATAAATTAACTTGGTGCAGTTTTAAAATACATTGCGTTGCGAAACCCGTGATGCTAAAACGTCGCGTCGCACGTGCGGGTAAGATCTTCTGACTCAATATGTCTAGAGTCACTAGACTAGTATTATATAATCTGTGACGAAGCAATTTTTAAATAGTTTATCGCTTTATATTCAAGAAAATTCTAAAATATTAACGTTTTCACTTACAAGAGCCCTGTTTGCACACGAGTTTAAAAATTTTTACCAATACGATGTATAATTATAAAATAGCAAAATAAAATAATAACATTCTGAAAATATATCAAATATTTAAGGGGGGCATCCCATACAACAAACGCGATGTTTTTGCCGTTTTTATAGATAATGGTACGGAACCCTTCGTGTGCGAGTCCGACTCCGATTTTTTTAAATAAATAAAACTGCATTCAAATGTTTTTGGAAAAATCTCTGTTTACACCGGGAATTGAACCTGTGAAATACCTATAAAAAAAAACTGTATTTCATTACATCAGTCAAAAGGGTCATTCATGAGAATCACTTTCTTCAACATAGTATCTTAAATTACAAAAAGACCACGAAAGATAAATATATATGTACTACCTATTGTACTGTATGCAGTTGGTCACAGGTTCGATTCCTGATGCAAACAAGCGATGTATCTTAAGATCTTTGAATCTTACATCCTACTAATATTATAAATGTGAAAGTTTGTTTGGATGGATGTTTGTTACTCTTTGACGCATCAACCACTGGACGGATCGGGATGAAACTCGGCATACATATAGATTAGGCTACATTTTATCCCGAAATTCCCGCGGGAATAACTAAAACCGAGCTTAAACGAACTATAGCTATAGCTACAGCTTGATATAGCAAACTTCATTAGTGTAATTATTGACTAAATCACAGTCGCCGATAACAGAATTAAGGGCGGGCGGAGCCGCTGGCAAAGTCTAGTTAGAAAATAAAGAAATGTAGTACTTAAACATTTGTTTAACTTTTCGTAAAATTTGCTACCCACAATAATTTCTTTTCCACCTATGCTTTGATAGTTTTTCTACTTTGTGATTTCTCAATGTAGTGAAATTTTATAAAAAACACTAGCTTTTAATTATTGTTTTAGCATGAAATTTTCTTCTAGGTGTTTTACTAAAAATGTATAAAGTAGAAAACCTATCAAACATTATTATTACCTACTTACCTATTTTTTAATGACAAGGAAACTGTGAGCTCGAGTTAGTAAACGCGGAATTGAATCATACACATACGGAAGCCTTAAGAGCACAAATTCTAAGACATTGACTCATCTTGCTATCAAATTAGACGGTTTTGATCAGGTTCCTGTTATTTTTAATTAATCGCATAGCTGTTAAAGAGAGCAGTGGAGCTTCAAGTTTTTATTGCGATTAGGTATTTTTATCGAACAAGGTTTAGGGGAGGAGAGAACCCTATCGCATTTTGTCTGCAACCGTATGAAAAGTGCAGCTTCACTGGCCACTTAACAGTATATACCGTCATAATTGTTTCACGCGGTGAATGGTAAGCTAAGCGACATTTGATGTAATGTGGAGTCCTTTTTAGGAGTTAAGTGGATGCTACTTTTTGCTACTGCATACCTACCCTAATGGTATCCTTGATTTTGCAAAGATAATGTTACCTAATAAGTTTGGAGTGCTTACAGATGTGGCTTTGAGTTCATACCACATAAAAACTAGTCTTATGCATTTTTTAGTAATTTTAGGAATGTAAAATAAAACATTGAACACAATGTTTTTATTAGTTCTAGCTTTTAACACAGAATAAAGAGTAGTGTTTAGTAAAGATTTATTAAGTTGGACCGCGGCGCGTGACAAGGTTAATAGGATTGTCGCTACTCTGGGTGGACCGGCATCTCAGCCAGTCACATATAATCCTTTGACAGGTCGCGGCGTATGTACATTGTTTTGATTGCGATAATTTATAATTAAGTTCGGTTTGCGTGAAAAAACCTACACATACACAACATATACAGACACCACACCACATATTCAGACAAAAACGTTATACAAATCTATCGCCAAAATTGGGTAAGTCCATGCAATTTTTCTTAAGGCCTACGTTGACCCAGTTTTTACGATCCAAGTAGTGTATATTCTTCACAACTATACACTAGTACTTAATAAAAAACTACTTTCAAAGTGCATTATCGCGATAGGAAGCAAAGGCGTACTTAATTAGGTTTTTTTTTCGGCAAGGGTATTTTTAATTCGGGGGGCAGGAAGAGTTTGAACCCCTAAAACACCACCTTTTACAAGCTATCGAACAGATGACGAACGAAGGAATCTACTTATCTGTCATGGTCCAAAGAAAATTATTTTGTTTATTTGTAGGTACTTCGCCGTTAGTTTTCAAAATCAAGAAAATTTAGATTTTTTTTTTATATATTCAACTAAGAATCTATCTCGAAATACACTTACCAAGTTAAAAAAAACATATTTGGTTTTTCTTCTCAGTCGACCAAGCATTCAGAAGTTGTTATGTAGGTAAATATATCGAAACTCAATTAAAATTCCTAAAGTTTAATTTTACGTCCACCATCAACGTAATTGTTCCCAACCCAACATTCCAGGTCAAACGTTTGCGGAAGCCTCGACTCGAACTGCCACACTTGATTCAATACGATTTACGATTTCCTAAATTAGATTTTGGGACATTAATAAAACGGTTAAAGCTAAAAGGACTATGTCCGATCGGAGGTCTAAGTTGTTTCCAAGACGTATTTGCTCAGACCTCTGGGCGCTCTTTTTGGGTCTGCAAGTAGGAAGTCGTAGTGATTGACGCTACTTCAGATATGGTTAGGCGCCGCTTTGTGAATAGCGGCAGTCCACTTGAAGAGTAAACAGGTCGCGGCGTCGCCGACACTTTCTGATATGACATGATAGGTTACATGGCAATGTAAATAGGATTAATCATATCGAATAATTCGATATTCTTGGAAAATAATTTAATGTTGGATTTAAAGCGTAAGAAGTAAGTAAATGCCTTTTAACCTTTGATCGCCTGTGACAAGAAGAATTAATGTTATGCTGGTATGTTCTGCCCTATATTGTTGTATAATGATTCTTATGTTTAAAGTGACGCTTTTCTAAAAAGTCTAACCTAAATATGTTACAATGTAAGTCAACTAACGTTGACTTAACTACCTTTGACTAAATTTAATTAACTCGCAAATAATGAGAAAGACTTTGTTGATTCAATGAATAGATTTGATAAGTTCCATGTCAATGTCAGGTTAATTTATCCAATACAAACACAATAGGATTCAGCTCACGATATTGGGATTCGCTAGTAGACGTTGTAACAAATAAAGTAACACAGTGGAGTTTCGTGTTTGGAGCTTTGCCAACTCGGGCCCGAATCAAGCCACAAGTGTCTCCAACTGCGCCTGGCAGCAGACAGATTGCTGGCTGCCGGTAAACTAAAATGAGGACACGAATTCTTAACTTTAATTACTCTCAAACTGTCAAAAAACGTTATAATGAATTAAAATTCACTAACGCCCTTTCGGTTTATTTACAAGCATTTCAAATAAATTAAAAAAAAGTGATTTATTTATAAATTAATATCAATTTATCTTGTAATTTCGCTTTAATTTATGTCGTTAAAAAATTGATTCGTTAAAAATAATCACTAAATAAAAACATATTTCTAGGTATTGCAAGAGCAGAAAACTTAAAGTTGCGTGGAGAGAAATCCCTCCCCATTCGTAGGATAGGTTGTTCAAAAAAATTGCGGGTGTGTGTAAACCATTTATTGATTTAGAGACTGTTTACGAAATATTAAGATTTAAAGTGCAAGTTAACGAGTAATAGTCGACAACTTTTTTATTGATTTTGAGTTCATCCTACTATGGTTGTCAGTTTTCGTTATTTCATGCGTGTCTCGAACAAATAGACCTAAACTCAAAACTTTCGATTGTGTATGTGGGTTTTAAATTTTTCCATCAGTCTATGTCAGTTTTTTCTTCAAATGTTTTAAATATACAGATTTAGGTAGCTATAAGTATTATGATTTATCATAATATCAAAGCTGTCGATCGCCATATTTTTTATCACAATTTTACAACAACGACGCGCTCGTCATAGGAATTTTAAAACCGTAAATTATTATGACTTTTAATTGTAATAAATACTGAAATAGCCTTTTAACATCAAAATGTCAACGAAACAGTCTATTTAAAAAACGAGTCACAATAAAATTCAAATAAAAGATAAGCAGTTTACGAAGCAATCTTATCTAAACATCAACATGCGTGTTTGGGTATGTAATAAAAACTCCAATTAACATACTAAATATGTCTGCTCTAAGTATTGAATGGGTGACCATGGGCTGTACATTATAGGCGACGGGAAAGTATAAGCCATTTAGTCGTGCGTCAGAACTTAGAAGGCAACATGTGTTGTTATTTAAGAGTAGGTACTTAGGTATGTACATAAATGACAAACTCATTTTTCTCTAGCATGGTGCTTGTCAGACCTATCTTTCACAGGATACGGGACTTGATTTGTGATACGAGACCAGAGAAGTGCGAATGAACTTTTATGATTGATAGATCAGTCGGACAGAATTGTTTAGGTACAGAACCCTTGTAGTTTCGACCGTCCGTATGTAAAGTAACGCCTTGGATTTTTGCAGGAAAGTGTTTATGTGTACCACCATTCTTCTTTTTTTATTTATTTATTTATAGTTAAATTGAGAAATAGTACTACTTTAACCAAAGACCGGGAAGTAAGCCATCGCCGGCTGAGTAGAGTCAGACGGCCTAGCGAGGTGAGGCTTTTATACATACAAATCTAACAGTAGAATTAAGGCCGAGGACTGTATACTATTTTACTAACATAGAGCTAGGTCATTTATTTAAAACAGTCTTTGAATATAATTTGTTTAATAATAATAAAAGGTACAACTGTGACACTTGCAGGTTTTGCAATCATGCTTTCAAATTAAAAACCACTGCTCTTGAAAACCAACAAACAAACCAAATTTCGTTTGAATATTGTATGTACCTACTAAGCATCAATGAATAAAAAAACTAATCAATTGAAACTCTGCTGCAAATACAAGCAATATTAAAAAAAAAACTGGTTGCCTGTAAAGTCGGTATACGGGCGAAAGTTTTACGTGACAATGATTTTATGTCTGTCTCTCTCGCTCTTAGGCGGGCGCGTGCCTCTCACTCGCTCTCATTGTGAGCGCATAACGTGAGCGGAGCGTAACGCAGTTTCTTGAAGTGTCACCCGGCAAACCAATTTATAAGACGTTGTCACGTCAAAAACAAAATTGCCTCGTAGACTTTTATTTAGGTTTCAAAATGTAACGGTAGAAAAATAAGAGTAGTTACAAACAGACGACAGACTATTGTAGTGCAGCCGAACGAGAGTCGAGTAGCACTCGAGGCGACGGCGGACAATCTCGTGGATGCACTCCAACTGCAGCCCGCATCTGCATCAGTGCAGCGCTTTGATTAATCTCGGTCCTCGCTGGTCGCACTTTGCTTTATTTACTCCACATTTTACTAAAGTCTGCAGTATTTTATTTACCAATCTGTTTTTACATAGTAAGTACAAATAGGTATTTGAATTTAAATACTAAATAAACAAATATTTCTAATGTGCAGTATAAAGCAGGGGCGTATCCAGGATTTGTATTTTGGGGAGTATGAATTAACAGTGAATTAACTTTATTATTAACCCGAGCAGAGCTAGTTTTTCAGTATATTATATATATATATATATATATATACTTTGTTGTTCTTAGATAAGTACGTTTTGACGTTCGAAGGTGCAATAATTAATATGTCAAAAAACGTCGGCGAAAAATAAAAAGTTAAGTTTTTGTTTATCGTCTCGTGAAATTATTTTATCCGGATCATAAATACTTAGAAGATTAAGGCAAATCAATTTTGTATGAAAAACAATCTACGGCGTTTACCCTTAATTATCTAAAATGAGTAAAAAACGAAAAAGTTTAAAATCAGATACAAAGTCATAGCTTAAAATATATGTCTATTAAAAACTATTTTCAGAACGAATGGATTTGAATTACTTACTAAGTACACTACCTACCTACAGATGCGGACAAAGCAAACTCAATTCAATCATAATCTTATAGATATTAATAAATTTGATTTATAATTCTGCATTGTGAATTTCTAAATATTTAATGCTGTTGAATAACTTAACGTAGACGTTATTAATTCGCCGATGTCTTTGGGCAGGACGGCGAACTTGGGGACGAACGCCCGTCATGAATTTGAATGGCCTATCGAGTAAGTTTCAAGTGATTTAACTTCGTAGAGCTAAGTGAGAAGAGAATTTGTGATGAGGGTGTTATAGTATCTTCAACGTTTAAAATTTCCAAGGGGACTTTTGGCATTTTAGAGGCTTTTGAAGATTTTCTTTCTAAAAAAGTCAGTTGAGTAAAATTGGCGCACCAACGTAATTATCTACCAATAATAAAATCAAAATTTATATAAAAATATCAATACTGAAAATGGGTACATTTCAGTATTTAGTTAGGTTATTAATAAAATAAGGGAGGGTAAGCCCCCAATGCGCATATATAAATTACTTACATTTGCTTTCACAAGTTAAAATAGACGATGTTAATCTCAAAATTGAGTTTTTAGCGTAAAATCGGAAATTAATTCATTAAATTTTCACATGATAAAGTTATAGAATACCAATAACAGTAATTTTCTAGTTTTATGGTTAGGTACTTGATATCATATGTAATAAATTATTCTTGCCTTTAGTTTATAAAAAGATATGGATAAAAATAGAAAAACGTAAGGGTCGGTAATTTTTTTTTCAAAGCAATTTTTTTACAAGTAACTAAAAGTCTTCTCGTCACATCGCTCAATATTTATTAACGTTAAAAAATAAATTTGAAATGACTTCAAAATATTTTCTGTAATCTCACCGCCACAAGTCTCCCTAGAGGACACGTCGCGACACCCTTGAGAGGGATAAAACTTCGCAACAAGTCTGCCACTGCCACCCCTTGACTTTTTTGTACACAACTACGAAGTAAATATTCTCATTACTGAACCATTTCGTTCCCCCAAAGTGGGCAGACAATGGCCTAAGAGCCATATAGAGGTATGCCTACTACATAGAACCCTATTCACATAAGAAGGTTCGACCCCTATCCATCACATGCCGAGTATTCCCGAGGCCGGGTTTAGGAAATTACTCTTTTTGTTCTTGTATAGTGGTTGTAATCAACTAGCAGAGCAACAAAAAGGCAAAGCAACCAATTACATTACGCCAGATGCAGCCTCACGTGTTTTAATGAAGATTGGTGTGCCTTTCTAAAGGACATGGACGATTATTAGGGGACATAATGACTGTGGATTTATTACCTAACCTTTCTTTCTTACTATTTTAATAGAGTATAAATGTCTACATAGCCAAGTGACTTGGTCTGACGGCTCTGAGGAAAAACGTAGAAGATTTTGACTAAAATCCGTCGGTACCTACTATTTTTGCCGCTTTGTATGTGCTGCGTGAGTCAAATCTTAAAAATCAGTTTTGACCAACTTATATCTTAATCAGGTGGTACTGCATTTTTTTCTGTGTTTAAGTTCACGCGAGAATGAACGTAATATAGGAAACATCTTTTATATCTGTCAGCCGTTTATGACTTTGCCTCGCGGTGTGTTCTACTGCTTTTATAATGGGATGTGTTCCGAGGAATTGTTATACTTTCTAACATCCCACCGCTCGCCATCGGCAGAGAATTCATCCTAAAACCTTAGAGCCTAAATGGTTACGTACAGTTTTGTTTCAGAGGAACTTCCTCTCACGAACGTTTAGGTTGTGGAATGAGCTCCCTGCCTTTTTTACATAAATCTTCTATGTGAACTTACAAAGACACTAGCGACCAAACACCTAAGGTCAGAGGGTCAAAAAGTTTGTTGCACTGTAGCAGGGACACTAGGAACAAACGTCAGGTTACAGATAAAATACTAGTAACTACGTCACGTGCCATACTTATACTACAAACTTGTGTACAAACTGTGGCGCATTGACCGCAGTTGTATGTGGCAGCAGCGGGCGCGGCGGTAAGTGCGATGTCTCCTCTAGTAACTTAATAGCTCTATGTATATAATATCGCTTTACAGTAGTTACATACAATACAACTACCTACATAAGTAAGTAAGTAAGTACACATCCTAAAGTAAGCATTAATGGAATAAAACCCCATGTTTTATTTTATTTATCTTGATCTCACATCAAGATACATCAACCAAGCGCATGAGAATGTGAGATAACGTTATGGGTGTTTGGATTGAATTCCAATTATTGACCATGGTAACATACCATGGCCACTTATTGTAAAGAGAAACCAAAGCGGACATTCGATAGACAGTAGTAATCGTTATTCCATATTTATGAAAATCGATAAATACGTATCTATAACATGTTTTAGGTTTAACAAAGACGTTTATTTTCTTTACTGTTAGAAAGTTTTTTAAATTTAAATTTCCATTTTTAGGATTACTTACCCAATTACAAATAAGCCACCTAGTTACGTGGCAGGTGTACAACAAATATTTCGCTCTAAAACTGCAAATCGATGTAGAGTGTAGCCGTTTGGCACACAGGTACTTTTGAGCCGCAGTTCCTCAAAATATTTCCCTTAGGGAGGGTTATGATGTCACCAATTTTTTGCCCATCGTGTGGGGTATCAAATGAAAGGACTTGATGAGCCGGTTCTAAAAATATACCACAATATTACCTTTGGGCTACTTTTTTTCTTAAAATCGAAAAAGTATTTTCAAAACATACCAAGTTATTAGATTTCTGAAGGGTCGGCAACGCGCAAGTGATACCCCTGGTGTTGCAAGCGTCCATAGGCTACGGTGACCGCTTACCATCAGGCGGACCATAAGCTTGTTTGCCACCTTAGTGGTATAAAAAAAAAAAAAAAAAAAAAAAACTATACTATAACAAGTATAATAGGCACTCTAGATATAACTAAAGTTTTTGATTGTGACAGACATGTAACTTGCAAAAATGTGTGATGGCCAGCTGATTTTGGGGGCCGATGTTGACCAAGTGGTTTTGGTGTCTTCCTCACGATCTAAGAGGCGGAGGTTCTGCTCGGCGTGTACTAATTAATAAGCCTTTATCTTAATTTCTCAAGAAAGTACATTGTTTTGTTCACACCACTGGCTTTTCGGGAAAGGAAAACATTGTAAGGAACCTACATACGTCAAAAAGACGTACGTGAGGGCTGCAATCGGCATTTGGCCCGCGTGAAGGACTAAGGCCTAAATCGCCTCGCCTAATGCACAGTATAGGTAATCACGAGGTGAACGTCGGGGGTACCCTAACAGAGGGGACGTATGAGGCCGATGGGATATTACCACTTGCTGTTAGTAAATGGGTATAGGTATCTAGTAATAGGTCTGTATCGTTAGGCAAACTATTTAACCACTGTCCATAATATCATCTCTAGGCCTGTAATAACATAACCGATTAGCTCAATGCCTAGTAGTATATCGCAGCTAGCAGCTAGTTATAGACACTATAATGAGGAACATTATAGGATCGCGTAACTCACATCAGTATTGTGGCAATCTGTTTGTTTGGAGCTTATCACGACTGTTAGAACAATATCAATTCAATGTAATTCGAAAAGAAATTGTAATTAAAATAACTACCATAACGTGAAAACAGTATTGTTTGTTAAAGTTTTTTTTTTAAGTAGAATTTGTTTTTGAACACCGAGTCAGAAAAGTTTGTTGCTCTATAGACCCCCATAAGTACTGTGAAGTGTCGATAGCAATCACAACATGCATTTATGTAAACTATCGTAGTGGCTAGCACCCATAGTCATGGTGTTTAGTTGCATTTGCGTGTACTTTACAATTAAATAAAAAAAAAAATTATCAATTTTTCTTTTACAGCGTTGTGATGTTTAGGGATCAAAAAAGTAAGGCGGAGAACCTCGAAAATAGAGTAGGTACGTTTGTTGTGAAGTCAGTCTTCTTTAGACCGCGCCGCGCCGTCTAGCAACATTATAAATTTAACTATACATATAATAAAGTTAACTTGTATCAAATTTTATCTATACAAGTATGCCACCTGTCTTTACTTACTGCGAAATGAAGCACTTATTAATTGTTTTTATTTCGGTCGCCTCTCGAGTCAAGCCAGGCAAGTCGCTGGATCATAACGATCAGCTACCTCCAGGTACTGCAACACTACAATACCTAATACCTATACCAATACCTAATATGTTACCTATTTGTTGTAATAAACAAATTATGAATATTCGGTTAAGAATGTGTCAAATCTTATATTCGTTTTTTTTATGTAAGTACTTATTTTATAGTTTAATTATGTTTTTAATATTTTTATATATATTTTTATTTTATTTTTATATTACCTAGCCAAGTAGAACTTTACTAATAACGAGTAGTAATAAAGAGATGTAAAGTGATAAGACCAACTTTTTATATTATTTATAACCCAATGAAATAAAAACTTTAAACCCAAAAAAAACAACCGGCTTTTCGGCAATGGTAATTATTTTTAACCTTTTAGTGCATCTTTTTGTTTTTGTTTTTTGGCAAAAAAAAATTATTTTTTACTTTTGAGTGACCAATTCGTCACTCAAAAGTTTTTTCTCGTACACTAAAAACGTCGATACTCGTAACAAAATTTTATACAATTATCAACATAAAAGGCGTTGCACCAGTTCCAAATTAACACCAAATATTATTTTTGACCAAAAATTTAAGTTTTAAATTCACTACATTAATATGGGACCACCTCTTAAGTATACCCTTTTAAATATTTTGTAAATCCGTCTATATATGACGAAGTTAAATGCCCGAACATACATAAAAGAAAATACAAACACCTCCTCCTTTTTTGAAGTCGGTCAAAAAGAATATCTAATTGTTCTGGTATTATTTGATGTGACCTGATTGTATTTTATTTGCATGTAATATTTTCCGGTTAAAGTGTGGCTGCCATAATATTGCCCTCATAATAATAACGCGATGTTATTAAGTTGGCTTATGATATGGGCAGGTTATATAGACTTCGTTCGCACTCCATTTTATAGCGTTATTATTATGACCACGCTACATTAGCATGGATGTGCTTTTTATTTGCTATCATGGAGCTTAAATAATTTAAAGGTAGAGGGCATCTGGAATTAGGCTTCTAGACAACATAATTATTATCATCATAAATCATGCAAACATTTTAACAGACACCTAAATCATATATGTATTAGTACCATTAGCCAAGAAAAATCAAAATCCCCGACATTAGGAGAAACATCTTTGCTTATAAGCCAGTGGCGGATACAGAGGTGGGGCCATGGGGGCCACAATTTGATCGATTAAAATTATTTTACTACGGGCTCACCAAGGCATAGAAGTGCTAGAACCCAAAGAGTTAAAAAAAAAAATGTATTTGTCTTGAGTTTGGGTGTATTTATGTATGATATATGTATGTATAAACAAAAATAAGGAGTATATATGTTTTCGTTGTCTGGTATCCATAACACTAGCTTTACTTACTTTGGGGCTAGACGGCGCTGTGAGTAATTACCTAAAATATTTATAATTATTATTATTTATATAACAATTTATATCCGATAGGTATAGGTCTATATCAATTGTGTTTTTCCGATCCGCTTTTAGATATATACATATTATATTATAAACTAGCTGACCCGCGCAACTTCGTCTCCGCGACATTTATAGAATAATAATCTAAAACTACGTTATAAGTAGGTTTTCATTATTACGCGTACCTTTCAGCCGCGATGAACCTTATTATCTCTTATATAATTAGCTCCTATTAAGTTAAATATAAATGAGAATGTTTTATGTTATTATTTCATCAAAAATTAAACACTATGGCGATGTAGGTATATGGAATACCGCACCATCTAGTGATAAGCAAAAGATTATCCGCAGTCGATTGTAGTACATGTCTTTAATAGAGAGCTTATAATTGTATCTATGATATTTCCTAAGATATTAATTTAGATTTTTTAGGTGGTAGATATATGCAATCATGAACTTTTTTAAGAGAAACAATTCCACCACACATTATTTTCGAGTTACTTTAACTATTTAGTCAGCGCACGCCACGAAAGATCCCAGAAGGGACATTTTTCCCCGTTTTTAAAGCCCTTTTCTTTATTTTATCGCTCCTTCTTGTCTTATCTTTATGTTACATAGCCTTTTCTTCCAGATAAATACACCATCTATCGTAAACTCAAAAATTTTTTTTAATCAGGCTGGTATTTCTAGAGAATACTCATTCCAAACAAAAAAAAAAAGTTTTCCTTTTTATAATATAAATTAATATAGATTAATAACTCCCTACTTATTACAGTTACTTCAATGTAAAAATTAAATCAATGTTATATACACATGATTTTAACTAAACACAATAAAACCAACGAAATCTATATGTATGTACCTACCGGTTTTTCTAACTACAATAATCTTATATATTATGTTACCAAATAAGTGTATTTTCAGGTATACGTACAGTCTTAAAAAAATATATTAAATTGATTTTATTTATTTTTAATTACTTAATACCGTAAATAAATAATTCAAGAGATTTGACAGCTAGACTCTGCGTTACCGAGCCTAGCTTGTTATCATGGGGTTTCATGCGTCTTTGAATACGTAGGTTTGCAATGAATCATTCAAGTCGTCGTGGTTTCTTCTCACTTTTTCTCTGCAGGCAGGAATTGTGGAGAATAAGTATCTGGGCCTTGGCCTACTTCTTATGCATCAACTTAACCCGTTAATACGGGCAGGTCTTTGGCTCTATTTATATCTGTTTCAGAATGGTTTTATTGGCCTTCTTAATGTCGGCGGCTCCATATTGGGTGTGGTTGACTCATCTTGGGTATTGGGGTTTAAATTTTTTGTTTGTTTTAAGCCAAGTCCCTTATATGGGCATGTTGAAACCCCTCGACACCCCCTGACGTAGTTCCATGCGTAGCGCGCTGTTCTGACTACACTGCGAAGAGTCAAATTTTCTTGAGCCGATTTTTGCTGCGCTCCTGGGCCAAATGGTACTATGCTGTAGCTGCGTAGGTGAGTCGGGATCTAATATAGGTTTTTATAGACCCCCTTGCGCCGGGGAATTTGCGATAATCGAGGAAGGAGACTATGACTTCCGCAATAAGTTTCAGCGTACTCGACGTAGGCAGCTCGTACAGCAGCCTCTTATACAATACCCTGTCGAACGCCAAAAGGATAATTGTGAATTCTTTTTTCCTTTGCTTCATCTCCATATCGCCCAGAACTCTGTTAAGCAACGAGATGCAATAGTTCAGTCTAAAGCCAAATTGTCCCGGTCGCGGTGTAAAGTGCAGTTAAAACTTTTCCAGGAGTAATTTTTCGAAGACCTTCTAAATTGTAGTACTCGGCAGCGTGGTGGGTCTGTTGGTGCTCCGTGCGCAATATGCGATTATAAGTTCGCATTAGAGCTGTGTTGGTTCTGTGCGGCAAATGGCGCCATCCAGGCCAACCAGGAGCCATCTTTGGATTCGTCTTCTAGATTGCCCTATGCACTTGCCCGGGGCTAAATAAGAAGACGAATGACTTTTGATCCGATGGTGGTGCTGCATAATACTCCCGCAGGTGACGCGACACCATCTACTCATGGTTCTGGTCCACAACGGGGTGTGGGGTAAACTGCTCTTCTAGGCTGCTTGCCAGTATTTCGGTTCTTTCTACGGCTTGAAATTTTAGTTGGCCGTTTATGTGTAACAAAGGTCTAGGCGGAAGCTTGTTATTTAACAGTTGGCTGCACAATCGGTTGACTTAAGGGATGCCTTCAAGATGTCTTTTATTCTATTCTTCTGCTGCGTGGTCGTTTCTTGTAATTTTTGAGAGCGGCTCACGGCACGCTTTACAAGTATATAGGCCAGCCGCATCCGACCAATGTGCAAAGAACCAGTAAGTATCCCTATTTCATATCGTTGACCAATAGAATGACAGTTTTACGTCAATTGGTCAAATCTCCGAAACTGTGCATGATAAATAAACTCTAAAAACTCTTAAAATGTTTCAATGAAATAGTTCGAATAGCGTTTCTATAGAATAACGCGCATTGTAACAACCTTAAATGGTACTGGAATCTTGCCACAATCCAACAGTGAAAACAGCATTCTAATGGGTTGAGCCGTTTCTAAGATTAGCTTGCACAAACGCACAGAAAAACGGACAGCAATTCTATAACTATATTTTTGGCTTTGGTGACATAAGTACAACGTGTATAAAATATTAAATGTACAGACATGGCTCGTTTATATGTATATGTATAAGATATGGGATATTTACAAACCCTGCTTAAAATATTATGAAAAAAATTTCAGCACTGTCAATAGCCAAAGCAAATTATATGTCAGAGACAGATCTAGGTGGGGGTTAAAGGGGGCTTCATCGTGACATGTTTAAGCGAGGGGAGACGTGACAGCTCTCCAGTCTGCGTTCCATTCGTTCGGAAGCCTCCTCAATTCATGTGACTGACAGTGACAGATTAGACGTGTCATGATGACGTAAATTACCGATATATGGAAAAGCAAGCTCTGATTCAGAAGGTAAGATAATCGTAAATAATAATAATTCATATACAAAATTAAGAAAATATTTTATGCTATTATTCTTATACAACCATAATAAGTATCCTATTTTTTAATTATGATTAATTAATTAAATAGGAGCGCTTTAAGTCTAATTTCGATAGCTGATCGAAGACGATCAATGTATTAGATAACGTCGGACACGGTAAGTACATGGATGGGTGAGCACCTAGTGGCAAAAAATCTTAGTGCTTACCATGCATCGGTGTCGATATCTGATGTCTTTAAGGGGTTAAGATAAGTGAAAGTGGCGCCCTCACTACATTTTTTAAATTTCCATTAAATACAAACTCATTTTCAAAAAAGTGCTCAAATTAAAAGTTTTATGTACAAGTAAGCTATTTTTAGAAGTTTGAGCACTTTTTCAAAATTCCTTATGTGATGAATACAAATTGAAAAATCTAATGGAGGCGAAACTTTCACTTATCTTAGGGCCTTTACAAGCTTTGACAGTCGAGAGGCAACTAGCTCAATGAAGATTACAGGATTAGTATAGATGAGGTTTATCATACATAATTTTTTTCATTAATGAAACATTAGATAAAAGCAATAATATAGTGACTTCACTAACTATGCATATAAGTTATTCAAAGATTAAACAAAAAATAATAATTACCCCCCAATTACACGACAAGTCGCCAACTGAGGGTTGCCAGTGTTGCCACATGGTTCATTCATATAGTGTCGTCAGCAAGCCCATAATCTCCCCGGGCGCAGTCTGGGCACGCGCGCCTCTGCTATAATATCGATGACACTGTTTTACGAATCACTACGAAAAACTACTGGTATGACGTTCGAAGAAGGGTGAGAGTTTTACATCGGGGCATACGGAGTGTGAGACAACCTTTATTAGACGATATATGTATTAGATGTTGATACAATGTCTTCGAAATATATATAGATACCTAAGTATCTACAAGTGTAACATTTTGTTATAAAATCTATATCTTAAGGTAGAGGTACTAATAATATATAAAAATATACTGTTTGTTTGTATTAATGAACGGGATGGATTTTGGAACTCTTTTACGTTCTAAAAGTTATTTAATTTTAAATACTTAAAAACAATAATAATTTATTACATTTCATAATAACTATATGTCAAGCCAGAAGGTAACCAGGAGGAACTCAAAGCTAGCTGATCATGTCATAAATCTTTTAAACCCTGGTACAAATAAAAAAAATAACGGAAACACTTATCACCTCATCACTCTGGCTGAAATAGAGAAACATGAAAATGCTAATGGGTTAAACCCCGACGAAATACATTGCTATACATGACCTTCAGTACCTAATGAAATAAGAGTATGAGGTACGGGTAAGAGAGTTATAGTAATTTAGATAGCGACACCTAGGTGTTATACATTGTAAGTAATAGCATTATGTAACACGCACATAATCGTCTCCTATCTGATTCTACGACACAATATTTATGTACCTAATTAGATATTGATCAGTTACATAACACAGCGATGTTAGTAGGTAGGTAGATATATTATAAGTAGGTGCATATTAAAATCTGTTTATAACAGTAATCAGGCTCATTAGACACACTATCGTATTTTATCCTGCTTCATCCCGTGCACCTGTATTTTTAACTTTACCAATTTTACCACGAATTTGTGTTATAGGTAGGTATAATTTGTTTGGTATTATTCGGTATTGGGCGCCCCCCAGTTCAGTAAGAAACTGCTTACCTGCCAAGTAATAAAAAAAAGGTTTATAGCGCATTCACACAGTTCCAAATACACGATGATTCCATATCTGAAAGCTTATTTTCTACTTCAACAAAGGAGGAGGTTCTCAATTATATGTTCGGGCATAACTCAGTCATATATAGGCAGATATTTTAAATTCTTTTTTTATTTAAAAGTGCAGGTATACTTCCGTGGTGGTTAATTTGGAACGCCTTTTATGTTGATGATTGTAAAAAATTTTGGTAGGAGTATCGATGTTTTTAGTGTTATGGAAAAAAAAAGTACTTCGTCACTCAAAAGTAAAAAATAAAAACTTTTCAACAAAAAAAAAAACAACTGGCTTCAAAAAGATGCTCTAAAAGGGTAAAAAAATTACTTATTTTCAAAAATCCGACCTGTATTACAGTTTGAATTTGGTGTCATGAAAATGAAGTTTGTTTTAAACTTAAGGTACTTCATAGACACCAGTTGCAAATTGTAATTCAGATCAGATTTTAGGAAATAAGTAATTATTTAGTGTATAGTGTATAGCCTTTTTAGTGCATATTTTTGAAGCCGGTTGTTTTTGTTTGTTGAAAAATTTTTATATAACAACTTCATAATTCTATTCGTATGACTTTCCTGAAATGACCACATGTGTGGATTATTTTTAACATTTCGGCAGGAAATTTTGTTTTTAAATCTGGTAACCCTATACGCAGGCGCCATTTTATTTGCAAAGCAGACGACTGCCTACGTCACAAGCTGCATCTGGAGCAGATCTATTATAACCTGACGTCTGTCGCTGATAGCCCGGCACCGAGCTGGGTTGATAGTGCGGTCAATGTGTGACAAGCAAGATATTGCTTTGTTAGCATGGCGCCGCGCCGCACTGTAACCGGCAAACGACGCCATTGACGCAATAATACATTTTGGGATAAATACTAGTTAAATCCCTGAAACGATTAGGTGTTTCAATTTATTGAAGCAATTGCTCTTTAATATGAAACATAAACAGATAAATAATACTTTTTATAAAGTTAAGAGTTACACTAAATTAATAAAGTGCATGTCTTTTATAATAAAGGGCAAATCAAACATTTGTCTAATCTTATCTGACCGGAAATCTGAGACACCTATATCTAAAATGCCCACTAACCATACGTTTGCTACCCAGTGTACTTATGACTTCAATAAAAAATGATAGAATATAGAGTAAATATAACAAAGCTCTATGGATGATCTTAGGTTTTATTTGATCTGAGCATGTCTATGGATAAATATTTCCGGCAAAAGGAGTAAAGTTGCACGTTTTCATACAAAATGGATGCTTTCAGCACACACGGTGAACAAAATTAAAGTCTTCATATCTTTAATTATTAACGCGGTTAAAATTAAATCCCATTAAAAACATAAATGTGAAATGAGAGCACTTGGCTCTTCAATATTACAAAAATGCGTCGTTGTCGACTTCGACTACAATAGAATTGAGATCTATACATATATGGGTGCCAAGTTCTGAGTAGAAAATCCAAAAATTTTAGTTACAAGAATATGTAACATTATGAACTGAATTTATATAAAAATATCTTGTTTCCTGGTTGTACTACTATAATGTTTCCTACTTAATAGGTATGATAAATACTTAAGTTTTAACAGACTATTATATACACAATGCTTTTATTTCACTTGAGATTTAATTGAAGCTCAGATTTGACTTGATCGAAAATGACGCATATTCGTAATATTTAACTTGGCTTTATATTTTTGATGGGATATCATTAATTTTTTTACAGAAATTATAAGTATTCATTATTAATATATTTTTATTTGTAAAATTACTCTATTTTCCTACATTAACGCTGTATAGTTTTCTATTTTGTGCTTTGTTGACCGCCCACGCTGAGCTGCATTAGGGCGAATTGAGCTGGCGTAAAACCTAACCTTAAAAGTGTTCCTGACGTCCACTTGCGCCGCCGATTGATATTTTTATTTTCCTCCTTGTGCAAAGCGAATTTCAAAATTGTGCTTCTAGAGAAATATGTAACTAGTTATAAGCTATTTTTAGAATATACTATTATATTTCTAGGATAAAACTGCAAGTTGTAGATTGCATATGACTTCCGGACCGCATTCAACGCATTGGCTGCACATTATCCGAAGGTAGAGCAGTGGATGCGCTGACAAATAGTGAACGGCCATATTGTTTGTTTACATTTGGTGTACAGAACGATTTCAATGCCTATGCGATGTCATAGCTCTCAATGTCGTCAAAAGAACGCACCTTATAGCAATACGCTAAAACATCCGCAGATCGCTGCAATGTGCTCTAAAGGCAATAAAGAAATGTTGTCACTACGCGTTTTACAGATAAAGGGTTTTTTTATTTTTACTGATAGCCTCCAACTCGTATGGTTTAAGTGAATTTAAAGTGCGCACCAAATCTGATGTGTGACAATTTTGAATAGGCACCGTAACACGCCGGGCGCCGAGCCGCAGTGCACCCAGCCTTAGAATGTCGAGACAACAAGAGGACGCGTGATATAAGTTTGCATCGATAATTCTATCGTATATTGTTTTGTTAATCTTATTTACAGTGGTGTCTCCGCTAAGTAACTTACATGGCCAGTCTAGACGTAAATACTTGTACCTACCAGTAGAAGCTCGTCTAAATAATCAAAAACATACAACTTAAAAAACATTTTCTCAATTAACTCTGGTTTACTTGAAACAATTCTTACTAAATTAAAAGGGGACCAATCTGTGGGTTAATCTTTCCCTATACCAAAAACTTTCCAAATCGGTTCTGAGGTAACAAACATTAAAAAAAAAGTACAACCGAATTGAGAACATCCTTTTTTTGAAGTCGCTTATAAAAAAAAATCTTACGTAACATCTAGTAGCATAATATAGACTTAACAGTTATTTGACTTTAGGCGATCAGAAAACTTAGAAGATAAAAATCAGTTAACTACGTACAAATCAGTACTATAGCTTTAAAATAAAACTAAAACCCGTCATTTCAAAAAACGTTTCTGTCTACTTCTCCTCCAGGATTTTACATTTCCTAGTACTAGAAACTGGAAACGAAATTCACTGAGTCAACACTCTCTTGTTTATAGAAGTAATTCAGCTCTCAGACAGCTTTAAAGATTAGTGTGGAGTAAAGTACGCGAGCGAGATTTCGTGCCAGGGTTCGTTGGAAACTTAACATCTTCAAGTGCTGAAACTTGTCAACAGTCAACTGGGCGTTTCTCGAGCACTTTGCACGAGAGGTAACAGGATTAAGTCCTCGTTCTGTTCATGCTTCAATGTTTCAAGCTTCTACATTACGACACGGTTGTTGTTTCCTCAGAGTTCGAATTTAGCAAAGTCTCAAATATTAAATTAAGTTATTGTTAATTAACCGGCGGTTAGACTAGGACTTGTAATGTCTTGAATGTAACTCACTTTGACTAAAAATATGAAAATTAAATTGTATTAATAAATTGTGATTTGAAAAATATTTACGTTTTACAGATTACAGATTGGTCCAATTTTAATTTAGTAAGGAATGATCAAGGAAAACCAGAGTTAGGTGAAAAAATGTCTTCAGTTGCATAATTATGTTTATAAAAAAATTAAACAATAAGTTAGTAATATTTTTTTACTATTTAGTGTATTTGAAGGCGGATTAATGTTTTTGTTATAAAATTATTTTATTTTATTTGCTTATTTGTCACAGACATCTTGTATGACTTTTCTTGGGATGTAAGGTGGATATATATATATATGTAGGCAACAAGCAAACTTAATTAGGTAATATGTAATTAATACATCAATTATTAAGGGTGGTTAGGAGAAAATTACTAACGAGAGGAGAAAATTACTACTACTTCTAAATGAAGCCTAAAGCCAAAGGCCGAAGGCTTTAATGAGTCGAGTTTGTAATTTTCTCTTGTTACACACAATATTTTTCATCACTTTTGTGACTAAATTAATAAAAAAATAATATTAATAAATAAAAAAACTCACCAAAAAACCATCGAAATGGCGGTAATAGTACTAATAATATAAGTTGAATAAATCAATAAACTCACTAAAACACAATCGAAATGGCGGGTATAGTAATAATATATCTAGAGAATATATGAATCAAAAAGTTTAAAACATACTTTAACAACAAAACATATTTGATAGAATAGGTGCGTCATTACCGCCCGTGGGTTCGATGTACGCGTGCTTTGCTTAGAGAAAAGTGAAATTTATGATGAAAATTGAAATGAAAGTGCGATGGAAAATAAATAGATTCACATTATGTAGATTACTTCATTTTAAAAACTGAGGGCTCTGCATGAGTTTACGTTTACATACGTTAAGTACGTAGTAATCATAAAGAGACGTCAAGAAAATATTGTTTGAAAAAAAGAAAGTTCTACACCACCACTAACTAATCACTGTTGAATTTGTTTTTTGTGCGTCAATCGCGTAACAATACTTGAACGTCGAGTAAACTCGTGCTGAGCCCTTAGTTATACATCAAAAAGCGTTTAATGTTAAATAAAGTTTAAATTAAATCCTGAAGTCATTATTCTTATAACTACCAATTCAGTTTAAGACTTCCAACTAAAATTAACAAACAAAGATGGAGCGGAAGTGTAAATAATTAAGTTAAATTTATAATGTGCCGAGTGCAAAATGGCCAGGGCGCTAATGTAACTTATGCAGGCGCCCCTGGCGGCAAAGGGCGGAGGGCGGTAACGAGATGAGCGGTCACGTACAACGCGCGTTGTGGCGCCCCTGCCTGCTGCCTCAAGGAAGATAGCGCCCTCTACGGGCCCCGTGATGTCATTACACTTTATAATGTCGACGAAATGAGAACTTGGCGCAAAAATATTTTCATTGCGAAGTTAAATAAAACTGTTTTGTAGCATTTTTATCGAATAGGCAGCAGACGAAAATTTGCTTTTACGAGGCCGCATCTGCTGAATATACAAAAACGTAATTTATGTTTCAGGGTTGGGGTTTATGTGACACATAAAATTGTTTTCTGAAGACAATTGCTACTACAAATAATTTGCATTACAGTTTTTTTTTATTAACTATTTATGCAGGGGGCATGCGACTTTGTTCGAGTTAGGCTATTGGATAAGATAAGACCTGATATATTTTTTGCCCTCACCCATTTAATGTCATTCTTACAAATAGACAGTTTTTTGTTTAAATATTTGTGTAAAAGACGGATGTTGATAGGAAACAGCGTGTAACCTAACAAATAGATAGACAGTTTTTTTTTTGGCAAGATATCTCTATTTAACTTAAACGGATGTTGAAGGGGAAGAAAAATCGAAAGATCCATCTCGACTCGAGATTGCAATCCCTTCCAACCAACGTCATAAAATAAAAGATACCTATTTTCAAAATGTCAAGAATCTAACGCTTTAGTCTTTAAATCAACCAGTCAGTTAGTCAGCAAGGAACATGTTATTTATATGTTTCTATACATAGATAATTACAATTCAATCAACACATAAATAATATAAACGCAATATACCTAAATAAAACAAAACCATACTTTCATTTTGATAATAAAACTACAGAAAAAGCAATAAATACAGCAAGACAGCGAAGAGGTAAGGTCGATTCCAATCCAATCAGTGTTATTGGGGAGGGTTCGCGGCCACAAGCCCCATCGGTTTCCGTAATATTATGGTTCCGTACATTAGGCCACAGATTATATAATACTTTACTAGTATTAGGTTACTATGTTAACACTATAGGAGACGTTATAAACAAACGTTACGCCACATGATAAAGTCGTATAGTTTTTTTGCGATCGGTGGATATGACGGTTTTCCATATTTTTTTCTGCTGTAATTTTTTAACACAAAGTATTCGTAGTCTTTGGAGGGAGTTATCTACTATTAACTTCTTACTAGTATTGCATTTGTGTTTCCGTATTAAGTAAGGAGCTAGGTATACATGTACTGAGCGCGAAATACGTCCTATAATCATAAGCCTAGCCAATCCAAGTCTTTGGTTGCCTGGTTTTGGATGTGTGAGGGTGTGGCGCATGAGCATATACATATTTGGATAGATGTTGTGTACTAGATGGCTTGGTTCCTGTATGGCTGATCGGTAACAGGTGTACATCTGGGAGTTTCTTGTCACTTCTTCTCCCCTTAGGCTAGTTTCCGAAGTGATGGTAGTTTAAATGATGTGCATTTGTTGCCAGGCTGTTGTTAAGGAGCTGGGCCACTTTCAGGTGTGCGATGTCTGTTTGAATGTTTGTGTGATGCACCCGCTCGCGTCTGGAGCCCTGCCGCTATCGGGGGGCCGAACGAGGATTGCATCAGATACGACCTGTCTAAGTAAATTTACGAATAGTTTTATTTTATAAATCTTTTATATGTATTTGTATATTTATATATATATTATATATTAATATATGTATGTGTGTATATAATATTAATATGTGCATTTATGTGTGTTTTATTATATCTTTAATATGTTGATGAATACCTACCTATTTATTTATTTACATGTTTGTACATGTGTTTGCTGTGTAATGATATATGAATATATTTTTGAGGAGTAACTTTAAATCCCGTCACAGAATAATTAAACACTTTTAACGTATCACATGGTGCCCTCCCTATGCAATCTGAAAAACCGCAGGCAATTGAAATATTACCTGAATTTTGTTTTTAATTTTTATCAAAATATTAACATTGTAAATCTTGTTTATCAAGTTTTTCAAAACATGTATTTATTAGTTGATTTACTATAACATTATGTTTCGTTTGTGATTTTACAAAAAGTACCTATTGGACGCATGCAATAAAAAGGAATTATAATTAGTTTGTAAAGCTAGGTAAAGTTAATTCACTTGACTATTCGAAAGTTTTCTTTCTTTATCCATTTGAATAAAAAGATTTTGAATTTGAATTTAAAATTTTGAATCGCGGAAAAACTCCGGCATTACCATCAGAGAAGCTCTATATAATTATTTATGAATAGCAGGCTTTATTATTACCGTCCGATTGTTCTGTATAAATTTTTAGCATAGAAACAAAGAGCTCCGTTGTGGGTAACATAGTATAATATAAAATACGCAGACACATTTAGTAATAAATAACTGACCGATACAAACCTAACTGAAAATGGCCACTTTGGAGCTGAATATATTTAAAAAATGAAGGAAGTGGAGTATACTTATCTAATTACTTGAGACTACAATTGAGAATTTAGATTTAAAACACAAACAAGATGGTAATAAAATTGAACCTACTTACACGTAGGGCATGCACCCGGGTAGACCCGGTTCCTTAATTACCCGGGTGTACCCGGTTCTGGAGTACATTGGATGTCACCGGTTCCGAATTTAGTGATACCCGGTTCCCCCGGTTCTCTCAAAAGTAGTTATGAAGACTGACTTGTTGATTTATTTTGTTTAAAATTTTAAATGGTTGCGAATGGAAAATCCGCATAGTATTTTTTAAAGCTTTTATTTAACTTACAATGTTTGTATGCATGTAAATTCGGCCCAAATCTTGCAAGTAAATTTTAAAAGAGTTATCCTCTACCGATTGAAATTAAATTTTGCATTCACGTTATGTTTGGATGACAATGCATGGTTATCTAAGTGAAGTCATTTTAAATGGTAAGCGGCCCAAGATGGCTGACTTGTTATTTTTAAGCAACCCTTAATAAAAAATATATTTTATTATTCATTTATATCAAAGTATAAACCGTATTTCAAAACAAGCGATGGAACCGGGTATACCCGGGATACCCGGTTGGAACCGGGTACTAGAAATCATGGAACCGGTACCGGTTCTGCATGCCCTACTTACACGTACTAACTTTTTGATGCAGTATGTTTGTTTATCTAATTCAAAGTAAGTAGGTATCTATATACAACGAATGAAACTAAGCAGCCACTAAACTAAAGTTTTTTCAACTTCAAATAAGGAAATGTTTATACTCTACATAAATAAAACTTTCTACCTTTACTGGATGTAAACAAAACATCTCACTCTAAAGTTGGGTTTCTTGCATAGACATAGTTAGACACATTACTTTTAAAATCAATGGATTCTTATACATGATCCATGCATTGAAACTATAGTTAATTTAGCATTCTTTTGTCAGCAAAAACTTGTGGATTTTAGAAATAACTCTCAAATGTATTAAGCAAATATTAAATAAACTCTATTTTCCCATACATTGACTATCACTTTCTATTCCATGAGATCGAGGACAAATTAACGTATTTTTTTTTTAACATCCGCCGTCATGGGCTTGCATATGGGCCAATATCGACGTCATCGTAGGTCTTTTTTCTATTTTGAACTATTTTTTTACTGACACGTGCAGCTGTCAAGGCATTAGGATCGGCTGACACAATGCGAGCAGTGCGATAAGATTTATTGCGTATTCCAATATTTGCAGAACGAAACTGCGAGAATACGAGTTTTCTAAATTTTACGGATCAAAATCCGAAGTACGCTTACAATTTGGTCTAGTCGGTTATAACTAGGCTGGGTTTAGTAGGTATGAAGAAAAATAAATAAACCCTGTGGTTATTAGCATAAGTTTTATCTGAATAAAACTATGTGTAACCACTGTAGCCGCACATAATAATAGGTATGGCCAGTATAAGCCAACGTGAGCTTCGTATCTGAAAAACTTGTTAACCGATTTTCTATAAAACAATTTTATTATGGCCAGTATAAGCCAATTAAGTAAGTTTCGTATCTGAAAAACTTGTTCAACGATTTTATTTAAAACAATTTTGGTTGATAATATTTGTACAGTTCTATTATAGCAATTTTTTAAAAAGTTAAAGGGACACAAAGTTTTCCACTTTGGAAGAAAATAAAATTACTTACCTAAGTACTTTTGTGCATTTCTAATGCATTCCAGAAGACCTATCCGACGACACCCACACAATAGGATGCGCGAAGTTTTTTATTTTCATACATCTGTTCAATGTATGGAGTGTCCACACACTGCTATTATTTTTTTTTACAAGGCTGTGACATACGGCAAGAAGAAACTAGTTTTTGCCATTTTTAGCTACCTCGCAGGGAGCAACTAGGGTTGCTAGCGAGAACGGCTGCTGTGCATAAGGTGCAGATTTGATTCCCGCACTGGACAAACATTTACTTATGTGATAAAAATTTCTGTTTGTCTTGAGTCTGGGTGTTTTTATGTATGATAAGTACCTATGTATTTACAAAAAAAAATACAAGTATTAGTATCCGTTATCTGGTCTTTAGGATACAAGTTTTGCTTAGTTTGGGACTAGATGGCGCTGTGTAATATGTCCAAAATTATTATTATTATAATTTAAAAATGTCTAAACACCTACCTATGTTGTTGTAGACAGTTGTCATGCAATAAAAAGTGCTATTCACAGACCTTTGCTACCGATAGAAAATAATATAGTTATAGCACGGACGCGAAGCAGGACGAATTTCGTTCAATGACCGGTCACTATTTGTTTCTGTTGCACGCGTATAATTATTTGCCGTCGTGCTCGCATAGATGCGATGACCGACCGCTGTCATCAGAAATTACTACTATTTGATCACTGCACACAAGCTAAAAAGTAAAAGGTCAATGTACGAAATATCTGTGTTCTTCGCGTCTGTGCTCTAGAATAACCTCAAATAAGTAACAAAATATGCACGACTCATACGCTATGAATTATGACGCCTTTATGACTCCATTCACTTAAGAACTTGACCTTAGTACGTTGACACACTAGTACAAATTACACTCTAGCTAGGAAAAGTAGGTCTGTCGTCCAAATAAGGCTGTGTCACTTCGTCTAGTACTTAATATTAGTATGCGGATGTAGTATGTATACTAGCAGATTTTATTATAGATATTTTAAACTTAATAGTTTTTTGCCCATGGTACACTATGACTTCAAATATATTTTATAGCTAACAAATTAACTAAGATGAAAGGTGCATAGAAAACGTAGATCCGCGTACCGTTCTTAGAATAGTGATTCATTGACTTTTGAATTCCGTGTAAGCATTACTTTTTAAATTGCACATTTTTTTTAATACTTGTGGTTTAACCACCGATTTAAATTTATAGTAGTTTAAAAGGAACATAGAACTAAGTTGAATGACACTATTAAAGATTTGATATTGAAAATGAGCTACACGTGGGTGTCTTGCCTATTTAGTTGTTAAAGGTTGCTAACGAACTAACCAAAGATTTTAACCTGTTCATGTATTTAAATAATAATTATAATACATTTTATAATTTATAAACTAGGTGATTTGTTTAAATTTGTTATTTAACGATCTAAAGAATATATGTACGGATATAATTTAAAATTATTTGTATTAAAATATACCACAACAATGGGGTCTACATTTGGCGAAAAAAATAACAGCAATCCTATAGGATTTTGATAATTTTATAAGTTCGTATCTACTTAAATAAATATTATGAAAATGTTTAACTTTTCAATTTTCTTGGTGCGGAACTTTGATTTTTTTCGTAAATACATAAATAGAATCACAAAAATGTTTAAACTATTACCTAAGTAAATACTACAATATAAAACAATGCGTTCCTTTTTTTTAAATATATATAAATTGGCGATTTTACGATAACTAGAAAGTACCTAGGTACTATTAATGGTATGTTAGTTAGTCCCATAAATATAAGATGTACCTATATTATAGCAAGTTTAACAATAACATTCTAAGTTTTTTTATAAAACACTAAAAATGTAGGTCGGGTCGGTGTTTGCTCATTATAGATTGTTTTATTGAAACAAAATACTAGACTAATTTAGGCATTAAAGGTTTCCATGCAAGCGATCGATTTCATAAGCTGCGTCATGTCTGTCATGTGTGTAGTGGGAAGCGGTATTGCTAGTGGAACGAATGCACACATGGTGATGTATGTGAATAATATGTATATGACCGTGACGAATTAGAGTATTTATGAGGAGCCAATATGTTTTCGTTAACATTTCCGTACTTATGACGACATATGTTTAACAATTTATTACGGTTCCCAATCCTGATGATTTGTAAGAAAAATGCGTTATGTAATTTTAAAAATGTATACATTGCAAATTGAAAAGCGTTTTGAAGAGTTTTTTATTTAATCATTTAATACAATTTTTAAGTTTTAGATATTATCAAGTACATTTAATACCCTCTACCAGGCATTAGTATAATTAAGCCTTGAGCCTTTTTATAGTTGATTATAAGTTAGACCCCTAGGTCCTAACCTAGCCTATGTCCTAAATCTTAATCTAGCATTTTCTCAAAAAACTCATCCGTTATAGAATAATACACATCCAATACAAATACAATACCTAGTATGTATGTTATTTCCACGGAGCCTTTGTCAGCAAAGGTAATTTTCGTAGCTGACCTTTTAACCATTTTCAGGCAGTCCTTGCCGGTGGCACAGATCTTACCTCTCAGCACCGGGTCACGGGTTCATTCTCGATCTGACTCAATACTGACCATTTTAATCTGACGTAATGTTAATTTATCGTCTTTATTCCCAGTAAGTGAAATATAAGGTGTTTATGACGATACGGAGCAGCCTAAAAATAAAACATGTCTTTCTTTTTCTGATTGCATTTTTGAATCTGTATTTAAAAATAACATTGCAGGCATAGCTTAACTATAGTTAGTTAAAATTTAATGTTTTTAAGGTAAGGTTACGTTCAATCTATATTCAAAATAACATTGCTGGCATAGTTAACCTATAGTTAGTTAAAATTTACTGTTTTTAAAGTAATGTAGCGTTCAATCTATATTTAAATTAACTTTGCAGGTGTAGCTAACCTACAGTTAGTTAAAATTTACTGGTATATACTCATATTACCTAATACATATGTGTTTTTTATAGGTGCTAACTAGGAAAGTAAGGCGTGTCCAACGATAGCAAAATTAATGGCCAGGGAAAGGAAAGGACCACCATCTTGAAATTCCAAAAATCTTACTCGTAAAATAATATATTCCGTATCAATACGAAGCCGCATGCGGCCACTTTTGTGTCATCTGCACCGTGTGTTCTCGCAGGAACAACAGCTTGGAACACTAAAAAACTTTATTTGATTTTAGACTTTATTTGTATAGAAATAAGGTCGCTTTACGATTAAGGTATAATAGTTTAGTTATGTAATACGAGACTGTGGCGCTAGTATAGGCGGAAGTTCCCAAGATTAAAAAAAAAAAGGCGCCATTATAAAAAAAAAAACGTTGGCGCGGTTTTGTAAATTAGATTTGCGTAAGTTTTTTAATATTAACTATAAATTTGATATTATTAACGTTGACAAAGTGATAAAGCATGAATAATTTGTTTTTTGTTATTGTTTGTTATAGATTTGGAACATATAATTGATAACTATGAGTAGAATTAAGTGTTGTATAAAAAACTGTGACTCCAATGGTCAAACTAAAAATATTTATCTTCATGCTTTTCCTTCGGTGGGATATAAACGAATTCTTTGGTTAAAAAACATAGGTGATAATAATTTATATTCATATAATGCAAAACAACTACATAACAAAAAAGTATGTAGCAAACATTTTGAAGAAAAATTCTACGAAAATGGAAAACTTAATTATGTTTACGCAAGACGGAAGGATATCCAAAAAATCAACCAGAAAGTAAGTTACCTAATATAATCCAATAGGTTACTATTTCTTACGGCAACTAAAGAAGTTTGTTATAGCAAGCTATAGATGCAGCTATGGTTTGTTCGTGAAATTCGGTTATAGTTACTCCGCGGATTTTTTTTTTAATTTAAGTAGCCCTAAAAGTAGCCTTTTTTCTTCTCCATTTCTTCAAGTACGTCTGCTCCATTGCGGCAGGATTGAGTAACTAATGTTTTAGTCATTCTCGAGGACACTTTTTAATTTTCCAAGATGAAAAATAGTCTACGTCCTTCCCCGGCTCTTAGGTTATCTCTATACCAAATTTCATCTAAATCGGCTCGGTTGAAGTGTGATTGAGTAACAAACAACCAAACATCTTAACTTTCCCATATATAATAATAATGTGCTCCACCCGCCCTAAATTTGGTTATCGGCCTTAGATTCTTACGCCAACTTCTTAATTATACGTACGAATGAAGTTTGCTATACCAAGCTAAAGTTCGTTTAGGCTCGGTTATAATTATTCCCGAGACAGACATACAGAGTTACTTTGGCATTTATAATATCAGTATATATATGGAAGTATGGATATATTTTGGCATATTAATATATATTATAGCTACGTGTTTAATGTGCTTGATGACCGATATCTCTATTACATAATATATTGCTGTTTTTGAAGATATCCTTATAAAATTATAACTTTTGGATAAAGTTTTGCCGTAGTAGTAGTAGAAAATTTATCCAAAAGTAATAATTTTAAAAAGAAATCTTCAAAAATAGCAATATATTATGTAATGGAGATATCGGTATATGTTATCTATTAAGCTATAAGGACGAATAATAAGCATACCCTTATTCTTATGGTTTCCCAATGTCTGTATGTCACTTCGTCCGTTTGTATGGAAACACTAATTTTATTTAGAGACAATTATTATTGACCACAGTGTTGAAATGTCATTGTTCTGTGTCCATAGAATATTTTGCCTTAAAACAGTCATGAAAAAATTGCTTTCTGTGTTCCAAATGATATGTGTTTATCAGTAAAATTCTGTAGATTTATAACTAAAATATTTTAAGATTATTACGTTATAATTATAAACTTAAAACAGTTGTTCACAGTCCGTACAGCCTCCAGAAATAATAATAGTATAAAATAGTATATAACCAATATATAGCCAATAATGACTGCCCCAAATATCCGTATACCATACAGTACTGGTCGCAACCAGAGTCGAGACAACTTTATAATAACATAATTAGCGGGCCCTTACCGGAAATCGAACCCGAACTTCGACAGTCGCCTGTTCTACCACTGCAATGCGCCATTCGGTCCTCTACTCCACTATTAAATTAAGGCTACGTTTTGCACAAGGTAGAATGCAAGTGGTTTTGGGTCAAAATATTTTTACTGACTTACTCATAATATTTTTCCACCTATATTTGCAGACGGGTTTTCTTACAGCTTTTTGGTTTTGCAATTTTGCCCTGTGTCAATTTTGTTCAGCCTGATATAATTCGGCGAAAATGAAGATCCTTGTCCACATTGGTTGCCATAGTTTTTTGTGGCCGGACGGCAGCTCTTCAGAGGCTTGGAGATATATCTCGAGGGCACAGATTTTGGAATCTGCTGAGGATCATAGTATAACTGAAATGTTAGTTGATTTACAGGCGAAGTATATAGGCGAAGTATATATATAGATAATCGTAAAAATATTATACCCACTGTAAAAAATCGTATCTGTACAAAAATACCCTGTACGTAGTAAATAAAATTAGCTCATCGTGTAGGAATGTAAAAAATTTAGAATGATTATGTCATATCTTTGAACGTATTTAAATTTATTGTTTCAGAGTGGCTATCGTCGGTTAGAGTAGGTTTACATATGATTTAGAGATAACATCTTGTCCAAAAAACTACACGTCGAAGGTGACTTTGAATTGGTTGCCTAGTCAACATGGAAGAGTCCATATCACAGAATAAAGAACTAGTAGTAAAAAGTATTAGCTTATATATTGGTGTTGGCACTTGCAACTGTGTATTTTCTATCTCCACAAGATGGTTCACATCCACAGGCACCATATTTAAGTCAATATAAGCAAATATTGATACACAAAATTTAATTGTATGTCCTAGTTACAATGTCACTTTATGAAGTTTATGCCGTGCAAACTCATTGTAACTCAGAAAAGGTAATAAAATGAAAGTACTTATAGCACATTAATCATACAGAAATATAAAACATTCCTTTTTGAACATTTTTTTTAGTTTGAATGGCATTAGGACGTAACAGACGTCACTAAGAATTTTTTGAAACTTCGACGCGCTCTTCTGTAAACTTACGACAAATGGTTTACGAAGTTTTGCCTTGCAGGTGTCGCTATAATCATTGCAAGGTTGAATCTTGTATGGTAATTTACGATAGAGAACTTTTTAAGATTATTAGGAGAGATAAGTTTGTAAGAATTTGATTAATTTTGTTACAGTCCTGAGTACACTTTTTGACGTGAAAAAAACATAAGTAATAGTACAAACCTTATTTAGGTGAATTTGCTAATATGAATTATCATATTATCAATTTAGGTATATTATACAGAAAATACACAACATTTTAAAAATAGCTAGTCTATTAGTAGCTATTAATAAATAATTGTTTATTAACATTTTAGAAATCTCTTTTGTACGAAGAGGAAACAAAAAATATAAGCCTGTGCCTAGGTATGATGATACTCAAAAAAATAATATCTACAGATATTTTGTATTAGAATGTATTGTCTAACATTCTTTATCATTTCAATAATCTTACACGAATATTGTTTTAAAACATTAATGAAAGTTCAAACTATACTATATATTACATTGAAGTTTTAGTTCAAAACTAAACAAAAACTTTCGTAAATGGTCTAATAATTATTAATTGCGGC